>WNGS01166226.1:18156134-18169001 GCA_020271785.1 Procambarus virginalis | reverse complement strand
ACCGGTGAAAATTTTGCATTTCATAACGCTTCCGCTGCCGCTCCGCCCTCATATATTAGGCCCGCTAATTGCTTACAAGAAAAGAAAAATTACAATCCCCCCTCCTCCCCCCCCTCTGGCACCTTGAAAGATATTGTACAAGACTGGATCGAGGCGACGGTAGCCATTCAGCTCCTCTGGTAGGTTTAACAATGGCATTAATGTCATATGTATATATATATATATATATATATATATATATATATATATATATATATATAAATATATATATATATATATAGATATAATAAATATCTAGATATATCAAATAACAATTGATTGGTATAACAGCTATCTAGATATATCATCAATAATTAATTTCACAAATATACCAATAACCACCAATTAATTATCAAAATAAAAATAGCTACCTGCATATGACCGACTAAGTAAAAAAACTAGTAATCCATTTATTATACATTTGGGGAACTATTTTACTGAATTAATCTTAGTGTACAATAATTGTAATTTTGTGAAGAAATAAAATCCCATCAATTTGGTAACAATCATGATATAAAATTGGTTATGATTGTTAAAACTGAGAACAATAATTCTAGAGTGAGAAGTGGCGCATTCTCACTTCATGACGGTTATCTTGAGGTTATCTTGAGGTTATCTTGAGATGATTTCGGGGCTTAGCGTCCCCGCGTACCGGTCCTCGACCAGGCCTCCTTTTTGTTACAAACCCCCCCCCCCAAGGAAGCCGCCCGTATAGCTGTCTAACTCTCAGGTACCTATTTACTGCTAGGTAGCAGGGGCATCAGGGTGAAAGAAACATTTTGCCCATTTGTCTCCGCCTCCACCGGGGATCGAACTCGGAGCCTCAGGACTACGAATCCGAAGCGCTGTCCACCCAGCTGTCAGGCGCCCCACAGCGATGGATATCAACTGCAGACGCTCTTGAAGCCTCTTGATATGCCACAACGTTCAAAATAGAGAGTACTAACCTAACCAGAAACAGACTAACCCAATCACCCTACCTAACCTTAAATAGCCGATGAGTTGGAAACGAGGATAGTTTGTGACCGGTTCCTGAGCTTAGTACTTGGTTATTTATATCTTATGGGACCATTAGGTGCAAAATGCGACGTACGAGTTGAGAGAACAGGTTGAGTGGACGATCCCTTGAACCACCTCAGGTTGACACCCAAGACAAGTCAAGGATGCCTCTTGACCTTTGACCTGCTTTCAACGTCTCTCAAATCGACATACACTATCTTGAGTGGTGGAAGGCTTAGATGGATACTATAACTATCTCGGATTGCCTACAGGCAGCCTCAGAACAATTGTCAAACAAATTCTCACATTTTCTTCTTATGGATGTGTGTTCTGTATGCTAAGATCGCACCCCGATCCATACAGGATCTATACAGGATCGGTGTGGGATCCGTAATCAACAAATTAAACTCACCTAACAGGAACACACCTCATGATTTTCAAGGCGTGTTGAGCGGCAATATAAAGTCCTATTGAAATTAAATTGTTTAGATGTTGGAAAACAGTTACGCAAATATTGTGTATACATAACACTACATACGTTTTCTCAAGAGGAATTCATGTGGATGCTGTATATACATATACAAACTCGCTTATAAACCGTGGAATACGTGAATGAAAATACGTAAGAAATCTTTGGAAATGAGGTTCCCGGATCTTCTTCTCTATCTCCTCCCTTTTCACTGCCGCTATCTACTTTTCCTTTTCTTCCCTCCCTCTCTATTTTATTCTCTCTCTCTACCTTCGTCCGTCCATCTCTCTCTCTCTCTCTCTCTCTCTTCCACCATCCACCCATCCACCCTCTCTCCTTGAAGCACCTCTCGGTTCATTGGTCGCCATCTTGTTTGAGCATCCAGGACACTTGTCACTGTTCGCCATCTTCGCCGCGTCCGAAACCCTCCCCACCGTCTGCATAATCCTTTACCCTCACATCATAAATCGACCTGAAATAGAAATATTCTTAACCCCAATCCTTGATAATTTAGTAACACATATTCCTCCTGGTTGAGAATGTCGGGCGGCTCCATTATATCACGGATGGGAGAGAGAGGGAGTATTCAGAATGAGTGTAGGCCAAAGGGTTCGAACGCAGGGTCGCGATGTTATCAGGTGGCGCGCGACAAGTCCGGACGAGTTTCCCGCGACCGCCAGGGGGGCGCCGCCTCTCTCTCCGGCGGGAGTTATCGTACAGCGCCACCCCATGTGCCACTGGGGACATCCCACTGCCAGCCGCAGAATGTGTGATCTTAACTGATGCTCTGCAACTGATGCTCTGCAACTGATGCTCTGCAACTGATGCTCTGCAACTGATGCTCTGCAACTGATGCTCTGCAACTGATGCTCTGCAACTGATACTCTACATCTCTACCACAACTATGCTCCAACGACTACTACTGCCTTCAGTACGATAATTCCTGTCACCACCACCACTACATCTACCACTACTACTGAACTACTGCTATCACTAACAACTCTAACTACTCTAACAACAACTACTACTACTACTAACATTGTTAGAACTTCTGATACCCACTGATCTGAATCTGTATCTGAACACTGATACCCACACTGATACCACATCTACTGACATTACTACTACTGATAATTCTACCACCTCTACTCAGGTCTAATACGTCTACTCAGGTCTTCCATATTCTACTCAGCAATAATTAACAACCCTCAATACTTCTACTTGAAGCAACAACCACTCGTAGATAACTGCCAAAACTTGATTAAATATTCATTAAACAAGTTACTTTTTTTACAGCTCATGAAATACAGGAACATACACCTTGTTCAATAACATATAATACAGGATGTATTTGCATCAACACAATTTCATTGATTTAACAAATAATTTGCACTCCGAGTGATGAATAATGATGAAGTGACTCGGACTCATCAATATTTTGCAACTTGAGGGGTTAAATTCACTTTTCTGTTAATTCCATTAACGCAAATAATTAATCCATGGNTTCCCCAATAAAAAAAGGCTGTTAAAAAGCGGAGGAAAAGCAAGAGAATATCGAAATGCTAATATATGAGTCATACTATTGTGATAAGTAGGTTTGTAGCCATTGTACCCCAGTCCCTCCCTCCTCCCAACCCCACCCCCCCCTTTCCGCCCCTTTCACCACCCCCTCCCATCTCTCCCACTACGCTCTCCCATGTCTACCCTTCCCCTCCCCCCCCCTTCCCCACCCTTGCCGAGCGTCTGTCGTGAAGACCATTAGTCAAGCGAGCGTCTATAATGCTGATGCAATTGGCTTCTCTGTTATTGTCAAGCTTCATATTCGAGAATTTTTTCATCTCCTTTTCTTCCCCCCCCCCCAGAGCCGTGACTACCGATCTGAGGAGTCTGGATGGGGTGAAGCAACAGGAGGAAGAGGAAGAGCAGTGGGAAGAGGAGTAGGGAAAGGAGGAGGAGGAGGAGAAAGAACACTAGGAAGGTATGCAGGGTAGGGGTAGAAAGAGCAATAACATGAGGACAAAAATGAGGAGCAAGATCAGCAGGCGCATAAAGAGGAAGAGAAGCAGTAGGAAAGCATTATGAGGAAGAGCGAGGGAAGAAGAGGAAGGAGGAGGAGGAAGAGAAGGAGGAAGAGAAACGTGAGAACCAGCAGCAGGAAGAACACTTGGCATAATAGATGTAAACCAGAACAATAGACAAGAGAAAATATTTCAGTTCAGCATGGAGGTCACCAGCAGGGAGCACTAGATTATGGCACCGATACAGATCCTGTATGAGCAGAGCAGAGCAGAGCAGAGCAGAGCAGAGACAATTACCAGTCGCAGGAGGTGGTGGAGAGGCAGCGACATTTACGATCATTCATACCTCAGAAAGAACGATCACAATCATTCATACCTAACAATAAAAGACAACCGTAGTCATTCATATTCAACAAAGGAAATTAACAATCATAATTCTTTGTATGAACTCTGGCCCCTTTGCAAGATGTGCAAGGTGCAAGGACCGTAACAGCATTTTTCAGTAATATTTACTTTGGTCGCGGTCGTTACAGCAAAAGAGACAACAAAGTTTAGACTCTGCAAAAATGTTTTGACTCTGTAATAAAGTTTAGACTCTGCAAGAATGTTTAGCCTCTGCAACTCGCGAGCTTGTGATTGTTGTGGTCGTAAACGAGTACAATCACCAATTCACAATTACCTTCAACAGTTATTATTATTATTTAACATGGAACATTCAATCAGATTTAACAGTGAACTTTTAGGCTTGAGTTCCAATCCAATAAAATCCCTAATTATTTAGATAAAATAAATATGTTTACCAACGAATCACATCAACAATAAATACCTCGGGGGGAAACAACGTTCGAATACCCTAATAAACTACATCAAAATAAAGTCTCGAACCTCTTTTTTTTTTAAACCTTGAACCTGCATCCGGGGACGCCGCGCGTACTTCCTTCCCTACTGACTCATCTGACTAAATTGGCCCTTTACTGACTAGCGCAAAACCTTGAAATACACACAAACTACATAAACGTTGGGACATATGAACTCTAGAGAGCCCCTGCGGTGCCACAGACGGTGGTGGTTATGTTCCGTTGTATCAAAGAAGCTGGTTAGTGCCAGGTGCAATCTGTGAGTCGCACTTTGTACCCCTGTCTGATATACCACAGGGAGGGGGGAGGAGGGAAGGTATATGGAGGGTAAGGGAGGGAGGGAGGGGAGGGAGAAGGAGGGTAAGGAAGGGAGGGGAGGGAGATGGTGGGTAAGGGAGGGAGGGGACGTTTAAAGAGATAAGGGAAGAGAGATAAGGGAGGGTGAAGTAGATGAACAATAAAATTATTTATTGTTCGGAGGAGGCAAAGAAATACCTAGTTTACGGGAGGATTTAAGAAAGTTTACACGAACCGATGGTTTACTGTGGTCAGAACTGTGACTTTTATTCTCAGGAAACTTGAAACAAAATCTCCGAGAATTCTTGGGAAACGCAAAAGAAATTTGAACTATTATGAAAACACTCAAACCCGGGAGGAACAGACACCCAGGTGAGTACATCCAGGTGAGTACACCCAGGTGAGTACATCCAGGTGAGTACACCCAGGTGAGCACACCCAGGTGAGTGCACCCAGGTGAGTACACCCAGGTGAGTACACCCAGGTGAGTACACCCAGGTGAGTACACCCAGGTGAGTACACCCAGGTGAGTACACCCAGGTGAATACACCCAGGTGAGTGCACCCAGGTGAGTGCACCCAGGTGAGTGCACCCAGGTGAGTACACCCAGGTGAGCACACCCAGGTGAGAACACCCAGGTGAGAACACCCAGGTGAGTACACCCAGGTGAGTACACCCAGGTGAGTACACCCAGGTGAGTACACCCAGGTGAGTACACCCAGGTGAGTACACCCAGGTGAGTACACCCAGGTGAGTACACCCAGGTGAGTACACCCAGGTGAGTACACCCAGGTGAGCACACCCAGGTGAGTACACCCAAGTGAGTACACCCAGGTGAGTACACCCAGGTGAGAACACCCAGGTGAGTACACCCAGGTGAGTACACCCAGGTGAGTACACCCAGGTGAGTACACCCAGGTGAGTACACCTACCCCATCTTTGATATCATGTTCGTGTTTCAGTAATAAATATCTGACAATCTCTATTACAGGTTCTCAAAGTTACTATCAATTTTACTTGCGTTTAATATTTCTGGTAAAACTATTAATATTTAATAGTTTTCTAATTAATTAATAATCTACATTTTTTTTACAATTAAGTCGTGAACTTCACAATTTGTATATAGTTTATTTCAATATATACACCAGTGGGCAGGCGGTTAATTAAAAATGGCCAGGTACAGCAGGCAATTGTTTTCGGATAATTTATATATATTATATATATACATATATATATATATATATATATATATATATATATATATATATATATATATATATATATATATATATATGCACTGGATGGTATATCCAGCTTCTTAAGTGTATATACTCTGAGATGTTACTTTAATCCTAGACTGTATATAGGATTAAAGTGTGTGTACTTGGTTGGTAAGCACTTGTGGCTTCTTTAATAGCCTTAAGCCCGAGTTCTACACTTATGAATTATGTACACATTCAATTACGTAGTGACGAAATGTTTGTGAATAGCTTCGTTAATAAAGCTTACATTTAGTAGAATCTTCTTCAGCAATTCGTGTAAACTCCAAGAGAGATACTTGCCAGCAGAGTCTAAGCCTAGCAGAAATAACATCCAGGAGTCTGTTGCCTTCAATAAAGGACCCAAAACACGTTGCTCTCTGTGCTTAGCATTGTGGTGACGGATGGAACAGCTTGCGGAAATTTTACATTGTCTCGGGTTTATTAAATTTTGTTGTGGATCTCGGGATATCGTTCTCAAGCTGCTGAAAGTTGGCACTCATCGCCCTCTTTATGACCATACGCTATAGCTAACTCATTCAAAACACTACTACGCGCAGTCTATCCCAAAACATTCCTAAAAATATTTAGCACCCTCATGTTGTCCAAACCACACACTAGAAAGTGAAGGGATGACGACGACGTTTCGGTCCGTCCTGGACCATTCTCAAGTCGATTGTGAATGGACTTGAGAACTGTCCACGACGGACCGAAACGTCGTCGTCCCTTCACTTTCTAGTGTGTGTGGTTTGGTCAACATATTTCAGCCACGTTATTGTGACTCCTCGTTAGCACCCTCATAGTACCCTATATTATCAGACAAGATGATTGAAGTCAATAGATTTGCAAATAACTGAAAATAAAACCCCCAAAATGGGAGACAATTTTTTATTGTTAACGACACCTAGCCTTACAGGGCTAGATGGCACGCCTACAAGACCCAGCAATCTTTGACGCAAACATAATGTACCCACGGTGTTGTTATTGCAACATTGCAACAAGGTATTTAACGCTGTTACAATGGTGTGGTTGCAATAGAGTGCTAGATAGGGTATGTAGGCCTCTCCACAAAACCACCTACCGACCCACATATCCACTTCTCCCTTCTTCCTCCCCCCCCCCCACACAACATACGCATCAAGACATTCATAGAATGAAAGATTAAAGGATGGTAACACACACAAAAAAACTGGCCAGGTTTGCGGCCATGACACTCGCTTCATCATCCGTGTCTTCGTCGTCAGACAAAAGACGGTCGAGAAGCGCAACGGAGCTGGGATGTCTTTTGTTTTCCAAGATGATGCCTTCACGTTTGGCTTCTTGGTTGATATACACACCTGAGTGCGCTCGTCTTCTCCTGCACGGGTCGAGCATCATCTCCCAAGTCTCGCACTTGTAGCTAAAGATCAATGTAATGACTCATTCCTCGGTATTCTCTCATCTGTAAAAATGACGTATTAACTGCGCTTCTATATTCTTTTGGACTGGCCGGTAGAGCGAGCGTCTCGCTTCTTGCTGGTCCATGTTCAATCCCCGACCACCCAAGTGATTGGGTGCCATTCATTCCTCTCGTTACCATCCCAGATCCTTGTCTTTATATATCCCTTCCAAGTGCTATGTAGTCGTACTGGCTTAGCGCATTCCCCTGATAATTACCTTACCATACTTTCTGGTAGTAATTTTCCTTTTCCCTTAGTCTCTGTCTACCCAGCAGTAAATAAGTGCCCGAGAGCTAAGCAACTGTTGTGTCATGCATTCCAGAGAGAAGATCAATGGTAGGTGTAGACACACTGAAGAAGGACCTCAATACTGTGTGTGTAAACACACACACACACACACACACACACACACACACACACACACACACACACACAATCTAAACCACATCACAAAATCTCTCAAAACTCATTCTCTGAGCACCGGTCGCTAACAACATCGGAGCACCTCTCCCATGTAGTTAAGGGCGGTACATCGGTGATTACTGGCCAGGACCGCAAGGTCAACCATCCAGAGGGGTCATCCAGCCCATTACACCCCGCGTCAACCTGCTGATGGATGCACGCTCTTGAGAACCCGAAAATCATTCAACTTTCATCCAGTCTCAAATTCCCCTTGTCCAGCCAAAGGGGAATTTGTCGAGTTAATGAAGCGTAACGAGATGAGAGAGAGAGAGAGAGAGAGAGAGAGAGAGAGAGAGAGAGAGAGAGAGAGAGAGAGAGAGAGAGAGAGAGAGAGACCTTATCCCAATTACCGCTTGAACCCATTGCACAAAACATGGCTAGCTGTTGTGAATGTTAGTTCTTAAATGTTCCAGAGGCCTGGTTGAGGACCGGGCCGCGGGGACGCTGAGCCCCGAAATCACCGCATGGAGGAGCTGGCTCCGCCTAGAGGTCACTGGAGGCGGGACACACTAAGAGCCGCAAGTCTGGGAATGGGGGGTACAGAAATTTCAAGAAGCTGAGACGAGACTATAATAATTATTTAGACTTATAGGGAGGGGGGTGGAGGGGGGTTGGGGACTGGTGGAGTTCGGGATATTCTGGTCTCTCTCTCTTCCAACCATTCCATCCCCTCTCCTCTCCTCCTCTCTTCACTCTCTTCTCCCCATTCACTTTCCTTCTCCCGTCCAACTTCGAACAGACAGATATTTCCATTTATATATATATAAAAGGTTGTACCCGTCAGCACCTGGGTCTCTTGCCCCCCCCCTCCCTCTTTCCACCCTTTCCCTCTCTTCCCACTCTTCACCTCATCTACCACTGTTCCCCTCGTCCCCATCACCCTCCCATTTCCTCATTTGAGAAATGTAACGTTAAGAAGCGCTGAGACAACTATATGGATCTCTCAGAAAATATATTATTTTGATCACTAAAAATCTACGGGAATCTCGCCAAATATTTCACACTTCAATCCATGAAAATCAAATGGGGGGGAGGTCTCTATAGAAGCTAATATTTATTAATGCCCTCAACATGGGCCTACCCGACCAGCCTACGTCAATCCCGTACCGCAGAAACTTTCCCCTGCAAAGTTGGGTGAGATTAACCCCAAGCATCTGGCCTCCAACTTTGGACAGACAGACATTCCTCATATAGGTATAGATAGAACATCTAGAAAGACAAAATAACAAAAAAATAATAGGAAAGAAAAATCTCGTCTGAAATTTCCAATAGCAAATAGTAACATGATTAGGACCAAGCAGGATTGGGAAGGTGAGGTGGCCCAGTGTGTTTACAGACTGCCAGGAGGGCTTCGAACCTGGACAAAACTGGCTGAAGAAACTGGAGGGAACTCCAAAGAGCGAAAGAGAGAAGACAGAAGAGTCCCAGTGAGAGAAGAATTGAGATGGAGAAAGCCTAAGAGCAAGGTCTGGAAGGAACGCCCCAAGAGGCTCCTAGTACACAATCTCACTGTGTGTGGGCGAGACAACTGCGAGAAGGAAGAAAACCCGATAATCATTAGCAGCTGTGAGGACAGAAACTCCTGGATAAGGAATACATTATATATATTACAGTGAATCTATAAAAGAGGAGGCCCATACAAACCATTATAATATTACTAATCCAATGGACGTCAATGGACGTAGAATCACCTGATTGTTTCAAGCGCAGTTTAGACGTATGTTTATCTGAATGAGTTTGGGTTGATTCAAATAGGAGCGGCCTGGTATGAGCAATAAGACTCACTGTAGTTTCCGAAATTCCGAAATTCTTATGTTCAACAGGATGACATCAGCAGATTTTTACAAAGTTGGCATGTATCAAACAGCTTACAGGAGCCTTGATTAGGCGTTCTTTATTACCTTGACTACAAGGTAATAAGGATTACAAGGTAATTGGATAAGGTCCAAGTCATTATTTCACCTGAAACCAAGTATAAGCAAAGTGAAAAGTTCTGTAACCTCACCCCCCCCAGGGTACAGTACTTGCACCACTGCTTGATCTCATTCTCATATCAGATACAGATAAAAATATTAGTCACAGCTTCGTGTCAACTTTTGCAGATGATAAAAGACTTGGCATGAAAATTACCTCTGTGGAAGACACTGAAAAACTACAGGTCGATGTTAATTAAGTCTTCGAGTGAGCAACGGACACCAGATATCCTGGCCGGGGAGGATTGACTAGGCACCAATCCTTACTTTCATGGTTCTGTTCCCCCAGCAGCGATTGGGCTGTTAAACGATTGACGGGTTGTGTTCCAGGGAAAAGTAGCGAGTTAAAAGGGAAGGAGCTCAACCTGCGAACAGGAGTCAACAGAAATCTGATTCTATACCCACCTGTGTAAAAAACAAAAATGATGTTTAACAATCATAAGTTTCTGGTACTTAGGTATGGTTGAAAAAGTGAACTTAAACGAAACACAGGGTACAAGACACAATCAGACCAAGTTATAGAAGGAAAACATCATGTTAAATATTCTGGAATTATGACGACCTGACAGTGAACATAACCGAGCAAATATAGCGGCAGGCAGAAAAATGGATTTTCCATTTTGAATGGATGGATTAGGAGAACGAGCAAATCCAGGGACTCCACAGCAATGCTAATACAATTTAAATCACTAGTACTGTCCCGTCTTGAGTATTGCTCGGCACTCACTTCTTGTTTAAGAGCGCGATTGATTTCTGAAATTGAGTGAATACAGAGAACATATACGGCACACATAGACACCATAACGCTCCTAAAATACTGGAACCATCTCAAAGATTTCAAAATGTACTCTCTGGAAAGGAGAAGAGATAAGTATCAAATAATATATATGGAAGGTGCTGGAGGGCCAGTTCCTAAATTTGCACAGTAGAACAGCAACATACTGGGGCAAAAAATACGGACGGAAATGCAGAATAGAACCAGTGAGGAACAGAGGTGCCATAGGCACAATCAGAGAACACTGAATACCAGAGGTTCACGACTGTTTAGTACTTTCTCAGCAAACATTTGAAATATAGTCTGAACAAAGGTGGACTTCATCAAAAAGCATTTAGATAAGTTCTTACAAAAATTGCCGGCCCAACCGGATTGGATATGTGGGCCTGCGGGCCGCTCCAAGCAACAGCCTGTTGGATCAAGTTATCACAAATCAAGCCTGGCCCCAGGCCGGGGTCGGGGAGTAGAAGAACTCGTGAAATCCTCTCCAGGTATGTTCCAGGTGAACACACTTACATCACCGCTAAAGCACAATAACGAAACAATAACCAAGCCCGGAACAAAAATGCAATGTGCATAATGCGAATGTTTCGTAAGGTCGGTCCATATATACACAGATTAAAAAAAGGTATGATCACGATATACGAGATACTCTGAGACGGTGGCAGTTCTGTCGAGTAGGACGCCGCCACAGGAGGGAGGGGGGGGGGGCAAGACCGCCACAGAAGGAGGGGGGATTGGGAAACTACTGTCAGGGGAAAGCGCCAAGCCACGACTTTATAGAAGGGATCAGGATAAGGATTTGGGATGGGACGTGGGGGAAGGAATGGTGCCCAACAACTTGTGGACGGTCAGGGATTGAACGCCGAGTTGCATGAAGCGAGACGGTCGCTCTACCGTCCAGTCCAAGTGGCTGGGGCAAGGGGGGAGGGTCAACAACACCGGAGGGAAATTACCAGATAATATTGATCTGTACGAACACGAACTATTAGTTTTAATACCTTCATCTTAAACTGACCAACTTAGAAGGAGAAGGAGCTTACCTGAGCCTCTGGACAAAACGCATTCTCGAGACGGTCACAACGGCTCTCCCTTGACGTGTGACTGGCGACTGGGGGGGGGGGGTGAGGTAACGAGGTTGTTCTAGCGCGTCTATCAAAAGTCATCGTGAATTTCTCGGTCTTACACGTCACTAATTCACTGCATTAATAACACCGGTATATGAGAGCCCGACGGTATACACATCTCATGCAAGTCTTCGGGGGTTAATGGAGCTGATCGAGAGGATACACATACACCTGGAGTGGTTGTGCTCTTGTGTTGTGGCTCAACCCGTCCTCACACCACAACCCATTCTCGACTCAAGTCCATTACATTCAGCGGTCGACCCCACAGACGCATTCATAAATTTTAACATGCTGTTCATTCAAAACGGGAATTTTCTCAAGTATAAATTAATATTATAATATATTAGCATATTGTGTATAAATAGGCATAGGTTAGGTTAGGTCAGGTGTTTAGGTTCTGCTGGCGATTATTTGTATTTGTAGTACGTGGATGAAGCATTTACAGCGTTGTGGTTCGAACAAAAGTCGTCAGTGAAGCACTTGTTCCGGATATGTTCGAACGTCAGCAGTTGTGAGTCGTGTGTAAACCGCTTTTCATTCATAAACAGGGGGTTTGGCGGGTGCATGGAATCACTTTTGGATCTTTGTTTGGAGGACGGGCTGCACACCAGGGGCCAGATTCACGAAGCAGTTACACAAGCACTTACGAACCTGTACATCTTTTCTCAATCTTTGGCGGCTTTGTTTACAATTAACTTGCCCGAAACGCTATGCGTACTAGTGACCTTAGGTATTGTATGTACTACCTCTATATATAATTACAACATTATGTTTGTAACGAATGCTCTATGTATGTACTTTTACCTGAATAAATATTTGATTTGATTTAATTTGATTTGATTAACAGTTAATGAGCTCCGAAGCACCAGGAGGCTGTTTATAACATAACAACAGTTGATTGGAAAGTTTTCATGCTTGTAAACTGTTTAGAATATGTAACCAAAGCCGTCAGAGATTGAGGAAAGTACTTACACGTTCGTAAGTACTTGCGTAACTACTTCGTGAAACTGGTCCTAGGCTGGTTATAGCAGCGGTCAGCCTCCCTAGACGGATTCATAAATTTAAAAGAAACTGTGTATTAAAAATTGGTTTGTGATCATATATCAATTAATATTATTATACATAAAACGTCTATGAATAGTTAGGCGCAGGT
>WNGS01166226.1:18112239-18122277 GCA_020271785.1 Procambarus virginalis | reverse complement strand
GAGTTAAACAAGTAGACTTTGATTCAGTCTTGGGCAGCTTCTAGAGTCAAAAAATATTCTTATACTGATAAAGCCACACAAATACTTTCCATCTATTAATGTGACCTGAAAACTGATGTCCAACAACGATGGTGTGTGTGTGTGGTGTGTGTGTGTGTGTGTGTGTGTGTGTGGTGTGTGTGTGTGTGTGTGGTGTGTGTGTGTGTGTGTGTGTACTCACCTAGTTGTACTCACCTAGTTGTGCTTGCGGGGGTTGAGCTCTGGCTCTTTGGTCCCGCCTCTCAACCGTCAATCAACAGGTGTACAGTTTCCTGAGCCTAATGGGCTCTATCATATCTACACTTGAAACTGTGTATGGAGTCAGCCTCCACCACATCGCTTCCTAATGCATTCCATTTGTCAACCACTCTGACACTAAAAAAGTTCTTTCTAATATCTCTGTGGCTCATTGGGCACTCAGTTTCCACCTGTGTCCCCTAGTGCGTGTGCCCCTTGTGTTAAACAGCCTGTCTTTATCAACCCTGTCGATTCCCCTGAGAATCTTGAATGTGGTGATCATGTCCCCCTAACTCTTCTGTCTTCCAACGAAGTGAGGTTTAATTCCTGCAGTCGCTCCTCGTAGCTCATACCTCTCAGCTCGGGTACTAGTCTGGTGGCAAACCTTTGAACCTTTTCCAGTTTAGTCTTATGCTTGACTAGATAGGGACTCCATGCTGGAGCCGCATACTCCAGGATTGGTCTGACATATGTGGTATATAATGTTCTGAAAGATTCCTTACACAAGTTTCTAAAGGCCGTTCTTATGTTAGCCAACCTGGCATATGCTGCTGATGTTATCCTCTTGATATGAGCTTCAGGGGACAGGTCTGGCGTGATATCAACCCCCAGGTCTTTTCTCTCTCTGACTCTTGAAGTATTTCATCTCCCAAATGATACCTTGTATCTGGTCTCCTGCTTCCTACCCCTATCTTCATTACATTACATTTGCTTGGGTTAAACTCTAACAGCCATTTGTTCGACCATTCCTGCAGCTTGTCCAGGTCTTCTTGAAGTCTCAAGCTGTCCTCCTCTGTCTTAATCCTTCTCATAATTTGGCGTCGTCAGCAAACATTGAGAGGAATGAGTCTATACCCTCTGGGAGATCATTTACGTATATCAGAAACAGGATAGGTCCAAGTACAGAGCCCTGTGGGACTCCACTGGTGACTTCACGCCAGTCTGAGGTCTCACCCCTCACTGTAACTCTCTGCTTCCTATTGCTTAGGTACTCCCTTATCCACTGGAGCGCCCTACCTGTTACTCCTGCCTGTTTCTCCAGCTTATGCATCAACCTTTTATGGGGTACTGTGTCAAAGGCTTTCCGACAGTCCAAAAAATGCAGTCCGCCCACCCTTCTCTTTCTTGCTTAATTCTTGTCACCTGATCGTAGAATTCTATCAAGCCTGTAAGGCAAGATTTACCCTCCCTGAACCCATGTTGATGGGTTGTCACGAAGTCTCTTCTCTCCAGATGTGTTACTAGGTTTTTTCTCACAATCTTCTCCATCACCTTGCATGGTATACAAGTTAAGGACACTGGCCTGTAGTTCAGTGCCTCTTGTCTGTCACCCTTTTTGTATATTGGTACTACATTAGCAGTCTTCCATATTCTGGTAGGTCCCCCGTTTCCAGTGACTTACTATACACTATGGAGAGTGGTAAGCAAAGTGCTCCTGCACACTCTTTCAATACCCATGGCGAGATTCCATCCGGCCCAACAGCTTTTCTCACATCCAGCTCCAATAGGTGCTTTTTGACCTCATCTCTTGTAATTTCGAACCTATCCAAGGTCACCTGGTTTGCTGCCACCTCTCCCAGCGCCGTGATATCTCCCTGTTTATTGTAAAGACCTCCTGGAACCTTTTGTTGAGTTCTTCACACACCTCTTTTTGTCATTCTCTGTGTACCTGTCCTCGCCACCCTAAGTTTAATCACCTGTTCCTTCACTGTTGTCTTCCTCCTGATGTGACTGTGTAGTAGCTTTGGTTCAGTCTTGGCTTTGTTAGCTATATCATTTTCATACCTTTTCTCAGCTGCTCTTCTCACACTGACATACTCGTTCCTGGTTCTCTGGTATCTCTCTCTACTTTCTGGTGTTCTGTTATTACGAAAGTTCCTCCATGCCCTTTTGTTCAGCTTTTGCTTTCATACATTCCCTATTAAACCACGGATTCTTCCTTTGCTTCTCTGTTTTTCCTGTTGGGCTGGGACAAACCTGCTTACAGCCTCCTGACATTTTGGGTGACATAGTCCATCATGTCTTGTACGGACTTGGTTCCGAGTTCTGTGTCCCAATGTATATCCCATAGGAATTTATCATCTCCTCATAGTTTCCTTTCGTACGCCAGCCTTGGTTCCCAGTTCTTTTTTGGGGGTGATAATTCCTAGCTCAACCAGGTACTCAAAGCTCAATACACTATGATCACTCATTCCAAGGGGCTTCCAACTTAACTTCCCTTATATCCGACTCATTTAGGGTGTCGGATAGTGTGTGTGGGGTGTGTGTGTGTGTGTGTGTGTGTGTGTGTGTGTGTGTGTGTGTGTGTGGGTGGGTGTGGGTGTTGTATATGTATGTGAAGCAACTTTAATGACGAGCAGGCAAGGCAAATCTATTATAACTTGATAAATGTAGGGGATTTAAAGGTGAAATCTTTTAAGTATAAGATTAGTGTGAGAGATTTATGTTCGACACAATAGTCGTGAGTCACATGTGATGTTAAAGGCACGCACGCGAGAGCGCACGCACACACAAAACACACACCAGCCCGTTCTCCTACCTTTTCCCAACGTCAAGAAAACGGTCAATTTAAAGTGTCCTCTCCTAACCTATCTGAGGACCCAAAACAGAAAACAGGACCGTACATCAACTTCGCGAGCCGCGTCCATTTTCTAGTTTATTATATTAACATTTATTGACAAAATAATTACAATTTTGCCTAATTTGAGGATTTCGATTAAGTCTTATTAAAGTGAGGATAATGCTGGTATTCACCGTCACGCAGGACAGAGGGTCATACATAAGACAATAGGTCTAAACTGTAGGCGGAAGTACATATGTATCATGGTTACAATCAATGTTTTAATGTAAGGATATGTGAAACAACTTTCTATGTGCACTGCCACACAAGGGCAGGGATGGGTTCATAAGTGATGCAGCTTACAAGTAATATAAATATAAATTGTTCTTCATTCTTTAAAATGGACAAGCAAATTTTGGATAAACTGTTAAGATGTCACCAGAACACCTGAGCCAATAAAATTAGTTACACAGTTGGTGGTACAAGAGGCCAGGAGGTCTAAAGTCCTTTACGGCTTCACATTCAACAATATAGTGTTCTAGTGAATGCATTAAAGGTTTATCACAGAGTTTACAAGCTGAGTATTTGGTAGTGGCTCAGCCTCACCAACCTGCCAGATGTGTCTATAGCCAAGGCGAATTCGCGCAATGACTACATCACATTGCCTGGTCCGGTTACTGTGCTGACCATACAAATACCTATCATTACAAAACTTGTCATAACTTTTATAATATGCAGCTTTCAGGTCTCTGGGCATTTCTTAGTTCTTCTAAATTTGAAATAATTTAATTTGTATGTTTCTAATAATTGCATTAGATAATCCAAAGTCATAATCAATGTTTTCTTTCCTGCAAGCCTCATTGGCCAATCGATCTACAAAGTCATGCTTTAACTCCAACATGGGATGGGATCCCCACAATTTTTACAAGAGTTATTATCATTGGCAAAAATTACATTCCATTTAATATTACAAGCTACTTCCCACATACATTGTGATGGGTTATTTAAGGACTGCAGAGCACTTTTAGAGTCACAGAAAATAACTCCACCACCATTGAGCTTAAGGTATTCAGTGGGCTATAAATGCCCAATAGCTCGGTCTGTGTCGTGCTTGCCCAGTTGTTCAATCTCTGTGTACTAGACATGATCATTTCATCCCCTTTATATACTGCACATGCACAACCTGTTCTACCAGTGCCTAACTGCACAGAGCCATCAGTAAAGGCAAAGGATTCAGTCGGTTTGAGAATTTGAAGATGACTGTCAATAGCTTCTAATGTTTACATCTCAAAATTTCAGTGTTATACATTTGTTTTACACTGATGGGGTTATAATGCAGAGAGACTCCACATCTTTCAAAGGGGAATATAGTGAACAGTTTATCAGGGTTAAGAGACAATTCAGTTTCAAGAAGATTATAGGCCCAACAACTGAGCCACACACTGCAAGGAGATTTTTGCGGCGGCGGATTGAGGGAACAGTCAGAATTGTTTAGAATGGATCTCAACTTAATTTGAATAGAGCTGGGCGGACCATTATTTTTCAAAGTTTTGGCAAAACATAGTACTAAGTAGAACTATTCTTTCGTAAATTGAAGGTAATTTAGTTCCTTCTCATGTTAACAATTCTGACAGTTCTAGGACAACCCAGGATGATGCATGGCATCATTCTGTACTACATCTAGGCCTTGTAATTGTTTAGGAGAAAAATTAAGAAGAGATGCAAGGCATAAAATCAACAACAGATCGTATAAAGGCAATATAAAAACTACGAGCATATTTAATGTTAATGCCAAATCCTTTGCCAACAAGAGTTTGAGAGGTTTAAGACGCTCAACAAGTTTTTGCGCAGGTTGCTGACGAGATTTGTATCATTAACCTCGACTCCAAGATATTTATAAGACTCACAAGTCTCCACGGGCACTCCATCAATAGTATAGTTAGCATGAAGAGAATGGGGAATAAGAACTTGTCTTATCAACAGAGATTATGAGGCCACATTCTACTACTTTTGGAGAATGCATCAAGTAACACTTGTAGCCTTGGTTTACTGTGTGCCATAATACAAATATCATCAGCAAACATATAACAGTTTCAGTAGGTTGTACAGGTATGTCATGGATAAGTTTGTGCATATGTATATTGAAGAGCATAGGGCTTAGGACACACCTTGATGTGTGCCTAGTTCGAATTCATCTGTTCTGTACTTTTAAACTCCTTTAAATAGGACACTAGCACGCCAGTTGGATAGGTAGCTCTTTACAACTTAGAAGATTACCTTTGATTCCAAATTCAGCAAGTTGCTCTAATATTATTTCGCCATTCGCTACATCGAAAGCTGACTTTAGGTCAATAAAGGCTGCCTGTGTCCCATCTTGGGAGTTTACAAAATATTCAGCAACTCATGCACACTTTGATTTTCTTGTACGACAATTTTGGCCTTATGTAACGCATACAAGCGAAGAGCGACGCTCTGTAGGACAGGTTGCACACACACACGCGCGCGCGCAAGAAACGCTTGCCCTGTGAGATAACAAACTGAGTTCAGGGGAAATAGGGTTGAGAGAGCTGAAGTCTGCAGACTCAGCTAGTTGTATTCACCTAATTGTGTTCGCGGGGATTGAGCTTTGCTCTTTCGGCCCGCCTCTCAACAGTCAATCAACTGTTTACTATTTTTTTTCCACACCACACACACACACACACACACACCCCAGGAAGCAGCCCGTGACAGCTGACTAACTCACAGGTACCTATTTACTGCTATTTAACAGGGGCATTCAGGGTGAAAGAAACTTTGGCCATTTGTTTCTGCCTGGCGCGGGAATCGAACCTGCGCCACAGAATTACGATTCCTGCGCTCTATCCACCAGGCTACCAGGCCCCCTGGTGTGCAACTAAGGTAGTCCAACTGGCTTACGTTAGTCACAGGCACGAAGATGGACTTTAAGAAATAGAATTACATATTAAATGGTTGAATTCTAATGCCATTTTGAAGTATGTTCGAACAACAATACTTTCCGAAAAAAATATTAATAGGAGAGTAGAAAGTATGAATAGGAGTGTAGAAAATATGCATAGGAGTTGAATAAGAGAGTAGAAAAATACGAATCAGTTGAAAATGTAAATAAGAGAATTGAAATACCAGACCAGAAAATATAGTATGAGAGTGATAAATAATACTCAAATCAGCATTAAGAAGTGAACTTTGACATGAGGATTGACATCAGAACTACACGGGGTCATGTCAGAGTGACCTCGGGGATCCTCACCCCTGGCTGACTGTCTAACTACTCAATAAGTTAGTCTGCCAATTATAAATTTTGTAGGACAGTATGTACCACAGAGCTCGTTAACGCGAGGTTGTTATTGGGTGCTTCGTCTTGCCCATTATCTCTGTATTACAGCAGAGGGCTAGAGTAATTACCGGTTATACTGATATAATTTAATTTACATCATGAAGGCGTATTCGGGAAAAGGGACCTAATCAGATTCCAAAATTTTACCTGAGTGAGGTTTACCTTAAAGTTATAGTTAAAAAATATAAACACACTCAACACTTTCTAATATATATATATATATATATATATATATATATATATATATATATATATATATATATATATATATATATATAAACAGAAAATATTAAAAAACAGAAGAAAACAATATTTCTATGATGTAGTGAGCATCACAAGTTTTTCTCACCATTATTTGAATTCAAGTCCTCTTTACTCCTCGTTTAACCCCAACTTGAATTATGGCTGAATCACATTAAAACAAAGACACTTTCCACCAGCTCCTCATCTCCCAGGACGACAGTCATAATAATCTTCACATGATCGTAGTACTCACTCACATTACTATCATTTGCATCCAGCAATACAGAGGTATTTATTAATTCTTGTCTAATTTCGGATTGTTGGTGGGGTAGAGAGCGCGAGTTGAGTAGGTGGTGGGTGGAGGTCCTGCCCGGGCTGGTTCCCTTGGTGGGTGGAGGTCCTGCCCGGGCTGGTTCCCTCGGTGGGTGGAGGTCCTGCCCGGGCTGGTTCCCTCGGTGGATGAAGGTCCGGCCCGGGCTGGTTCCCTCGGTGGGTGAAGGTCCGACCCTGGCTGGTTCCCACGGTTACTGTAGGTCCTACCCGGGCTGGTTCCCTTGGTGGGTGGAGGTCCTGTCCAGGCTGGTTCCCTCGGCGGGTGTGTGTAGCGTCTCGCCTGTGGTTCTTGTGGCGATACGTCTTGTGAGGTCGGACCGGGTCACCCGTCCCACTTCTTCCTTCATTACCGCGGCTGCCATATATGTGGTGGCTTTATTATGCTGCTTAGCGATTGCATTTACTTATTTCATGGGTTGATTGGTGTTAGGTAGAGTTTTTAGTTTACATGGTGGGGGGGGGTTAGGAAAGTGTTTATTGTTTACAAGGTTGATTGGCGGTGGAGAATATTTTTGGTTTACAAGGAGGGTTGGTTGGTGGATTATTATTATTAACATCTTTATTGACAAAATTAATTACAATTTTGCCTAATCTGAGGATTTCGAGTAAGTCTTATTAAAGTGAGGATAATGCTGGTATTCACTGTCATGCAGGACAGAGGGTCATACATAAGACAATAGGTCTAAACTGTAGGCGGAAGTACATATATATCGTGGTTACAATCAATGTTTTAATGTATGGATATATGAAAACAACTTTCTATTGTGCACTGCCACACAAGGGCAGGGATGGTTTTATATGTGATGCAGCTTAGAAGTAATATAAATAAAAATTGTTCTTCATTCTTTAAAATGGACAAGCAAATTTTGGATAAATTGTTAGGATGTCGTCCAGAACTCTTGAGTCAAATAAATAGTTACACAGTTGGTGGTACAAGAGGCCAGGAGGTCTAAAGTCCTTTCCGGCTTCACATTCAACAATATAGTGTTCTAGTGAATGCATTAAACGTTTATCAGAGAGTTTACAATCTGAGTATTTTGGTAGTGGCTCAGCCTCACCAACCTGCCAGATGTGTCTATAGCCAAGGCGAATTCGCGCAATGACTACATCACATTGCCTGGTTCGGTTACTGTGCTGACCACACAAATACTTATTATTACAAAACTTGTCATAACTTTTAATACTGCAGCTTTCAGGTCTCTGGGCATTGCTTAGTTCTTCTAAATCTGACTTAATTTCTTTATTTTTGTATGTTTCTAATAATTGCATTACATAATCCAAAGTCATAATGAATGTTTCTTTCCTGCAAGGCTCATTGGCCAATCGATCTACAAAGTCATGTTTTCCAACTCGAACATGGAATGGGATCTACGCAGATTTTATACAAGAGTTATTATCATTGGCAAAAATTACATTCCATTTAATATTACAAGCTACTTCCGACATACATTGTGATGGGTTATTTAAGGACTGCAGAGCACTTTTAGAGTCACAGAAAATAACTCCACCACCATTGAGCTTAAGGTATTCAGTGGCTAGATAAATGCCCAATAGTTGGGTCTGTGTCGTGCTTGCCCAGTTGTTCAATCTCTGTGTACTAGACATGATCATTTCATTCCCTTTATATACTGTACATGCACAACCTGTTCTACCAGTGCCTAACTGCACAGAGCCATCAGTAAAGGTATAGGATTCAGTTGGTTTGTGAATTTGATGATGACTGTCAATAGCTTCTAATGTTATACATCTCAAAATGTCAGTGTTATACGTGGAGAGATTTTTTGGTATGAAGGGGACGATGGTTGGAGTGGATAGTCCATATGATTTACAATATATGTTTGTTAACGCCTGGATAAGCTTATGCGGTTCGGCTCTAGCTCATAAGCAAAGACTCTTCTGTCTTTTTTATGATGTTTAATTCAATCTATTGCGGAAGATTGTTTGGTATTTAATTTTTATCCACCCCATCGCTCGGTTACCCTCTGATCATTACTGCTTTCTCTGCTATATCGTTTTTTTTAACGTTGTATATCATTGTTTCCTGATACATCAGTCCTCCAAGGTAGGAAAAGCTTTAATCCAATCTAAGGCATTGTGTTAAATACTTTATGGGAATTTACGTGGGAAAAATACCACGTGCTTCTGATATATTAGTGTTCTTATCATTGAACGCTAATAAGCTTTTCAGGCATGACTTCGCTGATTAAATCCATAATTATGCAAAGAGACGTAATTTTAAATTCTAAATATTTTTTTTAATATTAATAAATACACAAACAGTAACAATATTTATTATTATGATGTTATTTCTGTGTTCAGGTTTGGGGCTGGTCCCAAACCTGCACACAGAAATAACATCACATCCGCCAAACACACACCGAACTACGACGTTGGTACAACGTTCGAACGAGTTTTAACGCCTCCTAACCAGTTATAACAACCAATATAGCAAGTTATAACAACGTTCTAATACGTTATAAACACGTTAAGCGAAGATGTAACAACTTTATTACAAGTTGTAACAAGCGGAAAATAGAGACAGTTTCGGTTTGTGTTTCCAGGGATGAGACCAGAAGGTATGGCAGGATGTGCAGAATACCCCTCCGTTGAAAAGCAGAGGTGCAACAGGTACTCTGAGAGAGAACTCTATCAACATCAGAGGTCCGAGACTGTTCAACACGCTTCCACTACACATAAGGGGTATTCCTGGCCGACCCCTAGCAGTGTTCAAAAGAGAACTGGATAAGCACTTCCAATGGATACCTGATCAATCAGGCTGTGATTCATACGTCAGGCTGCGAGCAGCCGCGTCCAACAGCCTGGTTGATCAGTCCAGCAACCAGGAAGCCTGGTCGACGGTCGGGACGCTAAGCCCCGGAAGCAACTCATGGTAACCTCATGGTTATGTAAGTGTAATATCTATAAATAAATATGATGAACCTGTTTGTAAGACAAACTAGAAAACTAAACCGTAACACGAAAAATGAGAGAATATGTTGTGAAAGACAAAATTAATATTTTTTTAACTACTATTTAATGAATCTTTTCTCAACCATATTAAGTTCCAGTGGCAATGGAACCAACACCATTTACAAATTTAATAACCAAAGCTTTTATTCGTAGAAACTCCTCAACTTTAAGATCACTTATTTTGTAAAATAAATGTAAATGGGGGAAACGAATAAAGAGTTATATAGGTTAAGTAGATAAATATTGATCAGTGAACGACAACGTAAGACTTATAGATGTTCTTAAGTACATTTTAACTTAA
>WNGS01166226.1:18009181-18024499 GCA_020271785.1 Procambarus virginalis | reverse complement strand
CTTTCCAGGCGATTAACAATGCATAAGCAACACGGCTCCATTGGGGAACATATAATCTCTTCCGCACAACCAGACCTCACCAGAGAAGTCTTAACAAACAACACAGAAATCATCGATAGATATAGCGATAGCAGGCGGCTTGACATCTGCGAGGCACTACACATCAAAAAGTCAACACCAGCAATCAACAGCCAGTTAATGCACAACTATATTCTACCCACTTCAAGACTCCGTACCAATATAAAAGCATCAAGAGGAAGTATGGGCCAATAGGCCCTTTGGAGTTACTTCTATTCTTCCCTCTCATTTATCCAACTAATACCCATTGTTCCGTGTTATATATATATATATATATATATATATATATATATATATATATATATATATATATATAAATATATATATATATATATATATATATATATATATATATATATATTATATATATATATATATATATATATATATAGCTCGTCTCTGTCCTACCTGGGGTAAGAGTATATGTTTACTCCACCCCCTCTTTCTGCAAAATATCTCAATACAAAATATATCTTACATATACTAACTCGGTATGAAACATTACAGAGCCTGTAGATGGGTCGATATACATATGTCCCAGTCGGGGTTGGTGTTGGGGGGCAGGAGAGGCAGACAGGCCGTGGTCGAGGCGGCAGTCCATCATAACAGAGACGTGACAGGCCGGCCAGAGTAATGCCTAGCGATCATGTCATCCTTATGGTAATACTTCCGTAGCCTCCTACCAGCCCCTCACCACCCCCCACAGGAGTTGCCTGACCCACTACCTCGACCACACTCGCCTTGTTGTTTACCTCTTGCGTGCGCATCGCCTATACGGGTGAGCAAGAATTTATCCAGTGTTGCGTTATTTATTGGTTCGTTATATGATGGATTACGTCTTGCTGTGTGCTGGAGAGATCCTCGGGAAATATAAGGGAATTTATTCCATATTTGATAACGCTGCTCTTTTGACAAGGATCGCCGACACGTGTGATCTGAGTCCAGCCGAAAGTTTCAGGATATTGTTAGCGTTTTCATCATAGCCTCAAAATCATCTTGAAATGCTTTACCTAGTTCTGAAAAAATGCAAATATGTTTTGATGGTTGTTCAAAATGGGCGCAGAACACCGGATGATCGTCCTTCGTGAAGAAAGCTGGTCCTAACGCATATAGGAAAAGGGCCGAACCGATTGAAATATCTGCCGCTGAACGAAATTCAGAGGAAAATGCAGGGAGCTCGTCTCTTTGTCCTACCCGGCGTGACTGATGTAAAAACGCTCGCCTCTTCCATGACGCCCTGGAAATGGATTTTTAATGGAGGGGTCCTCTAAAGATGGCCTAGTTGGAAGACCCAAAACACGAGCCCACACAAATATTGCACGAGGAGAAGAGGGTGGAGCGCCATGCCAACACAGTGCCACTTGGTCCCGAGTTCGATTCCCGGCCGGCGAGGCGTTTACGCATGTTTCCACATACGCGCAGCGATTTTTCACCTAGCACTAAATACGCAAAACAGTCTCAGGCTAAGGTCGTTCGACGGTCGACCACAACGACGCATTCATCAACACAACGAACTCTTTCATATCGGTATTTTCTCATACTGTTCAAGTTAAAGTAAGTTCATTGGTATAATAAAAAAACATTCAAAAAGAATTCACTTGCTTAGGTTATTTCTATCACTCATCTTTCTCACGTATAAATAAATGTTATTATATATATGAATTTTGTCAGTTGTTAAAGCTTAGTTAGGTTATGTGTTTAGGTTGTGTTGGCGATTATATGTATTTGTAGTACGTACCTTGAGGTTACCTTGAGGCGTTTTCGGGGCTTAGCGTCCCCGCGGCCCGGTCGTCGACCAGGCCTCCTGATTGCTGGACTGGTCAACCAGGCTGTTGGACGCGGCTGCTCCCAGCCTGACGTATGGATCACAGCCTGGTTGATCAGGTATCCTTTGAGGTGCTCATCGAGTTGTCTCTTGAACACTGTGAGGGGTCGGTCAGTTATACCCCTTATGTGTAGTGGAAGCGTGTTGAACAGTCTCGGGCCTCTGATGTTGATAGAGTTCTCTCTCATAGTACCTACTGCACCACTGCTCCTACGTAGTTGAATCCCTTAGAGAGATTCAATTCGAATGGAGGACTTCAGCAAAAAAAATTTCAATCATCAGTTGTGGGTCCTGTGTAAAGTGTTTTTCATCATAAACGAATTTGGCGCCAGGATTACGAAAATTTGATCTTCGTTTATGCATTCTGCTTATGCATTCATACACAACTACATTCACACACTCACACACACATACGGAATGTAAGTCATTGAATTAACTAACCAAATTATAGAAGGACAAGGATAAGAAACTGTTAGTATAGACATATCTAGGTATGCACATCTGAGTATATAAATATACTTAGTAGTACATTTTCACATTCGCACACATACAGATAAGCCAGAAAAACATTGCAACATGTTAAGAAAACAACTTTTAGGATCTAAAAAAAGAAAGATCTGCTAGTCGATACTAGCAAGACAATATCGGCGGCCGGGGTGAAGCTAGCACATCCGTTTCCGAAGATTTCTTCCAAAACATGAAAGAGCCCTAAAGGAAAATTATCATTTTAAATAAGAAAGCAGGAATATCCCTATCACAACATACAAGCAGACAAGTATGAGAAGGCAGTTGAGGCTAATTATCCCCATTCACAGCTTCTAACGTAGAGTTAACAGAGCACAACAAGATGTGAGAGAGAGTCGCTGTGTCAGCCGACCTGGGACAAGGGACTAGGTGGGGCTGAGAAGGATAATACAGAGATCGTCAGTGTTGTTTCAGATTTAGCTACTCAGAACGTAGTGTCCATGTAGCACGGGTTATGGTGAGCCCGTATTAAGCGTCAATGATAGGTTAACATGGCGTTTAAACGTGCGCCGGATGGTGCTGCATCGTCAGGTGAAGGTTTTGTACTCGCTATAATGGGGTGGACTCTAATAAAGCAGTAAAGGTGGTGCGATGGATGGATGGAAAAGGAGGCAGGGTTGCAATGGGCGTAATGGATCTAATGATTCCTGGCGGTGTGATAATGGCCTGTGTTTTAGTGATTCGACATTTGTTTGAGTGATGGTGGTAAGGTGATGGATTGGATAATGGGATGGCTTACTGGGAAGTTATCCAGAGTAAATGCAAGTACTGTTGATTTGTGACCTTGTACCATATGTGTGTGTGTGTGTGTGTGTGTGTGTGTGTGTGTGTGTGTGTGTGTGTGTGGTGTGTGTGTGTGTGTGTGTGTGTGTGTGTGTGTGTGTTATCAAAATTTCCCATCATTGTCTAGCTGGGAGTTAGGTGCACAAAGAAATCACCTTAACTTGATGTAACAATGAGATAATCAGTATTGGAGCCATGAAGAAGATTGGAACCAGCATTCTGAGTACTCCCAAGCACACGTCTGAGGCCCCTAACCCTACGACAGTAAAACCAATGCGACCTGGGATTCAACTGAATCTTCTAGTTACTGAGGCTTACATTGATGCCAAACCAGAGTTTCACATATAGTCCCCCATGCACTCCTGCTTGTAGTCTTGGAATTCGAGAGAGGAGAGAACCGGAGGAGGCGTTCCCGTCTGGCTCTCTGGTCTCTAGACCAGAGAATCTGAGAAGAAGAAGATTCATCAGAAGAAGAATCAGAAGAAGATCTTCTGATTCACCAGATGATCTGGTGAATCAGAGCCTCTTCCGGCGCTCTGGTCCCTGGCTGGGTGACATCTTGCCGGATTGCCGTGACACAATATTGAGACAGGCTCAGTTACAAACAGACATATTAAGGTTAGTCTGGTTACGTTTTCATTTGCTTAGTTATGTTAAAAATGTGTGTAATTAGTATTAGGTTAGAATTGGAGTCCATCCCGTGAACTGTGGGAGATCTCTCCCGCCAAAATTTGAATCACTCCTTTCCCACTTCAAAAGCAAATTAATAATTAACCCAAACATCATCTGGTGGCAAAGCTTCTTTAGCAATATGTGTAATCTTCTCACCGAGCAGTGCCTCTTTATACACATTAACCTCCCAACATCACACCACTGGTGCTGCCGGAAGTGCCCTTGTTGTGACACTTGCTCATATTTTGCTGGTTCTCGATTCTACCAGGGACTTATGGATATAGGGTCATTTGTTTCTGCCTAGGCCGGGAATCGAACCCAGGCCCTTAGGATTACGACAGTGGAGTGCTGTCCACTTAGCCGTGAGGCCGTGTATACACACACACATCCCGGTGAGTGTGGCACTTGTTTTTCTCGTTACTTCACACACTCTGGGGAATATATATTCTGTAACGCACCTTTGTATATCATCACTCCACCTTGTTGTCTAGCCTCTAATATGTGTGTGTCCTGCTCATCACTATTTCTTGTTAAACATCCCAAGACGCAAGTGTTATTTCCGATAACACTTTCTTGCCCGTTCCAGTTCACTTAAGACATTGTTTCATTGATTAAACTGAATTGCTTTTGTTTTTTTTTATTCTCTGCAGTATTATAGGGATTAAGCTGCCTTATAGCACCAGCAAGTTTAAGTTGGTCTCCACCGAGTGTGACAGACCAATTCTTTCCAGTTTCCCGGATCTCAAAAAATCTCCCTGGAGTCAGCAGTCAGCGAGCCCCGGGATTTTTACCATTCTCGTTGTCGCACGAGGCCTGCAAGATCTCCAACAACAGCGTCCTCCTCCACTCTCTCTTCCTTCAATTTCTTCTACCCCTCCTACTTCGTCTTCACCGCCTCCTTCTCCTCCATCTCCTCCATCTTCCCCTTCTCCTTCGGGCTAATTTCCAACCTGGAGGCGTATGGAGGAGGATCGGACGCTGGCTATTTCTTGTCCAGTTTAGTCCATTCAGCGGACGTGACGCTGGGAAGAACCAATTTTTTACGGCCACCACATTGGGTGGTTGAGTAGCTAGGTGTCGTGCGTGGCCCTCTAGATCAGCTGTCGTCCTTACCCCCCCCCTCCCAAGCACTCCTCTTCCCCCACCCTTCCCCGCCTCCTTTCCTCTCTCTCTCTCTCTCCTCCTCCTCTCCTCTCTCTCTCCTTTCTCTCCTCTCGTCTCTCTCAGCCTCTGCCTCCCTCTCCTCTCGCTCTTGCCCTCTCGCTACCTCTCATCAAAATAAAATCACTCTATGCTCCGTCCGTGCAGACCAGTAAATGGATAACCAAGTTCAGTATATCCAGTGAATTCCCTGACGACATCCAGCAGTCACCCTCGTGCCCCCATCCAGCCATCCACGGCCCCCGCCCTGCCCTCCCATACCAATACAGAGAACCACCCAAATCCTCCTAAGAACACGTCGTTCTCTTCTCCACGCAACGCGACAATCTCAGCCTTTTTAGACGTTCTCTCCCCGCACTCAGCGTGTCGATAAACTCATTGTTTAAGAGAATGAGATTGAGAGGTATGTGAGAGCAGGGGGGTTGTGATAGCGCAAAAATTATTTTGTATTAAGCAAAAAAGGCACCAGCTATATGTATGTTGCCGCTGTTTTATACTTTATTTGGCGATGGGCCTTTTTAGTAGAAGTATTTGTAGTAGCATCCTGTTGAAGTGTGTCTGTTCATTTAGTTATTCCTCTGGGTTATTATTATTATTATATTATATTTATTATTATTTTTATTATTATTATTATTATTATTTAGTCTTATTATAGTATTATTTTTATTTTATATTATACTATTACTTATTT
The DNA here is from genome assembly GCA_020271785.1 of Procambarus virginalis. Classification (NCBI taxonomy): domain Eukaryota; kingdom Metazoa; phylum Arthropoda; class Malacostraca; order Decapoda; family Cambaridae; genus Procambarus; species Procambarus virginalis. Next base: position 18,018,764 of record WNGS01166226.1, on the reverse strand, counting down.
TATCTAAATTTATATTACTCAGATCTAAATGGTGCCAAACTAAGACCTGACTTTACCTGTGTACACTTATATCAGATCTTGCCTACACGCCAATATTATAGTTTATTGTTGTGAAGTTACTGAACGAGATAGAGATTGAGTAACAGTTGGCGTTGTGTTATTGAAGTTGTGCCTGTTGTTGTGATTGAAGGGGTCGTCGTTGTTGTTATTAAAGTATTTGACCCATAGGGTCAAGCGAGAGCTTACAAAGACTCGCGGACCTTGCCTTTTTTAGCCGTTTGTTATGTAATTTATTGACTCTTTACCAATTTTCTTCTTCTATCTTACTGCATACATTTCGCCCTTACGCACAACGCACATCCCCAAGATGCAGCCCTTAGCAGCTGTCCTAGCTCCGGTACCTGTTTCTGCTATGTGACGGGTTTATCGAATAAAAGCAACTTTTGCCCATTTGTTTCGGCCTCGGCATGGAATCGAACCCGGGCCCCTCTGGGGAGTGGGTCGTCCGGTTGTAGGGTATTGAAAAACGTCATTTGTGTGGCCAACCAAATGGTTAATATTGTGGAGATCTTGTTGATTTTGGAAGTAGTTGGAATGGCCAAATATCTCTCGCAGGCCTCTTTGTCTCACAGACATTTCTTTCCTCCGGCCATTACTCCTCTCCTGTCTCTCGTCTCTCGATCTCTCTCTCAGTCTCTCTCTCAGCTTCTCTCTTCCTCTCTCCTCCATCCCTCTCCTCGGTCTCATCCATCCTCCTCCTCTCTCCAGTCCATGCTGTCTCTCTCTCCGTCCTCTCTCTCGCTCTCATATTTCCTTTCTTGACACTTCCTCTCTTTATATCCTGGACCTTCAGCTTTACTTTGCCCTCGTCCTTGCAGAATGCTTTTCTTTACCTTCTTTGCCTCCTCCCTCCCTCCCGCTTGTCCCGTCGTCTCATCTCTTGCCCTGCTTATCCACTCTTTCCACTTTTGTGTCTCTTCTTTACCTTGTAGCTCTCCCTCTTCTTTCAATTCTTCTCCGTCTTTTTATTCCTATCTTTCCATTTCATTCATCTTTCTCTTCCCACACTTATTTTTTCTTTTCCATCGTCTTCCTCTCTTCTTCCTCGTTCTCTTGCTTTTCTCCCCCTTCCTGCTTTTTCTATTATCTTTTTTTTCTGTTCTCTACTGTTTTTCAATTTTCGTCTCGCTCCTCTGTCTGCATTCCTCTCTTATATACTTTTAACTTTTTACTCCTTCCTTTCTCATGTCTCTTCCTCTCGTCTCATCCCTTCTCGATAGCTTTCCTTCCCCTTCCTCTCCTTTCTAACTTTTAGAATACTACAATATTGGTTAATGGTTATGAGTTGCGTGGGCCTAGACCTCCATCACTAGATCAGTGTGTATCTGTTTTCGCTCATGTAGTAATCAATCAACTGTTACTAACTACTTACTACTAACTATGATTTAGGTTTAGTTCACACACAACACACACACCCACACCACACACACCACACAACACCACACACAACACACCACACACACACACACACCACACACACACAGCACACCACATACCACACACCACACCCACACCACAGGTACCCATGTAATATATCAATTCTACAATGTATGTATATGATGTAACTTTATACAAGAGCTTGATCAAAAGCACCTTTACATCACTCTTCAGTGGATTAAAGTGCTTAATATGCAACAACTAGTTTCTTCCTTCTTACAGCATCCTCACCCTGTCAGAGTGTAAATGAGAGCAAATGTTTTGTATGCATGTGTGTGTGTGATATATGTATGTATATTTGTGTGGTGTATTAGTATGTATGCATATATAAAGTATATATGGAAGCTTATTAGAATTACATTTCACCTATGTAAAAGCACATTAATGACACTAGTGTAAAGGACAGCACCATACGAACAGCTACTGTATGTAAGGCATACGATCAGGTCTGTGTAGTCTATGTGTATTTACGTATTTAGGTTATCTTAGCATTTTAAAATTACCGACTCACCTTCTGTGGGTTGATTGTTCAATAAACCCCGTTAACTATATGTTTAACAACCATCTCTAAGTCAACCACTGTCCATGGAGGACAGAAAGAAATGTATATAAGCTGGTTCGTAGCATTGTAAATGTGTGGCCACAGTCTATGGTAGGAAGGAGAAATAAATACAATACAAAAATATATAAAAAAGAAAAAAGGAACAGAGCCTGCCGTAACCAGCTGTCTAACTCCCATGTACCTAATTTACTGCTAGGTAATAGTCACCATCAGGGTAAAAGGAAACTCTGCCCGTTTATCACTGCCGGCGCCCGGAATCAAACCCGGGCCACATTATTACGAGGGTCGTGCGCGTGCTGTCCACTAAAGCTACACGACTCCTCTGGTAGCTGAGTGGTGAGTGGGTCGCGTGCGTGTGCATGCGTAGCGTGTGTATATGGCACCGAGTGTGTGTGTGCATGGGGGTTGCGTGTGCATGATGGTCGTGTGTACATGATGGTTGTGCGCATGAGGGTTGTGTGTGTGTTGTGTGCGTGTGTGTGTGTGTGTGTGTGTGTGTGGTGTGTGTGTGTGTGTGTGTGTGTGTGTTGTTGTGTTGTTGTGTATTGTGTGTGTGTGTGGGTGTGGTCTGCGGACGTTCCCAATACAGTGAAATATGGCTGCCTCGTACTTTTCTGCGAACCTAGAATTAATTTCCAGGACCCCGATGCGCGGAGCTTTGAAAGGCTCTGGTGGGATTGCTAACGTCCGTTGAGCCAAGTCAATAGGGCCATGGTTTCCATTGCCTTTCTACCCTCGTTGTCAAACTAATTAAGTGGTTCCCGGACGGCCCACCAGCTTCGCAGTCCTGCCGTCAGGGGGCTCCACTGTCTGTGTAAACAAAGCTGTCTACAGCCCGCTCAGGCGTCCGACCGGGCCCCGATGTAGCTGTATTGTTTGGAGTATCCTAAGGGCCTCACCATAGCCCGTGCTACTTGGAACCAATATGTTCCAGGTAACGAATTTTAAACAACAACAACTTGGATTATGTTTTAAATCATTTTTGTTAAATTTCTCCGTAAACGTCAACAGCCCGTTGATCTGTTGGTTTAGGGGCCCGTTGATCTGTTGGTTTAGGTCCCCGTTGATCTGTTGGTTTAGGATGGGCCGTTAATCTCTTGGTTTAGGCGGCCGTTAATCTGTTGCTTTAGGTGCCCGTTGATCTGTTGCTTTAGGTGCCCGTTGATCTGTTGCTTTAGGTGCCCGTTGATCTGTTGCTTTAGGTGCCCGTTGATCTGTTGCTTTAGGTGCCCGTTGATCTGTGGGTTTATGGGCTGTTATTCTGTTGATTTAGGAGCCCGTTGACTCTGCTGGTTTAGGAGCCCGTTGATCTGCTTTGTTTAGGAGTCCGTGACCATGATGGTTCGGTGCCCGTTATCTGTTGGTTATGGGCCCCGTGAACTGGCTTAGGGCCTTCTGGAACACTTCGTGGTCTGCCGGTGGCGCATCAAGCCTCGGTGTTCATATAAGCTGCAAACATCACGATTTGTGTGTGACGGACATGACATGTAAATTTTCAATTTAGTTTAATTTTAGTTATCGTCACAGCGATCAAATGTCACGTAGACTGGTCCATGTTAGGTTTTGTTTGTACTGCCAAATTACCGTCTGATTCCACTATAGCAACATGAGGGCCATTTTTTGTTGTACTTTGTGGTTTCACGTTTATCAAATGGATACGTGAAAATTTGGAAATAGGTTTTCACTATATATTTTCACTATAGACGGGAGAAGAAAACCTGGAGGACGCAGTTTCTCCCACTGTGAGCTACAGGGAAGGTAAGCATCAGTGTTTTACTTTCGAGAACATCAAGACTTGAAAAAATGTATATTTGCTGGTTAGCATTGTAACAATGTATGGGCCACGTCTGTGGTAGAAAAATGATAAAAAAAAATAACTTAACCGCTTCAAAGCTGGAATTTTTACCTATGCCCAAAACACCGCATGTGTTTCCTAAGTTAATATTTGTTTTCCCAAATAAAATAAGAAGTGAAACAAAATAATTAATGTCCCCCCCCAAAAAAAAAGATTTTTTAATGTAAAAAAAAATTGGATTGAGAAGCAGTGTGGAGTAAGTTTGTTGAGCGGATGAAGATGCTCCAGGAGAGCCTCCGTGTGGTGGGGCTGGACATCACTGTATAAGGAACCCAAACTTAATAAGAAGGATTCCGGTCGCAGCCAGCCAAGCAGACACGTATGAACTCGGCATAGTCGTGTGATCTGCTCCTCGCCTGGTCTTGTCTTTCAGCTTCTGCTGCCAGATGGGAGAGGAACCACCCACTCTGTAGCTCTCTGAAGTCCTATCCCTTAGCCTACTTCTCTTCCTCTCGTCTCCTCCGGACATCTCTATCTTCTCCTCCTCTCTCTCCGCTTCCTTCTCTCTCTACTTCTCCAGCCTCTCTTCTCTCTCTCATCTCTCTCCTCCTCTCTCCTCTCTCTCGTCATGGTGTTTTGTGGCATTCTTGACAGACACACGTTTCGGTCGGTGTGAAGGAGAAACCGGAAGGAATAACGGGAAAGTAAACCAATTAATAGAGAGCCCAAAAAGTTGTCGCCAGGATCCCGATCAATTCCCTTTCGGTATTAACAAGGTCTCTCTCTCTCTCCTCGAGTCGAAAAAGAGCATCGCCACCATATTGGTTGCTATTCCGTGGCTGGTGTAATTCACCTTGGGAAGAGGGGAGGTGTTCCTTCTTTCATTCCTACGTGAGAGTGGGAATTACAGCTAGGAGTCATCTTAAGGGATTCGGGATGGGGTTGGCGGGCCGAGTCTCTGCTCCAATTTAGCTGTGGCTGCCAAGACTGGGAGAGGAAGAGTGGGAGGGATGGAACAGGGGAAGGGAGGGAGGAAGCAGGGGAAGGGGAGGGATGGAAGGAAGGAAGGGGAGGGATATGAAGGAATGGAGAAAGATGGGTGGAATATAACACAGGGAGGCGAGTGACATGGAGGAAGTTGGAAGAGCGATAAATATGGAAGAAAAGAGGGAAGGAACTAGGTTGAGATATGGGGAAGCAGAAAGGGTGGAATATGGAGGAAGAGGGTAGGAGGAGAGGGATGAATGGGAGAGATATGAAAGAAGAGGGAAGAGGGATGTTGAGTAAGAAGGGACGGGGCGAGGGATATGAAGGGAAGGTGATCAAGGAGACAAGGGTATAGGGAAGACAGGAGGAAAAGGAAAATGTAAAACTGGGAAAAGATAATAGTAGGTAGATTCGTAGGAGATTCTACCACCTGGGCTAGGCTCTATTACTAAAATAATTCTTATATGAATACTTTCCTATCTAAATTTGTAGAATTTTAGTAATTGGCTACCGCTAAACCCTTCTAAACTTCATATTTAAAACTTCATATACATGTCACGATTACAAATTGTGTTGACCCACATGCATGCCTGACGCAGCTGCAAACCTAATCACTTTATTCTGACCTCATTAAACTCAGCATTAAGGAACATCTTAATTCTTGGGAATAATGTTTCTTCACCCTTCCAGATATTATTGCAAGACGATGGTCAAAGCTGTATGACTCAAGAGATGTCAATAGAGCAAAGGTGCAGCGTGCCGCGCAATATTGACACATTAACGGTAATTTAAAATAAAAATATTGGTCAATATATTACTATACTGAAGTCAAATAACACACACAACACAGAACACATTGGTGAGGAGGGAGGCAATCGAGAGCTCACCTGCCCCGACAACCCGTTGTTGTAAAGGAAGAGCAGAGAGGGATGTTCAGGAAGTGCAAAGAACATCAGGAGGAGGAGGCAGGAGGAGGATCAGAAGTTCGAGGAAGATTTAGGGGGAGTCGGAGAAAGCGGGGGAAAATTAGGAGGCTAAAGAGAAGAAGAGGAGAGGGGAAAGATTAAGTGGAGAAATATTAGGAGGAAGAAAATAAGAGGGAGGAGGAGCGGAGGAGGAGGAAGGAAGTTTATGAAGAAAGAAGAACCCGGGAACAAGAAACCCTGTCCCCCGCACCTTTTCCCCGTCCCTCAGTGTCATCTGAATTATTAATGTGACGTGATGTGACACCTCCAAGCCTTGTCCAGCCGCCTTAGACGTGCGGGAAGGAGGAGGAAGGTGGGGAAGGTTGGCGAGGAGCTGGAGGACGAAGTGAAAGAGGGGGTGAGGGAGTAACGGAAGAATACAGGTGTATTCTGTGTGATAAGGAGATGAAGATGAGGGGAAAGAGGAAGTGCTTCGAATTTTCGAGGGGTCATAAATTTATAGTGATTATTATATATATATATATATATATATATATATATATCTAGTATATATATATATATAATATATATATTATACATATATATATATAGATATATATATATATATATATATCTATATTATAATATATATATATATATATGTTACCCTAGTAGCCAGAACACACTTTTTGGCCTACTATGCAAGGCCCCGATTTGCCTAATAAGCCCAGTTTTCCTGAATTAATAATTTCTCTAATTTTTTTCTTATGAAATGATAAAAGCTACTCATTTCATTATGTATTAGGTCAATTTTTTTCATTGGAGTTAAAAGTAACGTACGATATAGTGACCGAACCTAACCAACCCTACCTAACCTAACCTAACCTATCTTTATAGGTTAGGTTAGGTTTGTTGGTTTGGTTTGGTTAGGGTTAAGGTAGGTTAGGTAGGGTTAGGTAGCCTAAAAGTTAGGTTAGGTTAGGTTAGGTAGGTAGGTAGTCGAAAAACAATTAATTCAGAAAAACTTGGCCTATTAGGCAAATCAGAGCCTTGCATAGTAAGGCTGAGAAGTACATGTTCTGGCTACTATGGTACGACATATACTAATATATATAATATATATTAGATATATATATATATATATATATATATATATATATATATATATATGTTGGACCTAGTAGCCAGAACGTCGTACTCGGCCTACTATGCAAGGCCCGATTTGTCTAATAAGTCAAGTTTTCCTGAATTTATATATTTTTCTAATTTTTTTCTCTTATGAAATGATAAATCTGGCTATTGCATTATGTATCAAGTTAATTTGTTTTAAATTTAAGTTAAAACTAACGTAGATATATGAACAAACCTAACCAACCCAACCTAACCAACCTATCTAAACCTAACCTAAACTAACACCAACTACGTCAAATAATTTATGTTCCTAATATAATATAATAATAATAATTAAAATAAACTAATTGAAAGCAATTTATTGAAAATAAAAAATCACTCAGCCTATTAGGCAAATCGGGCCTTGCCAAGTAGGCTGAGAAGTTCCCTTCTTCCAGCTAGAGGTGGTACTCCCTTCCCTGTAATATATATATATATAATATATATAATATATAATATATAAATATATATATATATAATATATATATATATATATATATATATATATATATATATATATACAGGGAAGGGAGTACCACCTCTAGCTGGAAGAAGGGGAACTCTTGGCCTCGGAGGAAACCACGGCATAACACATTAGAGGGAAGTTTTAGGTCCCCTCAATACAGTTTCTGTGTGCTTTTCTCCTATTACCCCCTTCCTTTTTTTTGTGCGTCTTATTATGTATTTGATGGTATATATATATAGTATATATATGTCGTACCTAATAGCAAGAACGCACTTCTCAACCTACTATGCAAGGCCCGATATGCCTAATAAGCCAAGTTTTTCCTGAATTAATATTTTTCTCAAATTTTTTTCTTATGAAATGATAAAGCTACCACATTTCATTATTTATGAGGTAATTTTTTTTTATTGGAGTTAAAATTAACGTAGTTTATGACCGAACCTATCAAACCCCTACCTAACCTAACCTAACCTATCTTTATAGGTTAAGTTAGGTTAGGTCGAGCCGAAAAGTTTAGGTTAGTTAGGTTAGGTAGGTTAGGTAGTCGAACAAACAATTAATTCATGAAAACTTGGCTATTAGGCAAATCGGGCCCTGCATAGAGGTGAGCTGAGAAAGCGTTCTGGCTACTAGGTACGACATATATATATATATATACATATATATATATATATATAGTATATATATAATATATATATATTATATACATATATACATATGAATATATATATATATATAGATATATATATATATATAATATATATATAATATATATATATATATATAGTATATATATTTATATATAATATATATATATCATATATATAATATATATATATATATATATATATATATATATATATAATATATATATATATATATAATATATATATATATGCGCACTGCATCCAGGGTTCCTGCCCGCCATCTGAGGAGCTGGAGGAACTCGACGACCTATGATAACCATCTTTGTAACCTATATGTAACACCTTTTTTGTAACACAGTTCAAATAAAGCAATATAATATAGTGTACATACAAAAGAGATGGGGGTGGTAAGAGAAGAAATATTAGTGTTCAGTGAGAAACTACAAGTTCTCCTCTGAATACGTTTTATTTTCTTCTCCGAGGCTATGGGTCCCCACACTGGCACCAGAGGTGGTACCCTCACAAACTTTAAAAAAAAAAAATATATATATTATATATATATATATATATACTATATATATAATATATATATATATATATATATATATATATTCATTTATTCAACTATCTATCCATCCGTATTATCATCTATCTATCCACATATATATCTCTCTCTACCAGTGCTCATCACTGTAGCCACGTTCCGTGTTTGCAAAGTATTCAACACTGAAGCCGTATTGTGTAGTACAATATTTATCCGCAACCGCCTCTTGATGCACTCAGTTCAACAGTATATTGTGCGCCATGTAGCACTGTATTCCACACAGTATCTGAGCCTAGTTGCACTGTATTCATCACTGCAGCTCACCCTATCGTACTCTGCAGGTACTCAACAAAGTAACAGCAACATATTGCACTGCAATCTTTTGACCAAGAGATAATGTATTTATTATTATATAAAATACTGTGATGGGATACACACCGAGATGGGATGCTTACACCAAGGAGATGGGATGCTTACACCAAGGAAGATGGGATGCTTACACCAAGGAGATGGGATGCTTACACCAAGGAGATGGGATGCTTACACCAAGGAGATGGGATGCTTACACCAAGGAGATGGGATGCTTACACCAAGGGAGATGGGATGCTTACACCAAGGCAGATGGGATGCTTACACCAAGGAGATGGGATGCTTACACCAAGGAGATGGATGCTTACACCAAGGAGATGGGATGCTTACACCAAGGAGATGGGTATGCTTACACCAAGGAGATGGAGTGCTAACACCAGGAGATGAGATGCTAACACCTAGGGCATGGGATGCTGACACGAGTAGATGGAATGCTTAGTAGTAGTAGTAGGCATCCATCAGTCTCAGGAGACAGATTTTATATAAGCTGGAATGCTTACAGCTTATAATAAAATATATAAAATCCCTCCAACAATCAGAACACGGCGCGAAAGCGATCAAGAGCCAGACTATAGCTTGTGTCTGTCGCTCCACAGCCACGTGCCTCCTCAATGGCTCTGTCCGCTATTGAAGGAATATTC
>WNGS01166226.1:17996149-18008181 GCA_020271785.1 Procambarus virginalis | reverse complement strand
GCATGTTAGTGTCTGTGCTTGCGTGTCTGTCTATCTGTCTGTGTATGTCAGTTTTAATGTTTGGCTGTGCTGGCTGTCAATATGTCGGTGTTTCTCTGATGGTATTTGGCTTTCCCCTCCCCAGCATAAATATAGTCGTGCTTTCCCAGAGATGAGGTTGAACATGTATATCTGTAGTAGACCTTGAGCATCGGGAGGGAGCCAAGCATATACTACTCTGCAGAATGCTGCCACTATTTAAAGCAAAGTGACTCTTTTGCACTTTTCTAACGATTCTGTTATGAACTATTCACTATCCATCTTACAAGACCTGAGATGACAAATGATTCACCTCTCTCTCTCTCTCTTCTCTCTCTCTCTCTCTCTCTCTCTCTCCTCTCTCTCTCTCTCTCTCTCTCTCTCTATCTATCTATCTATCTCTCTCTCTCTCTTCTCTATCTCTCTCTTTCTCATTTCAGTTCAGTTTTTTCTTCACTAATGCTCCATTCTGGCGAGACTTGGTGTGGTACTAAAGGTTGGGAAGCCCAACTAATGCATAACTGTCTGGGACTGCAAGTTGAGGTGTGTGGACACCGACTCTTGGTTTGCGTACCAAGTGGGAAACACTTAATATCAGCTCCATCTTGATCTTCTTCTGAGCGGTTTTGATTCTTGCCATTCTCTCAGAATATACTTAAATGATCTAACCTTTTAAACAAACGTGATCTAACTTTGCTGTAACTCCCTTAGTTCTGTTGGCGGTTATTTGTATTTGAAGTACGCGGGTGAAGCATTTAAAGCATTGCGATTCGAAATGGGGTCATCAACGAAGCATTGTTCAAGGAATGTTGGAACGTCATCGGTTGTAAGTCATTTGTAAACTAGTTTAATCCTAAACAGGGTGTTTGGCGGCTGGATTAGCGAGCATTTGGTCTTTGTTGATGAAGACGGCCTGGAATGTTGTCTAATTCAATATTTATTTGACTTGTAGGGACTTTGCCTATGTTCGAAGCAATGACTCGAAACGTGTCTCGTTCACTTTCATCCTCTTATTATAAACACTAAACCAAACCACCTTGTCTAACCCTTTCTAGATACAAGTGTAAAAGCCACATATTATAATATTTATTTATATATTAGAAAAACTGATTTTATTGTTTTGATTACACAATGCGTAACATTTCCAAATGCATCTTTGTGGTCAAGTCTAACCTTGACGAGCATAGCCTGAGGATAGAGTTCAGAGTGTACCATGTTCTTGTGAAGAGTGGACGTGTCAAAGTGTGTCTGTAGTTAGTGGGTTATTTTCAGTACTAACAATGGTGACCGTCTTGACCTCACCTCAACTTCCGTACACCCTCCCCTGACACGTGGGCCAGTGATTGACAGCGGAGGGAGCCGTCAAACGCCTAATATGTCAATCAAGGATGTGAGGCAGGGAGGTACACCACAGATGGAAAGGGACATCGAAAGAAAAATATTTGGAAAGCAGTGGGCAAAAGGGGGGACAAAGTCAGCCAGGAAGTGCGACTAAATAACCAAGAAGACGAGGGTGAATAAGACGCCGAACCCCTCATTTTGCAGGATAACTTGAGCAGGAGCACCACAGGTAAGAGAGCTGTAGGTTACAAGGAATGTTGAAGGATATCAGTTGTTGGGGAAGTTCCAGGTACACAGCCTAGTGTTCTTGTCATGCAGGAGACAGTGTGCGCTTTTCTTTGACAATGTTTGGTGACATGGTACATCAAATAAACAATATATTGTCAGGAACTGAGATGAAGTCTGTTGTCTGCATCTCAGTAGGTGGAGACGGGATTTGGACGGGTAGGAACGAGGAGATATAAAATCTAAGGTAACGCTGGACACGATTAGTAATAAAGGGAGGCCTCATTGTGCAGCTTTGAGGCGGTGTTTCATTGTGCAACTTGGCAGAGAGGTTTAACGGCTTCGTTAAGGAGTGTTTCACTGCGCCATTCAGGGACAAGTAGTCACTGCGCCACTCAGGGACAAGTAGTCACTGCGCCACTCAGGGACAAGTAGTCACTGTGCCATAAGAGTCCACTCAGGCGAGGACTTATTGCGTCACTCACATAAGAGGAGAAACTTGGCTATTTGCAAGCGAAGCTTCAGTGTCTAACTCGGAGGCGAGGTTTAATCGCGCAATTCGTTAGGGACGTTTTACTGCACCACTCCAGGGCAACCCGCCCTCAAGCCAGGCTCGTTAAAGCAGCGGCACTCCCCCGAGATACATCAATTTTAACATACTAAGTATCAAAACTAAGTTTGTTCTCATATAGAAATTAATATTATTACTCAGTAAAGTTGTCTGTTTAGGTTCTGTTGGCGATTATTTGTATTTTGATTAACCCGTCCTCAGACCAAGTCCATTCCATCAAGAGGTCGACCCAAAGACACATTCATAAATTTTAACATGCTGTTCATTCAAAACAGGAATTTTCTCATTCATAAACAGGAGTTTGGCGGGTGTATGGAATGGACTTTAGCCTTTGTTTATAAGGACGGGCTGATTTTGAGTAAGTGGGTGAAGCATTTACAATGTTGGGATTCAAGTAGAGGTCGTCAGCGAAGCACTGTTCGAATCAGTTGTGATTCCTGTGTAAACCGTTTTCATTCATAAACAGGTGGTTGGGCTGCTGAATTAACTTATTTTATTATTAACATCTTTATTGACAAAATTAATTACAATTTTGCCTAATCTGAGGATTTCGATTAAGTCTTATTAAAGTAGGATAATGCTGGTATTCACTGTCACGCAGGACAGAGGGTCATACATAAGACAATAGGTCTAAACTGTAGGCGGAAGTACATATATATCATGGTTACAATCAATGTTTTAATGTATGGATATGTGAAAACAACTTTCTATTGTGCACTGCCACACAAGGGCAGGGATGGGTTCATAAGTGATGCAGCTTAGAAGTAATATAAATAAAAATTGTTTTTCATTCTTTAAAATGGACAAGCAAATTTTGGATAAATTGTTAGAATGTCGTCCAGAACACCTGAGTCAATAAAATAGTTATACAGTTGATGGTACAAGAGGCCAGGAGGTCTAAAGTCCTTTACGGTTTCACATTCAACAATATAGTGTTCTAGTGATATAGTGTTCTACTATACTCTACTCAATATAGTGTTCTACTTCATTAAAGGTTTATCACAGAGTTTACAATTTGAGTATTCTGGTAGTGGCTCAGCCTCACTAACCTGCCAGATGTGTCTATAGCCAAGGCGAATTCGCGCAATGAATACATCACACTGCCTGGTTCGATTACTGTGCTGACCATACAAATACCTATTATTACAAAACTTGTCATAACTTTTAATACTGCAACTTTCAGGTCTCTGGGCATTTCTTAGTTCTTCTAAATCTGAATTAATTTCTTTAATTTGTATGTTTAAAATAATTGCATTAGATAATCCAAAGTCATAATGAATGTTTTCTTTCCTGCAAGCCTCATTGGCCAATCGATCAACAAAGTCATGTTTTCCAACTCCAACATGAGATGGGATCCATACAAATTTTATACAAGAGTTATTATCATTGGCAAAAATTACATTCCATTTAATATTACAAGCTACTTCCGACATACATTGTGATTCGTTATTTAAGGACTGCAGAACACTTTTAGAGTCACAGAAAATAACTCCACCACCATTGAGCTGAAGGTATTCAGTGGCTAGATAAATGGCCAATAGCTCGGTCTGTGTCGTGCTTGCCCAGTTGTTCAATCTCTGTGTACTAGACATGATCATTTCATTCCCTTTATATACTGCACATGCACAACCTGTTCTACCAGTGCCTAACTGCACAGAGCCATCAGTAAAGGTATAGGATTCAGTTGGTTTGAGAATTTGAAGATGACTGTCAATAACTTCTAATGATATACATCTCAAAATGTCAGTGTTATACATTTGTTTTATATTGATGGGGGTATAATGCAGAGAGATTGAATTAACGAATATTTGGTCATAGTTTGTGAGAACGGGCTGAAGGGCTTCACTGAGCAGCTCAGGCACGAGGCTTCACTGTGCAACTCAGGAGTGGGGGTGAAGGCATGACGGAAGATGATACCTCGACCCCCCCTCCCCCATCCCTATCCTCTTGCAGTGTTGATTAATGTTTAAGGCCCAATCGTGTTGTTCTATCCCTGAGCCATGGCGTCATGCTCCGTCCCAGAAGCCCTGCAGTCCTATCTTACTCCTGAGCCCTGCAGAGTTCCTTTACCCATGAGCCCTCCCGTGCTGAGTCAGTCCTCAATATCAGGAGTTTTTAACCGCCCTCTCTTACCTGTATCAACTACATCTAATGAACTACAGACACAGTTGTGTAAGACTTCACTCAGAGAAAACGGCGTATACTTGCCTTCTAAGCCTGACTCACCAGTTTTTATTCGTCTAAGACGTTGGTGGTAATTTGTAAACTTAGGTAATCTCATTCCGATTATAGGTATATAAGGGTCTATTACTTGTTTCTTCGTGTAAGATGGAATACCTTTTAGACGTGGCCCCAAAAAAATAAATAAACAGGTCCGGTTTGATTTGCAGGTTTTTTGCTTGACTATTGAGGACGCGAGTGAGGGTAGTGGAGGTGTAATTTGGGATGTCCTAAGGTAATGATGGCCACGCAGGTGTATCGCAGCACAAGGGTGTACACGATTTTCACTGCTCGGTGTAAACACAGTGAGAGTTTACCTGTGTGTATTTGCAGGTTGGTCAGTCAGTTTGTTTTGAGCGTAATGACCCCTTGAGATCTCACCTGTGGGGACGGGAGAGATAACTCCAGCGGACATGCTGGAGGCTGATGGTCTGATTTATGTAGCTCTCTCTCATTGAATATATATTTCTTAATGTTTATTTATACACCAACCCGACCAGGGTTCGAACCTGCGTGCGTTTCCAGGAATCACCTCCTTGGCGTACACAGTATCATAACCACTTCGTCTCATTTACTTCAGTCAATTATTATTTATTTCAGCTGCTGACTAGCATTTGCATCGTGTTCACTGAACATACAGGTGCGCGTAACTTCAAGTCCAGTAGAATATACAGCCTCTGTCACATCTCCATCCAGTAACTAACATCATTTTAACTTAGAATTAAATATCACACAAAATCCTAAAGGAAACTAGCAATAACTTAACGAGTAAAATATTTCAAGAGATACAGACAAAGAGAGAGACAAAGAGAGAGACAGAGAGCATGTCTGTGCCACACCCTGACCACTCTCCGCAGAGTATGAGGGGGTTGGCGTGCCGGCCCAAAGTTTGTGTGTAACTATCTAAGTATCTAAGTTGTATCACCTTGTCCCGAGCTGGCGGTGGCGGGGCCGCGCCGACTTCCTGTGTCTTCAAAGTTAGTGTGGGGAGATTGATGGCCCCAGGCGTCATGCTAAGGGTAGGGGTGGATGGGGGTCGACTCGTGGGGCGGATATGGGGAGAGGGGGAAGACGGGTGCCACCCCTGCAAGAGGAGGGGTTAAACGGTATGGTTGGAGCGTGAAAAGTGGGGGGGGAGGAGAGGGGTAGGAGAGAACACGAATGTGATGGAGAGTGTGCGGGGTAGAATTTGGAGATCTGTTGAGAGGGTAGGGAAGGTAGGGAAGAGGTGGAAATGGCTCGTGCGAAAGATGGAAGAGGAGGTATAGGATAGGCAAGGAGATATGGTTGAATGGGATAGTTGGGTTCGAGGAAGGGCGGAGGGAGGGTGCCAAGAGAGCTATAAGCAGCTGATGAAAGAGAGATATTTGGAAGATGTGAAGGAAGTTTAGAGTAAAGTGAGGAATGGTCAAGTGAGAGTGAGGAAAACGGTGAGAGGTGGACTGATTAACGGAAACGCCAGGGAAAGAGGAACAAAGAAATGAACAAAGAGACTGTTATCAAACGAAAGAACATCATACTAAAGCTGTGACAGTGGAGAGGCGAGACCAAGAGCTGACAGTTTCATCCCCCGCAAGCACACCCATGGCGAGTACACCGAAATACCAGAAAAAAAACCCAATGGAGTGAAAAAAAACAAGAAGGACAGAAGATATATTCCAACAACACAATAAATCAATTGAGGAGAAATAAGGATGAAACAAATGTAAAAAAAAATAAAAGAAGATATATCACCAGTCAGTGATATCGACACATGACCTGTGAGGTCATCACCACCGTACGAGCTCACCGCTCCACAGTGCCAGACACTGATGTCACAGTGCCATGGGGCAGGGGACCTGGATATGGCTACTTGAAAACGATTTCTTAACCTTCTTATTCCATCCTGATCCTTCAACCAAAAACAATTACTCAGGAGCATTAAGATACGATGGGGAGGGGGGAGTGAGACGATAATACGCCGTGCCCTGCAGCGATGCTAGTACGTTATCAGTGCTGGCAATTAAGCACGTGAAGGATATCAGTTTCGTCTCGAGTGCACTGCCAAAGTGAGGATATCACTGCAGTTCTGCTTGCTGCCAAATTGTGTCAAATCTGCCAATGAATGAAAAGATTCATAATCAGAACATTGGTCAGGGTTATGTGTTGCTCCCAGGACCTGGTAATGGTCAGGTCATGGTCAGGACCAGGACCACGTCCTGGACCTGGACCAGGTCGAGGACCAGGACCCCGCCCCATGGAGAAGATGGTTAGTGTCTGCATCCAGGACCTGGTCTGGTTTGAGTCCACCTCTTAGGACGTGGTCGTAGCGTGCTTCTCTAACTAGGTTAAGCCATCACAGCTTCTGTTTAGTGGGATATAAGTAGTTTAGATCGAAATTAGAATATGGTAACGTACGATCCGAACGATAACCACCCCGTCTGCTACGAAACCGCATAATCTACTATGACAACCAACCCATCTGAGGCGACAACCAGAAAAAGGTGTGCACACAATCGCCGCATCTGGTACCAACAAAAAACATATATTTTTTGATTGACACTATTAAGCAACGACCACCACTCATTCCTAAGACCGGCGATCATATATAACCAATCACCCCATCTAAAGACCACTACCCAGTCTAAGACCTTCCCCACATTTAAGACCACTACCCCGTCTAAGACCTTCCCTACATTTAAGACCACTACCCCGTCTAAGACCTTCCCCACATTTAAGACCACTATACCCCATCTAGGACCACGACGCTTCTACGACCATCGATTCTCGTAGACCACACTATCTGCGATGACCACCAACTTTCCTACTTAAACCACCGTCGCTATTGTAACGACCACTGTTCCTCCTGCTACCGGAACCACTTCACAATTGAGACGACGGCCTCCCCTACTGTCAGTGTACCACAAAACCTTCCCGGCCCTTCCACCTATAAATTATGAGAAAAATTTTTTCCCTACGACAATTATTCCACTACAGCCATTACCTATGACTTATTCCTACCATGGACCACACCTACGACCACTATCACAATTACTACTACGACCACTGTTACCAAACTGGAATTGAGAGGTAAGTAAACACCTACGACTTCTAAAAACACAACGACCACTGTCACCTGTAAAACAACTCGTGCCAGTATCAGCTCCACCACTTCGACCACCCGCCACGACGCACCACTTACGTCAGTATCACCCCCCACGACCGCACCATTAGCAATACCACCACCACCACCCTCATTCACACCACCACCCCCACTTCGACCACCCGCCACGACGCACCACTTACGCCACTACCACCCGCCTCGAGTACCACACTAAGCCACTACTTACCCCCCAACGACGCACAACTCGCCACTACCCACACCCCCCAACGACGCAACCCCCTAGCCACTACCACTACAACTTCGACCACCCAGCCACTACCCCCACCCCCACGGAAGTACCACCTACGCCACTAGCACAACCACTATTTACTACCCCCCCTCGGATATGGTCCCCAGTTTAGATTTTAGCTCACCTTGCCATCTAGGTACCCACTATCCCCCCCTTCCGTATGGGGTAGCTGTCCGATGCTCTTCCAGCACCATATACCACTACTAATGCAACTGTTTCCACCAATCAATAACAATACCAGTGTCCCCCTTCGTCTCAATATCCGCGTCAATATATGCAAATTGGGGCCACAGCTTGCCAGGAAGCCGACAAGGCGTCATGATGCCCATCCTTAGACCCCAGGATGAGCAGAAATGTCACTCTAAATATTGATAGATCATTTTTCCAATCCCGCGTCCCGATCCCTTGGATAGAGATCATCCTTATAAAATTCCTTATAAAACCGTGTAAATCATCGCTGTAAAACACCACTTGTAAGCCGCGTCATATTTTACCATTGTTCATATGATGCGGTTTCATATTTATTTGCTGTTTGGCTATGTATGTGAGGAGTTTTTTTTTCAAGGGGTTCGAACGCGGGGCACCGATTAACTGGTTGTCAATATGTAAAACTCTCAGGAACTATGAGTTATGGTGCTTTTTTCTACGCGTGATATTTATCAAAATATTCTACAGTCTTCCAACACTGCTGCGCCTTTTCTTTGAAATATTTAGTCATTCCTACGCTTCAAGTTTGGCACATTACCTAGGAATATTGGGTTATTAAATCAGTGACGGTTTCTTCCTTTGTGCCTCGATCTAACTTTTTGAAAAAATAAAAAAAAATAGGACGCTTCCAAAGAAAGAAAACGTTCTACTATCACTCCTGTGAAAATAAGGGGATCATGTCACCCCGTTATCCTCACCGTGGGGGGGATTTAAAAATGAAGAATGGTTTCACGGTAATGGATTTGTCAACCGAGGCCTTAAAAATGGCTCTTTGGGAAGTTTTAATAGAAATTGGTGGCATCAGATGGGGTCCTTGGAGGCCCCAGACTCCGCTAAACTTGTCTCGTCTGGATCATCTCGGTCTGAAGATTCCTTTATATAAAATGTTATTATTATTCTATATTCTATTTCTTATTCTTATATTATTATTATTATTATGTTATTATTATTATGATTATGATTATTATTATATGATTATTATTATTAGTATATTATTATTATTATTATGATTATTATTTCCATTTTTTCTACTGAAATATATATTGGGAAAATAAGAAGCGCTTGTAACTCTTTCCTTGTATTTTTGTTTTTTGTTTTAGGTGAAACTGTTAAGTGCTTTTGTTTATGATTTAAATTGTACATGATGAATATGGAACACTCCCTGGCAACACGTAAAGCGTGTGTACTCAACACTCCCTTGCAACAGTAAGCGTGTACTCAACTCTCCCTGGCAACAGTAAGCGTGTACTCAACACTCCCTGCAACAGTAAGCGTGTACTCAGCACTCCCTGGCAACAGTAAGCGTGTACTCAACACTCTCTGGCAACAGTAAGCGGGGTACTCAACACTCCCTTGCAACAGTAAGCGTGTACTCAACACCCCCTGGCCACAGTAAGCGTGTACTCAACACTCCCTGGCAACAGTAAGCGGGCACTCAACACTCCCTGGCAACAATAAGCGTGCCTCAACACTCCCTGGCAACAGTAAACTGGACTCAAACACTCCCGATGGCAACAGTAGCGTGCACTCAAACTACTCCTGGCACATATAAGGTGCACTCAACCTCCCTGGCAACAGTAAGCGTGCAATCAACCACTCCCTGGCAACAATAAGCGTGCACCTCAACACTCCCTGGCAAACCGTAAAGCGATGCACTCAAACAACTCCCTGGCAACAATAAGCGTCGACTCAACACCTCCCTGGCAACCAGTAAACGTGTACTCAAACCTCCCTGGCACAATTAGCGTGCACTCAACATTCCCTGGCAACAATAAGCGTGCACTCAACACTCACTCACAACAATAAGAGTGCACAACATTCTTCACTTTTAACGCCAAAATTTAAGCAAATTAAATGATGCAAAAATACAGAATCATATTGATGTATAAAGTACAAAGGTCACCGCTGGTTCTTTGAATCGTAAGGACAGGATTCCGGTCGATTATTTTCCTCGTTTGTTCCTCCAGGCGTTGGTAGTAGTTGTGGCTGAAGTGTGTCACTGGGGAAAAGGGGACTTCTTTGCTATCCTCTTCCCCCTTGTAGCTATCATCCGGGAAGCATTAGTGCATGTCGGGGTGCAATCACCGAACCGTTCAAGATTTTGGACAACCATTCTTGTCACCCCTCGTCAGGATCCCAAATCCTTATCCTGAATCCCTTCCCAGTGCTATAATCATATCGTTTGGGCGCTTTCTCCCTCATAGTTCCCCCTCCTTTTCTTTCGACTTCAAGGTGTTTTTTTGTATGTTTTTTATGTTCCTGATAGGAAGTGGCAGTTTAGTCCAATAAACTGGAGAGTCTCTGGAGAGTTTTTCATGAGTAAGTTCTTCTTGATTATATACTATAAACTCATGAAGACTGCAAACTTGTCATGAAAACTCTCCTGTGCAAGCCACAAGCCATCTTGAAAGAAAGAGACGAATGTTCTTTATTCCTTCACATGCTCACTTGGGGACTCTTAGTCCTCCACACACTCTCCTCTCTCCTCTCGTCTCTCTCTCTCCTCTCTCTCTCTCCTCTCCTCTCTCTCTCTCTCTCTCTCTCCTCTCTCTTCTCTCTTTCTCTCCTCTCTCTCTCTCTCTCTCTCCATCCTCTCTCTCCTCTCTCTCTCTCTCTCTCTCTCTCTCTCTCTCTGTCTCTCTCTATCTCGCTCTCTTCCTTCTCTTTCTTCCCCCCTCTTCCTTCTCTCTTCTCTCTCTCTCTCTCTCTCTCTCTCTCTCTCTCTCCTCTCTCTCTCTTCTCTCTCCTCTCCCTCTCTCCCCCGGAGTTGTCTTCCCTGTAAGTGTTTGCTCTCCCCCGGGAGCCTGGGGCCGTAACCAAAGGGTTAACACAAAGATTGGACGGTGGCATCTACCAGTGAACATCACTCTCATCATATGTTTCGTACAGGTTTCACAAGGCCACAATATTTCGTCTCAGCTTTCAAAGAGCACGCAAAGGTAATACTTTGTTAGACTAATTTTAATGATAAGAAATAATAATAGTGGAATGGTAATACATTTGAATAATATAGAATTATACAAATTGGAATAGTTTCAGTGGTAATCATTTTAAAATATGTTTATTATAATAATATGATAATTGAATTACCTTTTTTTGAAACTCATGATTTATTATATTATTATTATTACGTCACTTAAAAGCCTACTATTAAATATTTCTATTACCAGTGCTTTGCACATTTTTTTAATTGGTCGCAAGGAAGCTACAGTCTAGTTATCTCGTATCCCCATTTCTTGCTTTGTGTTTGGTAATGTTTTGGTGAGGCTCATCAGAGAAGCTGAGGCGGGAGGTTGCAGGTGTTTTTAACTTTGTATAAAACACATGGAGCTGGATCTCTTCTGTGTTGGAACTGAGTCTGGCTGTATGGCCTAAATTGCGAGTGAGTTTTTCCCTTATGATTCTGATTTGCAAAATGTTGCGTATTTTGCATTTCCTGAATCGGTCATGCGCTACTCCGTCGCAAACGAGCTTGTTTGTTAACGCCTTTGGCTGCAATATTGTCACATGTCTTGTGAAGGATAAAGTAGATGTTGATATATAAATATTAAACTAATTTACTAGCTTATGAAAACGGTAACTTGCTTAGTTAATGATTTTGGAGATTCAGTTCCTAAGCCCATTATGTGGCTCTGTGACTTTTTCAACTGCACGAGGGGTATGAGGTGCTTAATAAATGGAAACTAAAATTAAACCACGTTTGTGTAAATTATAATTATATGAATTTCCACTATATATGGCCAGTGAGAGATTTTTTTGTCTAGTCTTATAACAGAATATATATTAATATATTGCCACCATTGTGAGATGGCCAACACCTACTAAAAGTTAGCCTCAACTCCCTCCTCTTTAAGGCATTCTACTTGCTCCTACACTACAGGGGAAGAAGTCTTTGTCGGTGCATCACTATGGGTTTGTCTATTGGTGTAATTGCAAAGTGTCTGCCCTGTTGCTACTCTACAAATGTCTCACTATGTATAATCTCGTAACGTGGCTGTAGCCATGTACCTCTCCAGTAGTATGTGAGAATGTCTCAATCTCGTAACTGACCTATATTT
>WNGS01166226.1:17956118-17969309 GCA_020271785.1 Procambarus virginalis | reverse complement strand
GTGCGACCATGCGACCGTCTTCCATCGGTCTCCAAACCGCAATATCAGAACGAGGGTGTTGTCGTCGAGGTATATAATCTGCAACCCTTTCTAAATTATCTCGCGATAACCGCAGGGATCTCTACGCTGTGTGCCCTTGTTTGGGTTGGACTGAATGTGAATTTCCGATCACGTCGGTTCAGAGTCACTTGGACAACTGAGAGAGTCATCCCGACCATGAGGGAGTCATCCCGACACTGAGAGAGTTAACTGGACAATTTTCATCATTCCCATTGTTTATGGAAAATTGGGGGAAGAAAAAATGAGGTGGGAATTGGCTTAAGAGGAGAGGACGGGAAGGGGGTGTTAAGATGTTAATTCGTAGTTATGGCCGGAGTAATGGCTTGTGAGGTCATTAAAGGCAGCCACGTGCTTGTTATATCGCTGCCTTGTGGTTGGCTGCAATGTTCGCAGGCGTTTCTAATGTGTATGTATATATTGTTTTGTTTTTTTTTGAAGGTAAGAATGTAATTTGCAGTGATACACTGAGCGGACTGCTGCGATTTAACATGGGTCCTCGCGGTCACTTTTGTCTTCCTGGTGAGAATTGTTGTACTTTCTTTAATTTTTTCGTTTTGTGTTGCTTTATGGTAATTATTAGTTCACTTGTTGTTTGTTTAATGCATGTGAAGGTTGAACATAAGAATATATAATAATATAGAAAACTGCAGTAGGTATTTATGAGACCATATAAGACAGTTCCTCTTTATATTCACTCAAATTCATTTTTGTACGTGTTTAACTTACTCTAGAATCACTCCAGTGATTCAACTTTTTATTTTGTTACCCGGAAATTGGTTATATAAGCCTGTAACCCTATTTCTAATCCAGTATTTACCTTTTATTATGTTACCGGGTAATTTGTTCTATTAGTCTGTATCCATATTTCAAATCCAGTATATACCTATGTATATACAGTATTTACCCAGGTCTTACCCGAACCTAAACTTTTCAAGTTAATATACATTATTTCGTGTTCTATTTTGTGTTGATATATTTAAAACTTCTATACGAGTATATGCCAATTGTAATGACTTTTATCCATTAGTTTTCAGCAGCATATTTATATAATGGTTTCCACGACTCGGTGGAAAACAGGACGTAGGAAGAAGGAAGATAAGTGTTGACCAGCCCACACACTAGAAGGTGAAGGGACGACGACGTTTCGGTCCGTCCTGGACCATTCACATCGACTTGCGAATGGTCCAGGACGGACCGAAACGTCGTCGTCCCTTCACCTTCTAGTGTGTGGTCTCGTCAACATTCTTTAGCCACGTTATTGTGGCTCATCGCCTGCACAGGAAGATAAGTAGGAAGAAGATATAACGTTGCAAAAAAAAAAAACTTGAGTAAACCCCTTCCCCCCAACCTCTGACTTAATTGCAACTCTGTAAACCCTTCACACCCCCTTCCTTTCCCTTCCCTCCTCCCTCACACAGGCCCTTCATCCCCCACTCCCACACCTCCCAGCATCACCCAAGCCTGTCGGAGCCGGGAGAAGATTCCCGTCAAATATTTATCCCGTCGTGTGACGTCATATTAATGTTGTGACGACGGACGGATACACAGCTCGTCCCATGACGCACTCCACCTGGAGACTGACCGCTCCGGTACTCCCCTGGTACGTACACCCTGGTACGTACACCCTGGTACGTACACCCTGGTACGCACACCCTGGTACGTACACCCTGGTACGTTCACCCTGGTACGTACACCCTGGTACGTACACCCTGGTACGCACACCTTGGTACGTACACCCTGGTACGTACACCCTGGTACGTACACCCTGGTACGTACACCCTGATACGTACATCCCTGGTACGCACACCCTGTTACGCACACCCTGGTACGTACACCCTGGTACGTACACCCTGGTACGTACACCCTGGTACGTACACCCTGGTACGTACACCCTGGTACGCACACCCAGGTACGCACACCCTGGTACGTACACCCTGGTACGTACACCCTGGTACGTACACCCTGGTATGTACACCCTGCTACGTACACCCTGGTATGTACACCCTGGTACGTACACCCTGGTATGTACACCCTGGTACGTACACCCTGGTATGTACACCCTGGTACGTACACCCTGGTACGTACACCCTGCTATGTACACCCTGGTACGTACACCCTGCTACGTACACCCTGGTATGTACACCCTGCTACGTACACCCTGGTATGTACACCCTGGTACGTACACCCTGCTACGTACACCCTGGTATGTACACCCTGGTACGTACACCCTGGTACGTACACCCTGGTATGTACACCCTGGTACGTACACCCTGCTACGTACACCCTGGTATGTACACCCTGCTACGTACACCCTGGTACGTACACCCTGCTACGTACACCTTGGTACACACTCACCACAGGCTGCATGGCTGGTATATACGGGAGGATTATCGCATCTTTTGCGTTTTATTTGACAGATACTGCCGCGTCTGTCTATCTGCCTCGTCTGTCTGTCTGTCTGCCTCGTCTGTCTGTCTGTCTGCCTCGTCTGTCTATCTGCCTCGTCTGTCTGTCTGTCTGCCTCGTCTGTCTGTCTACGCAATGCTTTGACACAGACGGTAGACCAGAGTGTTGGTTGGTACGTGGGTACTGTCTGGAGGCTGGTACGAGGGTACTGTCATCAGATAGTTTGTCCATCCACTCCCATCTTAAATTTTTTTAATTTTGCTCCGTGGGGCGAGTTTATTGGGCAGCGCCACTCATCTTGTGAGTGGACACACCGCCATAGCAGAATGTACAACACTCCCCAATAGGAAGAAAACCCGCTGGGTTGTTCATCCTGTCACTTGTACCCAAACACAGCTGGGACTTGCTTAACTGTCTCAAGTGAACAGTTCCTCAAACAAGAAGATTAACATCTATCAACCCTTAAAAGCTTACGTTATCTTGCGGGTGCAAAATGGGGGAATCTTTTAAGAACAGTATCAATATTTGACAAATAGTGTTTTCCTAACTCAAACAATGTGGGGTTTATTATTCTACACATAATTCTGATTTCTCTCAGGTGTTCACATTCACGTAGATAGTGGTCAAG
Organism: Procambarus virginalis; assembly: GCA_020271785.1. Lineage (NCBI taxonomy): Eukaryota > Metazoa > Arthropoda > Malacostraca > Decapoda > Cambaridae > Procambarus > Procambarus virginalis. Next base: position 17,966,215 of record WNGS01166226.1, on the reverse strand, counting down.
GCGGTGTCCATCACTCTCACCACAGATTCTGCAACTTCGCCGATCAACTGTTGTTTCCATTCCATATCTCCATGGATATTTGTATCCAAGACTGATTCTCGCTATTACTGATTCTCGCTATTACTGATTCTCTCCCTCGTCCTCCTCCTCTTCGGCCATAATGATTGGGATTGCCAGCTGCAACCATATTGTACCATCGTACAGATTCACTGGTTTGTGCTTCTATCCTCCTTTCCTCAGTTACCTTGTCACGGTAATATCTCCCGCGTACATCCATTGACTCCCATGTATTGTCTTACACACCCATGTACATACTCGCACACCCATGAACTCCCACGCATTGCCATGTCTCACCCCCTTCTTAATACTTCCTTTGATTTATTAGTTCACTCTTCCATACCACACCACCCTCCCCCATCCCCATCCCCCTCCCCCCACTCCCCACCTACTATGGGTGGGGTAGGGGGAGGAAGGGTGGGGTAGGGAGTAGAAGGGTGGAGTAGGGGGTTGAAGAAAGCAGAAAAGGGGTGAAGGAAATGGGAAGAAGAAATAGGACAAGGAAAATGGGGGCGGGGTAAGAAGAAAAGGAGGCAGAAGAAGCAAAAAAAAGAGGGCAATGGAAATATAAATGGATCAGGGCGGAAAAGAAAGGGGGCGGGGGATATAAGGAAAAGGCGATTGGGGTGAAGGAAAAGGGAGGGCTGAAGTGGGGGGGGGGGAGAAAAGTGAAGATGGTGGAGGTGGTTGTGATGGCCCGTCTGTCTGAGGCGAGATAATGAGGAGGGCGGGAAAATAAACAGGGACACCATGAGACCTGCTCGTATAAATAATTGCGGTGGCACACTGCTGCCTCGCTGGGGGTGACGTGAGGCAGGGAAGTGAGGGAGGGGTGACATGAGGGAGAGAGGTGTGAGGGTGACATGAGGGAGAGAGGTGTTAGGGTTAGGGAGGTAGAGAGGTGTGAGGGTCAGGGAGATAGAGAGGTGTGAGAGGCGAAGGAAAGGGTGACATGAGAGAGAAGTGTGTGAGAGAGAGAGAGGTGTGAGGGAGTGTGTTAGGCATTTTAATATTTACTTAATATTTTATATTTATTATTATTAGTATAACAGAAATAATATCTTTAATAATAATAATAGTTATTATTATTATTATTATACACACAAGGATTATTATTTATCACTATCGTGATGTATCAATGAGAAAACTAAATGAAGTAATGCATGGGATTCAAACCCTTGACCTGAGTACTCCCAAACTTTATCTCTGGACCACCGACATGATAAAAGCTATGCAACCTGGCATTCCACTGAATCCCCAAGAGGTCTGGAGGTCCCATATGGAGCGTGGAGGAGAACACCATTGCCTACACTATAGTGTATGGGGATTATATGTAAATCCTGGACCTGCTTCAGTAGAGGCTTCCCAGGCGTTCTTGTATGAAGCTGTTTTCTCAACCCTACCAGGTCTCAAGTCCAAGGAAACAAACTGTCTTGACCGATACATCCAATCTCCTTTTGGCCAGATCCTCCTGCAAGCCAGACTGGGTCACATTAACACGCAGCAAATTGACCCACCAAACGCACTGAACAGGTAAGCTAATTACAAATTTCTCCTGTACTTTGTTGCATTTTATAAGGAATTTATATTTTTGTGTCATCTTACTTTCATTAGAATTCAATCAGACTTCACCAAATGCACATGTGAACATTTTATGTATGTATGAATATATAAATATGTATAATATATAATTAGGGGTACCACCTCTGGTGCAATTGCAGGGACCCACATCCTCGAAGAAGAAAACAAAGAGCATTCAGAGAAGATCTTGTGGATTCTCACCGAATACTTAATTCTTTTCTTCTCCTACCACCCCTATTATTTTTTTGTATGTTTGTTTTATTTTATTGCAATGCTACAGTTTACAGAGAACACACACACACACACACACACAAATATATAACAATTAAACAATCAGCGTTCGAAGACCTCGTCCAGCTCCTCGGAGGTTGGGTGCGTACCCAGGATACAGCACGCATTTCCCCTCTGCACCGCGACACTGAGGCGCTGGAACAGGAAACTGGCTGCTCGTGGGTCTCTAGTTTTCCCAATGAGTTCCTCACCAACCTCCTTTAAAACTTGAGTGCACATTTACCCCAGGCACCCAGAGTCTCTGAGCCTATCGGCACGAACCTGTAACAACGTTCTAGGTCTCTGTACTTGTGGATTTTCTGGGTCTCCCTGAAGGTGGCTGCCCCACCTCCCTCCGCTGAGCTGTAACGTAAATAGGTATCAGCCAATGTAGATGCACAGGTGTAATCCCACACGACCTGTTTACCTTCCCTCCATGGCTGCAGGGTGACTCCATCTGGGCGTTTTTGGCTGTTGTCAGGTCTGCACAACTGGGGTTCCCTTTGTGCTGGACACCCGGCTGTAGCCAAACTTCTCTTGATGATGTCATTGACTGCCTCGTGATATATATATATATATATATATATATATATATAATATATTATATATATATATATATATATATATATATATATATATTATTATTATATATACATATGTATATAACATATACATTCATACATATTATATATATATCATATATACTACATATTGTGTATAACATATACATACAAACATACATATTATATCAGTATATTTTGTTGCAGTCTTTCTTGTAAACATATGCTGTTGAATATGACCGAAGAGGTAAGATTAATAATTCTAACACGAATTTTCTCAATATTTCTTATGTTTTCTTCACTGTCGATGGTAATTCAAATATCAAATCTCCATAATTCATTCTATTTATGGTCTGACGCCTGAACGCGTTNATTGTACCACTACTACCAGTTGTTGTAATTGGTAGTAGTGGTGGGCGTGGTAGTGTTGTTGACTGGCTGTGGTGGTAGTGTTTTGTGCTTGACATATAGAAACAGTATTGATGGTGGTGTCTGACCTTGAGATAAACTAAAAAAAGTTTATAAGTCCATTATTGTTATTGTCACCGTGCCACTCACCTGCTGGGTACGAAAGCACAGTGTTGTACGTGGCACCCCCTCTTCCTTCTCCTCCTACCCCTCCCCAAGAGTGACCCATACCCACCTCCCCCCATCTCCCTCCACCAACACCTTCCCTCTCCTAATTCTCACCTCGCTCGCTGGCCACACTCTTCTCTCTGGTTATCTCTCTCAGGGTGGTTATCGAGGCGGGGATCTCGAGTCAGCCTCACGCCGGCACCTTGCCCAGCACGTCATAGGTCGACAGTTCACAAGATACGCTAAACCTCGCGACTTAAAATTGCTCTGATGCCAAGTAAGAGTTGACGGATGCGACAGGAGTTGGTTGGGTATTTCTCCACGCCTCTCTCATCTCTCTCTCTCTCTCTCCTCTCTCTCTCTCTCTCTCTCTCTCTCTCTCTCTCTCTCTCCTCTCTCTCTCTTTTTACACACACACACGCACACGCAACATGCAAACACACACTAGTAACCCTTTGCTTTTGCATTGAGGAATTATTAAATGCTCATATTCCCGGTGTGTCTTGAGGGAGGGTGTGTAAGTGAATTAAGCGTCAATTCAAGTTAAGGAACGCTTAAAGGAGCTCCAGAAGGGAAGGAACCCGTTCGTCAGGAGACAACGCCTCGAGTAAGAGGACATGGGCACCTGCAAACTTCAGGCAGTTTGCAGTCTTGTTTATGTATGTCCCGGAGCTAATATTTCACAAATGTATTTAATAATATTGATCGCAAGATCAATCAGCAATTTTAGCAATTGTAAGCATTTTTTAATGAGAAGTAATAAATAGGTTCTGTAGTAGTTCTTACTAGGTCATCTACTTGGAGTTACTGAGCAACAGATTTCAACAACTATGCTTCGTAAACAGCTGTATTTTAAGTAACGTTAACACGAGAAGCAAGCAAAGATTAGTTGGGGGTAACCTTGTGCTATACACCATGGGTGTTCCCAAGGTGTGCCGTCTGGTCCGCGTCCAATATAAAGGGTTCAGGTGTTCCCAATGTGTGTTTTCGCGTTCCCTTCAATATATGTGGTGTTTCCAAGGAATATCCACTGGTTCCCCAATCAACGTAAGATAATTGGGGCGTTCCCAATAGGTATATATTGGCTCTTCCCCCAATTTTGTGACATACGTGGTTTGGGTGTTCCCCAAAGAATATATTCACTCTTCCCTATCACTGAACGTTAATTTTTTCCAAACGAATAGGAGATGGAATTCCTGAATATATGTGGGTTGGTGAAGCTAGCTCACCTTCATATATATATATATATATATATATATATATATATATATATATATATATATATATATATATATATATATATATATATATATATATATGCAGTTCCTTATGACGATTCCTATATACCTAGGTATGAGAGTTCTTCAAGGACTATGTTCTCGTTCTCCTCAAAATACGGGGTTTTCCTCAAGGTATATTCACTGGTCGATCTCACATACGTGGGTGGGTTGCTCTCCAGTGTATTCTCGCTAGTGCATCTAAATATATTTGTGGTGTTTTCCCACGGAATACCCACTGGTTCTCTCCCTATACCCAGGGCACGTACCCATCTCAGATTTGTGTCACGGGCATTTTTGTCTCCCTACTGAGCTCTAACACTTTGCTTTGCCTCTAAAGGCAAGCTCCAGTGACTCGCCTCAGGGGGAAAAAGAATATATGTGTTTTTTTGTTTGTAATTCAACTAGCGCGTGTTTGCCTTTCCCTTTCAACCGCGAGTGATTACCTCCCGCCAAAACCAGCTATCGAAATATTTTGGCGGGGAATTACATCCCATTAAGTGATATTTTGGCGGAAAATGACCACCTATCAGCTGATTCCTTCGGTGGAGAATAACGCAGCCCAAAATGACGCAATCGCAAAAACGCCGGTCTGTGTGAGCTCAAATTTCACTCTGAATCTAATGGCTGGGTAGAGAGATCACCGGAGGCTAAAATAACAAAAGAAATCTCTGCAAAACAGCTTCCAATGACTGACCTGCGGCCGCCTTCCTAAACGCATCACGAGGGACGGTCAATAATGGCTTCCAACAACCCTTTTTTTTGTGTGTGTGTGCACCAGCGAGAGGCTACATAGCACATCCGAATAACAGCTGACGCAATGCTAACAACACCTGTCTAACAGTTAAATGGGCGCCGGGTTGTGGAGGGTCACGGTGACCCGTCAATGGCATTAAAGACTTGAGCAAAAACACAGTAATAGAAACAACGGAATTGCTGATATAATAATAACAATCGAAATGGAAATAACAGCCCTTCTGAGGCCCAGAATTTCAAGAAGGTTAAGTAGACAAAGCCCAGTGGGTACAATATCCAAGATCAACACCAATTCAACGCCGAATCAACGTTATCAACGTTGATGACGTTGATTCAACGTCGAACCAACGCCACTGTTGAATATTGTACTCATTGGGTTATTATGGTGTTCGCGGCGCACTCGAGAAACATTGAAGGTATATATGATTCTATTATTATAGGCACATATGTGCACATTATAACAAAATGAACCTGCTGCATGGGTAACAGCTTCTCCTCCATATCGACCTACTTTGTACCCTAGAGAAGACACTCCAGCCTCGACAACCAGAGAACAACTGCTTAGTCTCCCGAGACTGCTGGATGATTCTATCCTATGAACACATTTTTAAGGAGAATTACCTTCAATGCCCTATTATTTAAGGAATCTATTAAACCTAAATAGCTCTCACCACGTTGTAGGTAGCCAAAAGCAGGGGAGATATGATAACTTCGTTCACGGGAGCCGGTCGGCCGAGTGGACAGCACGCGGGACTTGTGATCCTGTGGTCCTGGGTTCGATCCCAGGCGCCGGCAAGAAACAATGGGCAGAGTTTCTTTCACCCTTTGCCCCTGTTACCTAGCAGTAAAATAGGTACCTGGGTGTTAGTCAGCTGTCACAGGCTGTTTCCTGGGGGTGGAGGCCTGGTCGAGGACCGGGCCGCGGGGACACTAAAAAGCCCCGAAATCATCTCAAGATAACCTCAAGATAACGATATTAAGGTGAACTGATTGAATGAATGAAGAGGCATTGTTCAAAATGTGAAAAGCTTTAACCAGAAATTAGAGACAGTTGTGGCGGAAATATTTCAATAAACATTTCTTCAGTGAGAATCAGTAATAAAAGGAATAGACAATAGAAGTAACTGTAGGGATGAATTCAAGAACCAACTTCAGAAAATAAAAAAATGGGAGGAAATGCGAGAAATGGAAATAATTGCATTACTCGACCAGCAATGAAAAGGTGGCCCTTAGGAGCTAATGCTCAACCTTACAAGCACATGTAGGTGAACTCTCTGATAGTGCATCCAATGGGCTAGGAATGATCACTAAATTCAAAATGATTTAAACACTGTAGTAGACCTCTGAATTATTTCAGACTCCCTTTCCCCGCTACCAGAATTAAATACAATCAAACAGAGATGTAAACGTACTTAATAAGAACATTATGTGCCTCTGTAACCCTTTCCACTACCGCTCACGGGATGGGTATGGGGTGCATAATAAATGAACTAAACTAACTAAAACCTAATAAGAGGTCAAAGTTAAAAGCTGTGGATTCCCTCTGTCAAAGGATTACATCAACATAATAAAGTTGATGCCCTTGCTAAGCTTGCAGTAATCTCGGGCTATCAAATTGAACTTTCAAAAGCATCATCAGAAGCACGCAGATGAAGTTGAAGAAAGCAGTCATCATTGACAGTCAGGTAGTAAACACCTGGGAACTGTAATTTTAGTGACTTTGCTTAGTATAGTTGACTAATATAATATGCTCACTTTTGAACAGCATATGCAAGAGAGCGTTCTCGACTCTCGGTCAATCAAATCAAAATTATACATTTTCAATCAACTCTTGTTTTAGTTTTTACATTGCTAGGAAAAAACGGAAAATCTGAATGTCTTAGACTAGATCTAGTAACGAAGTCTTGCAGGCTTGCAGGTGTCTGTCGAAACACCTGTTTCGACAAACAATAAATGATGTCTGTCGAAACAAATACAAGCAACCACTTCACCCATTGCAACGTGTTAATAGTGACGGTCACTTTTCCGTCCCCTTCCTCCCTGATTCCCTTCCTTCTCTCTCTCTCTCTCTCTCTCTCTCTCTCTCTCTCTCTCTCTCTCTCTCTCTCTCTCTCTCTCTCTCTCTCTCTCTCTCTGTGCCCTTATCCCCTTCACTGGAGCACTGCAGGTGGCGTACTGCTCCGTGCCGTAAATCTCCGTGACCAGAGGGTGTTGAGACGCCCGTGCCACCGGGACCACCAGCCTCAGTATTTATGGTCTCTCGGTAAGCAAATAGTGACCCGCGTGTCACGTCCCGCCCCTCCACTGTGAGGGAGGGAAGGTGATAGCGAGAGGAGGGGGACGAAATGGGAGGAGTAGGGAGGGAAGGAGACGCTGGAAGGGAAAGAGAAGGTAATGTGGCAAAAAGCAAGGTGGATTGTTACATAATATTATATATATATATATATATATATATATATATATATATATATATATATATATATATATATATATATATATATATATATATATATGTATTGCCTCCGAATTGCCGTGGCTCTCCGTCTCGCTGCCCCAATCCACACCGAATACAGGTGTATTTGCGGCGAGGCAGAGACCGACAGATACGGACGGCATGGCCTTCTCTGCCAAAGGACAGGAGGATGGCATGCAAGACACGGCAAGGTCAATGACATTATTAAGAGAAGCCTTACCACAGCCGGCTGTCCAGCAGAGAGAGAGCCCCGCTACCTAATGTCCCGCAACTCTAATGAGCCTGTCGGTCGCCCAGATGGAATCACGGTGAACCCCTGGAAGAATGGTAGACAGTTGGTGTGGGACTACACTTGCGTCTCAACTTTAGCCAATACCTATGTTGACTTCAGTGCTACTCAAGCAGGAGGAGCTGCCAATCACCGGGAAGCGGCCAAGTCACGTAAATACAGAGACCTTGAGCACCACTACAATTTTGTCCCCATTGCCTCAGAGACACTTGGTGCCTGGGGTAAAAGTGCTGCTAGCTTTTTGAAGGAGTTGGGGTCTAAGCTAATCGAAACAACTAGAGACCCTAGAGCTGCCAGTTTTCTTTTTCAGCGCCTCAGTGTGGCAATCCAGAGAGGAAATGCTCACTGCATCCATGGTTCTTGCCCGCCATCTGAGGAGCTGGAGGAGCTTTTCAACTTGTGACAAGCAGCCTTGTACCCTGCATGTAATCAATATTGTAACTTTTTTGTGTAATGACATTTTCAAATAAAGTTAGATAAATATACACACATACCAAAAGAATAGGGGTGGTAGGAGAAGAAAATATCAAAGTGTTCAGTGAGGATCCACAAGGTCTTCTCTGAGTACTCTTTATTTTCTTCTCCGAGGCTATGGGTCCCTACACTTGCACCAGAGGTGGTACCCCTTCTAGGTAAATATATATATATATATATATATATATATATATATATATATATATATATATATATATATATATATATATACCGTGTTTAGGCTTCTCTCCTTTCGCTTCCCTCCTTAAGTTTTCCTCCTTAAGCTTCCCATCCCTTAGCTTCCCATCCCTTAGCTTCCCATCCCTTAGCTTCCCATCCCTTAGCTTCCCATCCCTTAGCTTCCCATCCCTTAGCTTCCCATTATTAAGCCTTCTATCCTTAGGCTTCTCTCGTTCAACCTTCCGCCGACCCAAGAGACACATTCATAAATTGTAATGTATCGTATAATATAAATCTGGATTTAGTTTTTCTTCAAATATAATTTACTGTTATACATCATAGTTCTTTGTATATGAAGGCATAGGTATGTTAGGTGAAGATACTAATCAATGATACTCTCTTAGAGTGAAAAAATATGGATTGTTTGCCACCAAACAACGTCTACGTTTTGTGGTACTTGTACAATTTTGTACAAGTATTTTGTACAAGTATATGTACTTATTTTGTACAATGCCCAAAACGTACGAAGCACGAAACATAACATTTCTTAGGCCTAGTATATACATATTCTAAATTTGGTCTTAAAATTGCATATGTTTAGGACCATGATAACTTATCTAAGTTTAGAACAGGTTACCATTTGCGTGGATTTTAATATCATTATATGATATTAATGTTGCAAACCGACGGTCATTTATTTCAATTATGGGCTACAATTGCAACAAAATCATTGGAGCAGGACGGATATTAAACCAGGGTCCTAGGCGACCTTAGAGGCGCCCCATAACCCACTGGACCACGATAGGTTCGAAAAAAAATCTAATATCACGCTATTGTGGTTTCCTGCAAAATTTTGGGTCTGGCCAGAGGTTGGTTTGGGACTAAGCTTAGCTGCTGTAGAGTCAATAGAATTAATAATAACAAATGTTTGGATGGCGGGTTGAAGCGCAAAGTGGCTTGGGCTCGAGACTCTTTTTATACTCCCTGTTCCACATAAACCATTTAACAGCGTGAGCCCATTTGGCTCCTATTGAAGAGCATTTATGACGATTTTAGTGCACTTTTTGTTTGTGCGGTGAGTCGTCCCGATGCCAGTTTGCGGTCACTCGCTGATTCCCAGTACTGTTAACACCTTGCTTTTTGTCCCTCCAGTTCGGGGTTTCGAGGAGGAGAAGACGGGCGTAATGGAGCCTTTATATCTCGTTTGTGGTTGGTGTTTTGTTGAGTGCGAGTGTGTGTGTGTGTGTGGTGTGTGGTGTGTGTGTGTGTGTTGTGGTGTGTTTGTGTGTTGGTGTGTGTGTGTGTGTGTGTGTGTGTGTGTGTGAGAGAGAGTGTGTGTGTGCGTGTGTTTCAATATTTAGTATTTATATTGACTATTTACTATTTGTGCCTGCAGTATAGTTTTGACCATTAAATATATATATATATATATATATATATATATATATATATATATATATATATATATATATATATATATATATATATATATATATATATTAGCAACATGCATTATTATTTATGTTTTTTGTGATTATATTACTATTATTCTTTAATTTATGGGTTTTTAAATATTTTATTAATTTATCTTATAAATAGTGAAG
>WNGS01166226.1:17917111-17931765 GCA_020271785.1 Procambarus virginalis | reverse complement strand
CTCTCACACGCTCTCACTCCTCTCACGCGCTCTCACTCCTCTCATACGCTCTCACTCCTCTCACACGCTCTCACTCCTCTCACACGCTCTCACTCCTCTCATACGCTCTCACTCCTCTCTCACACGCTCTCACTCCTCTCACACGCTCTCACTGCTCACTCACGCTCTCACTCCTCTCTCATGCTCTCACTCCTCTCACACGCTCTCACTCCTCTCACACGCTCTCACTCCTCTCACACTCTTTCACTCCTCTCACTCCTCTCACACGCTCTCACTCCTCTCACACGCTCTCACTCCTCCACACGCTCTCCTGCTCAGTCACGCTGTCACTCCTCTCACACGCTCTCACTCCTCTCACACGCTCTCACTCCTCTCACACGCTCTCACTTCTCTCACACGCTCTCACTCCTCTCACACTCTTTCACTCCTCTCACACGCTCTCACTCCTCTCACACGCTCTCACTGCTTTCTCACGCTCTCACTCCTCTCTCACGCTCTCACTCCTCTCACATACTCTCACTCCTCTCACACGCTCTCACTCCTCTCACACGCTCTCACTGCTTTCTCACGCTCTCACTCGTCTCTCACGCTCTCACTCCTCTCACACTCTTTCACTCCTCTCACACGCTCTCACTCCTCTCACACGCTCTCACTGCTTTCTCACGCTCTCACTCCTCTCACACGCTCTCATCACTCCACACTCTCACTCCTCTCACACGCTCTCACTCCTCTATCACGCTCTCACTCCTCTATCACGCTCTCACTCCTCTCACACACTCTCACTCCTCTCACACACTCTCACTCCTCTCACACACTCTCACTCCTCTCACAAGCTCTCACTCCCCTCACACGCTCTCACTCTCTCACATGCTCTCACTCCTCTCACACACTCTCACTCCTCTCACACACTCTCACTCCCTCACACGCTCTCACTCCTCTCACACGCTCTCACTCCTCTCACATGCTCTCACTCCTCTCACACACTCTCACTCCTCTCACACACTCTCACTCCTCTCACACGCTCTCACTCCTCTCACACACTCTCACTCCTCTCACACGCTCTCACTCCTCTCACACACTCTCACTCCTCTATCACGCTCTCACTCCCCTCACACGCTCTCACTCCTCTCACACGCTCTCACTCTTCTCACACACTCTCACTCCTCTCACACGCTCTCACTCCCCTCACACGCTCTCACTCCTCTCACACGCTCTCACTCTTCTCACACGCTCTCACTCCTCTCTCACACTTCCTCCTCCACTATCAAACTTTTTTTATTCCCAGTCTTCCATTGTCTCTTCCTTCGCATCGTAGATTATTACCTATTCCTCTTACTCCGTTTTCATGCTTTTATTCCACCCTGACTTTGTGACGCTCTCCTTTACTCTCCCTCGCCTTCTTTACTGCTCTCTCTCCCTTCTCCTCTTCCATCGTAAGGCTCTCGTAATATATAAAATATTCAATAATCTCTCTTTTTTTCCCCTTTCCATCTCTCTTCCTATCCCAGACCCTCTTTCCCCTATTCCATCGAAACTTTTCTTCCTACTCTTCTTTCCTCCCTTTCCATTTCCCCAGGCATTAAGCCAGAAAACAAAAATATATAAAAAAAGGGAAACAGATTTTTCCACAAAGAAAAAACAAAACAAAAAAGTCCCCATCACTGCATTGTAGGCAGCGAGTGCGCTTCATTTTCCCCCGCCACGCGACGAATCTGAGATGCTCCCTGCAGACATATGCCCTCTTACCCTTTATTCTTTTCACCTTACCTCTTACCCTTACCCCCCCCCCCCTCTCCCTTCCTTCCCTCAACCCCTCCCTCCCTCCCTCCCTCCCTTCCTCCTCCTCTACCCCCTCCCAGCCTCTTCTCCTCTAAACACCAATAAGACGCTAAGAAAATCAAATGAAAATTTCCCCGCCTTTTCCTCCCTAGCAACCCACCACCACCCATCGCTGGGCGCCATTAATAATGGACAGGGAGAGAGACAGACAGACAGAATGAGCCAGCATGTGAACGAATGAGTGCCAATGAACAAAATATTCCCTGCTTATCCCTGCACTTCTCTCCCGCTCCTCCAACCAGTCTGGTAAATATCCCTAACTCGGCGGTAGAAGAGGGGGTGGGGGGGGAAATCATCAAGTACATCTGAAGTTGACAAGAACAACTGAGGGAAAAATCCCCACATCGCTACGAATTTGAGGAGGAGGAGGAGGGGGTGGGGAGAAGAGGAGGAGGAGGAAGGGGGGGGGATGGAGAAGAGGAGGAGGAGGAGGAAGCAGCTTACGATCTCTTGAGCCGTCCGCTTTTTGACGCCAAGGCTCCTAGGGGAAACTGCAGTCTGGGCGGGGAGGAGTTCCAGGTGGCAGGGAGATAAAACAAAAAGGGGGGTCGGGCGGGGAAATTGTTGTCTACCTGCAATAATGGTGAAAAGGTGGGGGATGGCATCATGGGTGGTGGTTGTGGTTGTGGTAGGTGATTGTGGTTGGGAGTGAGGATGTTGGTAGGATATCTGGATCCTACTGAAGAAGTACTGGGTGGACTTGTAGTGTGGGGGTGGTGGTGGTAGTGGTGGCGGTGGTTGTGGTGGGGTGCTGGTGGTGGTGGTGGTGGTGGTGGTGGTAGTGGTGGTTTGGTGATGGTGATGGTGGGGTTTGTTGGGTCGTGGTGGTGGTGGTGGTGGTGGTGGTGGCGGTGGTTGTGGTGGGGTGCTGGTGGTGATGGTGGTGGTGGAGGTGGTTGGAGTTGCAATGGTGAATAGTGGTGGTTATGATGGTGGTGGGGGAGTTAGGGTAGTGGGTGGGGGTGTGATGATGTATTAATTTACCTATCACCGCCTCATTGTATCCGTGCACCACTGTATCCGTGCACCACTGTATCCGTGCACCACTGTATCACCACTTCACTGTACTACTGCATCACTGTATTAATACATCAGAGCGTCATGCCTGCCTGCCACTCCACACACAACACAACACCTGGTAGCTTCACGCAGAACACCCATATCACGCCTGGCGTATACGCGGTGAGATGTCATCTTACATGCACTTACGCCTCTCGTGCGTCTGTAAAGCAATAAACAGGTCAACAGGAGCAAGCAACAGCGTCCGTAATATACGCAGAAGACGCTCGCAGTTACGTACCTACCACCGAAATGCGTATACTTACGAACTGAGAGAGAAGACTGATGCCGAAGGGAAAGGAAAATGGATAAGAGGGAAAGGTGCTTCAGAAAAGGCATGTGAAGATAATGAGGCAGTTGGCCAATAGGAGAACTCCTTGTGTCTGCACTATGGGGGAAATCTGTGCCAATCACGACAAGGTTTACAGGCTGTGTTTCTTGTCTTGGTGGAATGGGAAGAAAATCAGAGGGAATGGTAGAGACATGGTGGATAAGGGGAAGTGAGGAATAGTGGATAAGGGGTAATATGAGGGTGCTGATGAGAGGTTAATGGCGCAGGATATGGATAATATATGATAGAGGGTGTGGATGAGAAAGTTGATGGAAACGGTGGATGAGGGGAAATGTTGTATGTGGTGAACATGTCTCCCTTGTTTCTTCTCTCTTCCAATGACTTGAAGTTTAGCTCCTTTAGCCTTTCCTCGTAGCTCATACCACTCATCTCTTGGACTAGTCTGGTGGCATGCCTTTCAGCTTTGAGACTAATTTCATGACATACCTCTCAGCTTTGAGACTGACAGCATACCTTTGTACATTTTTCAAGCTGTGTATTCTGTTTAAAGAGATAAGGACTCCACGTCGGTGCTGCATATTCCAGAATTGGTCTCACATACGTGGCATCCAAGGTACCTGATCAGATTTTTAAACAAAAACTTGGAATTACAAAAAAAGCAGAATAAGTTAGATATTGGGTAAATGATCACTGGGAGGAAGAATTTGTGGACACACGATCAGGAGAATGTAATGTCTCTCTACATCTCTCTGTCTCTTTACAAGTTAGACGCACTTGTAGAGAGAGAGAGAGAGAGAGAGAGAGAGAGAGAGAGAGAGAAGAGAGAGATTGAAACATGGAGGTAGGAAGAGTGAGGAGAGAAAGAAAAAGATTGAGAGAAAGAGAAAGTGAAGTAAATGGTAGGGAGACGGAGAGAGAAAGGGAGACAAAATAAGAGATAACAACAATGAGAGAGAAACGCAATTTGAGGACCCCCGTGATGGTAACACTGAGCGTTCGAAAATCAACCCCCCCCCCCCTCTTAAAAAAATATATAAATAATGAGGAATAAACAGAACGGGGATAACGGGAAAAATAGACGAGCAAAAATGTAAATAGAATTAAGAAAGAATAATTAAGTGAGGTATTTCTTGAGGATCAACAACCCCTCATCCCTACCCTTACCCCCCCCATCCCCCCATCCCTCCATCACCCCCCCTCTCTCTCCCCTCACAACCGCTCCCATCAAACAACGGAACTATAACCGGTTGGGCAACTTGTGAGCTCATTACGGTTCAGTCGGCAGTGCGAATCCTTGCGGAGTCGAGTGACGCATGTTCGATCCCATCGTATGACCAAAATGTTTTTCACAGATATGTCATGTTCTCTTGATTTCACTGTGCATGACAGGTCCATTACAGCATAGTAGATCAATCACAGCAGAGTAGATGCATAATAGCACAATAGATCCATCATAGCATAGAAGAGCCATCACAGCATAGTAGATCCATCACAGCATAGAAGATCCATCACAGCATAGTAGATCCATCACAGTATAGAAGATCCATCACAGCATAGTAATTCTATCAAAGCATAGTAAATCTATCATAGCATAATAGATCCATCGCAGCATAATCAATCCATCAGATTGATGGATTGATTGGTAATGCATTGATATACACGTTTTACATATTATAAAATTCCACAAATCAGAGAGGATCAGAAAAGAAAATATTGATAGAATTAGACTCCTCGAAGGCAAACAAGATCCCACACCACAATTACTAACAGGATCAGGCAAATAAAAACAAACAAGATCGAACGCCACAAGGGACACAATCCCACATGATCAAACACCATAAATTACACAAATTATAGAGGCACAGACACCACAAAAACACACAAATCACAGTGAAACGCCTCCGAACAAACGATTCTGTTGTATCGAATTCAACAGACAGGATCGGGTATAATATCACCTAGCAACGGCTCAGCACCTAGCACCCAGCAACGGCTCAGCACCCAGCACCCAGCAGCGTGTTAGTGCAAGCCACCCTGGGAGCCTGGATTACCCGACTTTGATTAATTCAATGTTTTAGTAAAGAATTATGTAGCACAATTTATAATGTTTCAAAAAATCTTGGGATGAAGTATTAAGCGGCTTAGCTAATGTTGTTATTGATGTTGAAGGAGCAAAGGTTAGTGTGTGCATTGTGTCCGTGTGGGTGTGTGTGTGTGTGGGGTGTGTGGTGTGTGGGGGGTGTGTTTGTGTGTGTGTATTCACCTAGTTGTATTCACCTATTTGTGTTTTGCGGGGGTTGAGCTTTGCTCTTTCAGCCCGCCTCTCAACTGTCAATCAACTGTTTCACTAACTATTTTTTTTCCACACACACACACACACACACACACACACACACACACACACACACACACACACACACACACACACACACACATCAGGAAGCAGCCCGTGACAGCTGACTAACTCCCAGGTACCTATTTACTGCTAGGTAACAGGGGTATTCAGGGTGAAGGAAACTTTGCCCATTTGTTTCTGCCTCGTGCGGGAATCGAACCCGCGCCACAGAATTACGAGACCTGCGCGCAATCCACCAGGCTACCAGACCCCCTAGTGTGTGTGTGTGTGTGTGTGTGTGTGTGTGTGTGTGTGTGTGTGTGTGTGTGTGTGTGTGTGTGTGTGTGTGTGTGTATTTACTCAACTAGGTGTGCTTGCGGGGGTTGAGCTTCGGCTCTTTGGTTCCGCCTCTCAATTGTCAATCTGTGTTCAAGCGTGAGGTAAAAGTGACCTCTATGCCACACAGATGGCTACAGTAGGGAAAATTTCAGAGACAGCAAACCATTGCCCATCTGAAATAGGGAGAAGAGGAGCTCCTCTCCTCCCTGACAAATATGGTTGGTAAATATGCCATTAAGGTTTCGTGGGGAGGGGAAGGGTGAGTCTTAATTCATGTATTAACATCACATGAATTGATGTTGTGTGTTATTGACGTAGGGGGAAATGGGAACCTTCGTTTCTACTTTTTAAGTATTTCTGTGTTGTTCTTACACGTTCTTCATTATTCACTTCCTTATTCCTTGCCCATTCTCCTTATTCATGTCCCTCTTCTTCCTCACGTCAACGTAATCCAACATTTTGAATTGAGGACATTTTATAAGTAAAATCAAATGTTCTTAATTCCATCAACATAGCTAGACGTGATCAGACGGAGAAGTGTAGCCAATGTAGCCACAAGGTACCATGATGAAGGGACATATATGTAAAGTGGTTTTTTTGTTCATCGAATACGGGTTATTTGCCTTGCTTTATATTTTATCCTACAAGTGATGAGTTGGGTAGAAATATAATGAATTGGGTAGGAATAACATTAATGAGCATGTCTTTTAAATATCAATTGGACCAACAAATTTAACATTTTCAGTTGAAAGAGCAATTCGTCAGGGATGTCATTTATCTTTGATTTAACATG
Source organism: Procambarus virginalis (assembly GCA_020271785.1). Taxonomy (NCBI): domain Eukaryota; kingdom Metazoa; phylum Arthropoda; class Malacostraca; order Decapoda; family Cambaridae; genus Procambarus; species Procambarus virginalis. Next base: position 17,925,108 of record WNGS01166226.1, on the reverse strand, counting down.
TTGTCTTTAAAGAAGTACAAACTGATGGTTAACAATGAGAGAAAATAGCGGCATTATTCCATCCAGTCTTCAAAGTAACATGAAATGTACACCTCTTGTACATACAAATGATACCACAGCCTTTGTGACAACAGAGGAGCCAGTGTTAGAGGCTCAGGTTAGTACAAATCAACACGAACCATGACCAGGATTCGAACCTGCGCCCGGGAGCATCCCAGACGCTGCCTTAATCGCCTGTACTGTTTCTGTTTTGTTCATTTGATGCATCATACTATTGTGATTACTGTGTGTAATGAGGCTCAGGTTAGTTTTCAGTGAGGTGCAGAATATTCCCTTCCCCCTCCCCATCAACTCCAAGTTTCAGCGAACAGTTATTTCTGTATGATTCTATTACACACTCCAACAACAAACCCTAAGACGTTGTTGGCACTCGTGTCCTCTCATCAGGCTCATCAGTGTTCCATTTTATCAACCAAGAGGCTTGGACGAGAGCTACAAAGAGGGATTCAAGTGGAATATGAAATCGTTTAGGAACGTGGAAGCTTAAACAGTATTGCCCAAGGGTGTCGCTAATATTCTTTTCGTGTGGAAGTTCTGTTATTTTCTCCTTTTTTAACATTACAAAAAAATACAAGAGAATTAGAAAGAAATGGACACGCATTTTTTTTAATACATTGGGTACATCTGCATTTGTGCAGCTACACTAGACTACATGAAGGGGAGTACAGTGTGTCAAAAAGCTAGCTACTTGGTGCTAAAAAGTCCTCATCACACAGGATGGTTAGTCATACAGAGGCATGTGGTCAGTAGTCTGTACCGGCAGACTCTGGGTGCATTATGAGGATATCATCAACACAAGAGTGAATAAAGAAGCAATGATACTAAAAGTCCCCATCTCGCAGGATGGTTAGTCATACAGGGACATATGTTCAGTAGCCTGCACTGGCAAACTCTGGGTGCAATTTGAGGATATCTTCAAGAACACGAGAGTGAATAAAGTAATTGAAAAGCACCAGGTGCCTCATGTCAACTGGTCTGAAAGGTCTAATAACTGGGCATTCGGTGATGTAGTGTGGGAGATCGTGCCGTAGTTCCTGCTCACAGAGTTTGCACCTGGAGTGCTCAGGATTTTGAGATCCGTCACCTGTAGCCACCTGCCACAGGTAACGGTAACCCAACCTGATCCTTGCAACCACTGTGTTGCACAGTCTAGTGGACGTTTTGTGCTGCCCATAGATATAGGTTTCAGATCTGAACAAATCATAGCTTTTTATACTAGTGCTTTCTGGTGGTTGGGAGTCAGTAATTTCTCTCCTATCAGACCTGAGTGTTTGGACCAATATAGTTTTGACAGTAGAGATGGGATACCTAGATCTAATTCAACTTCATCTTTGTTACACGCTTATTTGGCTGCAATGTCTGTCTCATTATGATGGGTTATATTTATGTGTGATGGTATCCACACAAAGGAGATTCGAGACCCTTTGCTCTGTGCAGCGATTAGGTCATTTATAATTGGTAGTATGAGGTTCTTGCTGTCGATCTTCCAGGAGAAGTTTTCGATTGCTTGAAGAGCAGACTTTGAATCACAAAATATTATTCCTCCTCCAATGCTTTTTAATGTACTGGTAGCTAGTTGTAGTGCTGCTAGTTCTGCTTGTGTGGAGGTCAGCCAGTTGTTTAACCTGACACTGACAGTCTTTATGCAAATATTATTTCTATAAAACCTACATGCTGCTGCAGTCCGTCCAGTAGAGGATTGGACTGAGCCGTCGGTGTAGACACAGTGCTCGTGAGATTTTAAACTCTCGATGGAGGAGGCAATTGTTTCCAGTGTGATAGCTTTGAGAAGAGCAAGATTCTCATTACCTTTCTTGGTGACAGGTGTGTATGATACTTGAATGGTGGGGTACAGATAAAGAGGAATATCAGAGACAGGTAGATTGCACTTAAAAGGAATGTTGAGTATAATGAGATTGTAGGCATTTTTGCTCAGCCATTTATCATAAAAGGAGTGAGTTGGTATGTAATGGACACGCATTTTTTTTTTATTATTATTAATTCCTTGGGTACATCTGCATTAGTGCAGCTACCCTAGACTATATGAAGTGGAGTACAGTGTGTCAAAAAAGCTAACTAGTTGATGCTAGAAAATCCCCATCACACAAGATGGTTAGTCATACAGAGGCATGTGATAAGCAGTCTGCACTGTCAGATTCCGGATGCATTTTGAGGATATCATCAACACAAGATTGAATAAGGCAGCAGTGGTAATAAAGGTCCCCATCTCGCAGGCGCAGCAAGAGAGAGATAACGAGCAACTCTATGGGATACACAACAACTAGTTCAGACTTGACTTCAAGAAAACAGCAGTGAGAGGGAGTGGGGGGTCTCTATATATGCCGATATTTCTTAAAATATTTCACTTGGGCCGACACCGACTGGCCTATGACACTTACCTATCAAATACGATTAATCTTCGAAAGTTCGGTAGGGCCGGCCCCGAGCCAGCCTCGGACAGACAGACATTCTATTTGATAGATATAGATTCTCTTGATATCTATTCACTAGGAGGGGTATCCGGCGGTGCCCGGGGTAGTCTGTCACTCCCCCCTAACTCCATCCCCCATTCCCAATAGGCAATGTGTGAACCCTAAATTGGCTACAGTGGAAGCCTCATGAACCCCCTAGAGGATTAAGTTGAATCCCAGTTTAATTACTTTTGAGTCTGTGGTTTAGTGGTCTAAGGTGTGAGCTTCGGAGTATCCAGTGTGCGGGTTCGAATCCCCCACATGGCTCGTACTGAGTTATCTATAGTAATATTATTTATATTATTATTATTATTATTATTATTATTATTATTATTATTATTATAGTGTGAAGAGGATCTGTATATATCTAACCCGTCCTCTCAACTAATAGGTCGCCTTTTGTACGTTAGGGTGATCAACATTACAAGTACAACCAACTATGAAGAGTAACGGCTCTCAAATATCAACGTTTTCTTTCCATCGGACTCGAATGGATGGAATTGAAATAATAATAATAATAATAATAATAATAATAATAATAATAATAATAATAATAATAATGAATAATAATATTAAAAATAATAGGTTACAGTGGAGTATTCAAAGGTATTCAGAGTACATTTATATAAAGCCACTAATACGCAAAGCTTTTCAATTTGCACTCACTGGAGTTGTTGTGAAACGCAGTTGTGAAACTGTTAGAAAAAGCTACAATTGGGAAAAATATGTACCAGCGTGAGAAATATCGATTCAGAAGGGTTATAGAGAAAATTTCGGTTTGAAAATAGGGTTGTGGACGAGTGGAATTGGCTGTCAACCAACATTATTGAGATTAGAGTTTAATAGGTTTTATGGTTAGATTAGATTGGTGTATGGGAAACCAAAAAGTATATTATTGGAACTATGCCCCTGTTACCTAGCAGTAAAATAGGTACCTGGGTGTTAGTCAGCTGTCACGGGCTGCTTCCTTGGGGTGGAGGCCTGGTCGAGGACCGGGCCGCGGGGACACTAAAGCCCCGAAATCATCTCAAATAACCTCAAGAAGAAGATAGGGATGTAAACGGTTCTCACCAATAGCTTAGACTTATAGAGCCCTGTTGCGATGCTCCCTAAGTCCTAAATCTTCATGAGGAAAAGATGGTTCAGGAGGAGGAGGAGGAGGAGGAGGAGAGGAGAAGGAAAACGAGGAAAAAGACAACCAAGAGGAAATGAATGTGAAGGAAGCAGAGCTGCAGGAAGAAGAGGTAAGGCCAGGGAATACATGGAAATCATTAGGAAACCACAACGTCAGTCTCTCGAAATGGTTATCTAATTTTACAAGCGGATAAACGCCTGAACGCGGCTCATTTCCCGTCGCTTTGTTTCCTGGTAATGACAAGGTGCAGCCCCGAGGTAATGGCAGTAATGTCGCCCTCTGCATGTTAACACTTAAACTTACTCAGCATCGAGGATCCGCCATCAATCAGGGGAAACACTGTGCTTCGCCACGAGGAATTATGAAGGGAGAGAGAGAGAGAGAGAGAGAGAGAGAGAGAGAGAGAGAGAGAGAGAGAGAGAGAGAGAGAGAGAATCTTTATATGTATTAATTTCCCCATTACTAAGTCCTTTTGTTTGCCTATGTCACCAAGTTCTTTCACCAAGATGACAAAACTGCAATTTCGGTCGTGTGGCAGGAGGAACTAGGGCAAGCTTCAGCTAGGGGTCACAAGGTTCTGCTCAAGCTGACCTCTGGCAAAAGCAAAAGAAGCTGAAGGTGGGTGTTGAAAGAAGCTGAATGCTTCTGAGAGAATCTGAAAGCTTATCCCCATCAGCTCCGTATACAATATTCGCAATTTTAAGACCGTATTTTATTTTTTTTAATAAGAACACTCAGAATACTGCGCACTACATACGTCAGACCAACATTAGAGTATGCAGCTTACAAGAAAAAATCTTGCTCTTTAAGTGCATGCATATGTTTAAGAAGCTCAGAGGTTTTCTCCGGTGATTACTAATCTGCAGGAACTGGAATATTATGACAGGTGAGAATGATGCCTCACATTACTGGAGAAAGGAGTGGACCTATTAACGGCATATAAAATACTTCGATGCATTCACAAGGTAGTTACAACTGCACAGTTGAACAGCGCAGCAACAACAACCGACTAGACATAATTAAAATTAAAATCGCTCTTACGAAATTTTCATCTGGTTTTCCCCATAATATCTTGGGGTTCTTGAGATATTTCAGGGCTTAGCATTCCCGCGGCCCGGTCCTCAACCAGGCCTCCTTTTGTTACACATCCCCAGGAAGCAGCCCGTAGCAGCTGTCTAACTCCCAGGTACCTATTTATTATTACTAGGTGAACAAGTTCATCAGGGTGAAAGAAACTCTGCCCATTTGTGTCCGCCTCCGCCAGAGATCAAACTCGGAACCTTAGGACTACGAATACCGAGCGCTGTCAACTCAGCCGCCAGGCCCCTAAAATAATGCATTCGAATATATTTCAACCACCACCACGGCGTGTAGCAGAGCTACAAGAGAGCTTCAGCTGCCCTTCTCTCTATTAGTGTTTCAATCAGCATTTCTGAAAAATGTTTAGCAAGTTGCAAAAGAAGCTACTGACATCTATCACCTAAATGTAGAACTAATTACCCCCATCACCAGAACTAATTACCCCATCACCACAAGGTTAACAACCTGCCAACACCCATTCCTTCCTGTACAAACCACAACACGGACTACCAGTAAGGCCATCACAACCTATGCAGCTCGGGACCACAACACATACAATCTGATATATAGAAAGAACAATACACCACTCGCACAGTTCACCACCATCACAACCCATTATCACAACACCCTTTTCATCACCCTCTCCAACTTCCTAGTGTGTCACAACCCCCCCCCCCCCCCACCTCAACCATGACCATGCTCACTGCTATCACACCACTACCAACATCATCACCACTACTATAACTGTCATTAACACCACTACTGTAACCAACACAACTACCACAACTGTACTATCACTATAACCACCACTACCCCCACACCACCACAATCACCCCCCCCCCCACCCCTCCTCCCAACCATCATTATGACTATTATACGAACGAGACAGGTCTCCATTCACTAGCCTGGTTGTTGTTGTTGTTTAAGATTCAGCTACTGGGAACTAAAAGTTCCAAGTAGCACGGGCTATGGTGAGCCCCGTGATGGGCTTACCTGGCACAGGAGCGGGGCTGCCGCACTACTAGCCTGGTCCAACTAATGTCTTATACGAGGAAGAGCCGGCTCGTCTCGGCACCCACCTCACACAGGACCCATTTGTAGTTGGCAAACTGGGCTGACGGGAAGGCTCTCAACAGGGCGACTTGACACACCACCCACGTCCCCTTTCTGTCTACCTGCTTGGTTATGATAAGCTGTCCAGGCCGTGTCTGTCCGGCTGGTCCTGATGGGCCGTCCGTCTCTTACGTGATGGTGTTTAGCTAATCTGTTCGGGCTGTCTTTCTCTCACCTGCTCGAGTGTGTTCTGATAGGCCGGCCGCCTGCTTCCCCCGGCTGTTGGTGTCGATTAGGTTGCCTTAATAGATCTTACGTATCTAGCTGGTTGGTCCATTTCTGATTAGCTGTAGTATCTGAGCGGCCGGGCCGGTGAATGGCCACCCATCGACCTGTGAGGGTAACGGGTCATACCAGTCTAATTTCCAGGGGTCTTTATTTTAATTTACAATTTAAAACTATTTACAGTTTATAATTATTAATTAAGTGGTAAAGTTCTGGCAGTTTTGTCTTCTAACAGATCAGGATCTGTGGCATGTAAAGACAGTAAGCGCACCCACCACAGAGTCCACGCTCTTCAGAGCCTACGTTCGTCACAGAATAAAACATAACATATTTCGATGCTGTAATCCCCAAAGAAGAAATAAGGGGACTCTGAAAAGTAGCAGCTCACAGACAACCATGTTTTGGCTAGGTGAGGTCCAGGACATTTTAGTACATTATTTTCTGCCCGTTGTGGCAACTGAAGAGAACAGGGTGAAGGAAGATGAGTCTTTCTTGTGTTTGTGGCAAGTCTATTAAACACTGAGGCGGTGTATATAATAATTATTTGAAGCTTGACTAGAATACCCAGGTGCTAAAATATTGATTTGGTGGATGAATGAATAATTTTTATTTGTGAAGAGTACTGTGATTTAGATTTCTTTAAGCACCAGATATTGCGTGTGTGGGCCTAATTACTGAGGTGTTTATGCATATCTGGCAACCCGGTGGAGGTTTGTTATTGTGACAGGGGTTGCAAAGGCAAGTTAAGCCTCATATTGAGTATAAGTGCCAGTGCTGTTGACCTTATCACGGTCCTTGGAATGAAAGGAGAAGTGAATTAATTGATTTACATGTAAATACTGTGGTTGCAAAATGCAGCAATTTACGTTGCAGAGAGTGGGACATGAGAGTATGAGCAGCCTAACATGCTCAGACGACGTTACGTAGATCACTTAAGTATATTTTAATAAATCAACTTTATGTGTGCTTCACAATTCATTATTTTTGTCATTAAATCTAATCACAACATTCCGGTTTACTTAACCTTTTCTCGATTAACATTCTTATCACACAAGGGACTCTTAATCAAGGGCACGAGACCAGTGACTCAGGAGTGTGAGGAGTTGAACTTTTTATTTGTCAGCTGTCAATATGGAGTGCATGTTAAGATGGACCTGTTATTAATGCCTACTTTTGGATGCATTATGAGGAGAATATTAAGATGATGACGGGAGTGATGAGTAGGTGTCCTGGCAGCTTTTCTCTCCAGATCTACTTCCCTCCTTGAGAGCATACCTCACTCCCTTATCCCCACCTGCTACCTCCCTCACTCCCTTATCCCCCTGCTACCTATGGTGGTTACAAGAGAAAGGTGCCCAGGATGTAAAGGTTACAAAGGCTTAGGTGAGAGTGTTCTGAAGTAAAAAAAAACCACAGAGGGAGAGAGTTAAGAAGTTGGAAGAAGAGGGACTTGGATAAGAGAGGGAGAAGGTAACAGTGGTTTCAAGAAGAGTGGTCAAAAGAAAGGGAGAAGATTGGTGAGAAGTAGAGGAGCAAAAGACGTCTTGGAAAAGGTTGAAAATGCTTGATGATGATGATGGGGGATAGCAATATATACTAAAGCAGTGTCTTGAATAACACCTGCAGTGATAAATAGAGATGGACTTAACGTTTCTCGAGGCCTTGAACAGCACTTTCAGTGATAAACAGAGATGGACTTTCCTTAGCGTCCCCAAGAGCCCTGAACAACTTACACACACACGAAAAACGATGGACTTTCCTCGGCCTTCCCAAGTGTCATAGAGAACAGTCTCAATGAAAACAAATATCTCGCCTTCACAACTCCAGACGTATAACAGGGAACTAGACAAGGAAATTAGGTATGTTTATGTGCGTTAATATATTTTGCCTTCAGGCGTCTTTGAGCACATTAA
>WNGS01166226.1:17905301-17916111 GCA_020271785.1 Procambarus virginalis | reverse complement strand
CCCGATTTGCCAAATAGGCCGAGTGATTTTCTTTATTTTCATAAATTGTTTCTAATTAGTTTATTTGAATTATTAGTGTTACATTATATTAGGAACATAAATTATTGACTTAGTTGTGTTAGTTTAGGTTAGGTTTAGATAGGTTAGGTTAGGTTAGGTAAGGTTGGTTAGGTTCGGTCATATATTTACGTTAGTTTTACCTGAAATTTTAACAAATTAACTTATAATTAATGAAATGGACAGATTTATCATTTCATAAGAAGAGTTAGTTTTTTTTAGTTTTAGTTCATTTATTATGCACCCCAACCCATCTTGTGGGGGTAGTGGAAAGGGTTACAGAGGCACATAATGGCTCAGGGATTGAACCCCACAATTCATTTAGCTAAGCAAGTTACAATCTTGATGAGCTAGTTACAGAATTCAATATAAGTCGTCACATCAACAATGGGTTCGGAGATCGCCCTCAAATACAGGTTCTAAATTAAGCAACTGACATATGTGGAGAGCTAGTGTCACAAATTATATGTTTGTCCTGCACACCGCTCCACATCCAGTGGGGCCAGCGGTGGATAGGTTACAATCACTCAGTTACTACCTACATAGTTAGCAAACTGGGGATATTTGGCTAAATTTCTGGTAGCAGATCATTTTGAATGAAAATATTTACACATCGCCGGAACATTGGTTATAGAATTGTCCTCTAAATTCACGTATCTTTTCCGCACCCATCACATAGTGACGGAGTGTGGTGCGAGTAATTTTGTTGACACAGTTTACATTTGGTCAGGTCTACATCGGCAGATAATGTAGAATTCCCAGAGATACTTGTAACCGAGTCTAAGCCGAGCAGCAGCAGTAACATCTAGAAGTCTGCTGATTTTATTGGATGATCCATAGATTGTGGCTCCTCTTGCATGATAGTATTGTGATAATGGAATTACTGGTGTCAATTTCACTTTAGCCTCAGATCACAAGATCTTGTAGATCAGTTCTCGGTGTACTGCTGCTCTCAGATTGCTCATTGACAAATCCAGGTTACACTCAACGCTCCTAAGGCAGATTCTTTGGCTAACTTATCGCTCTAATCATGCGATTCGGAGGCCAACATGAGATGGAGAACCACATGAATGGACTCTGTTACCATCCTTTATATTTTGTTGTATTTGTGTCTAGCTTCGGACACGAGCATGTTACAGTTGTGTCTTAAAGAGTTGCGAGCATTTAAGGATGATAAGGAGTCACTTACAATTAATTAATGTATCAAGTTTGGAGACTTGTACACATTTCAGTGCAAGGATCAGGCAAACAGTTCAGTCTGAAGGTTCATAAGAAGAAAAATGAGAAAAAATATATATATTCAGGAAAACTTGGCTTATTAGGCAAATCGGGCCTTGCATAGTCGCCCGAGTACGAGTTCTGGCTACTAGGTACAATATATATATATATATATATATATATATATATATATAATATGATATATATATATATATATATATACATATATGGAATGAGATCCATATGACACTCTGGCTTCAGAAAATGGAACTGAGTCCATATTTTACAACAGGATCGAAACGGAGCAAAATGGGTCGGGATGCGGTATCAGGGAAAGATATGCACCGCGGGGGGGGGGGGGGGGGGGTAGAGGGAATATTATTGGGGTATGGTATCGGGGGACTGGGGTATCAACAGCTGTGGGTATCAGGGCCTGGTATCGGGGGCTGGGCGTCGCGAGGGTTGGGTATTGGGACTGGAGGTCATTAGGAAGGAACAGGGTTGGGAGTTGACGGACACAAATTGCACGATGCTGCAGGGGCAACGCCACCCGATGGTGCAGATAACTGAGGAAGGGAAAGAGAAAGAGAGAGGAGAGAGAGAGGAGGAGAGAGAGAGAGAGAGAGAGAGAAGATAGAGAGATGAGAGGAGAGAGGAGAGGATAGAGTTTAATGAGAGAGAGAGAGAGGACAGAGTCAGAACTGATATAAACGAGAGAGGTGTAGAGAGTGAGACAAGTTGGACTATACGTATCAGCATCTACCACCACCCATGGTGACAGCATCTATCACCACCCACGGTGACAGCATCTACCACCACCCACGGTGACAGCATCTATCACCACCCACGGTGACAGCATCTATCACCACCCACGGTGACAGCATCTAACCACCACCCATGGTAACAGCATCTACCACACCCATGGTGACAGCATCTACCACCACCCATTGGTGACAGCATCTACCACCACCCATGGTACCAGCATCTACCACCACCCATGGTGACAGCATCTACCACCACCCATGGGACCAGCATCTACCACCACCCATGGTGACAGCATCTACCACCACCATGGTACCACATCTACCCACCACCCACACCACCCATGGTGACAGCATCTACCACCATCCCGGTACCAGCATCTACCACCACCCATTGTGACAGCATCTACCACCACCCATGGTGACAGCATCTACCACCCACCCATGGGACAGCATCTACACACCCACTCATGGTACCAGCATCTACCACCACCCATGTGAACAGCATCTACCCCCACCCAAGGTACCAGGCATACTACCACCACCCATGGTGACAGCATTAACCACCACCCATGGTGACAGCATCTACCACCACCCATGGTGACAGCATTACCACACACCCACTGGAAACCAGCATCTAACCACCACCCATGGTGACAGCATCTACAATCACCCAGGTGTAGCCAGCATCTACCACCACCACATAGCCTCCAGCATCTTCACACCAACCCCCGCACACGCTGACCCCATCACCTCCACCCAGCCCCCCTACTGACCCCATCATCCCACCCAGACCCCCCCACTGACCCCGTCATCCACCCCCAGTGGACCCCAATCTCATCCACCCTTCCAGCATCTTTCTCAGCGCCCAGCCTCCCGACCCGGCAGAGGGCCAGTCCAATGCATGATCAATTTGTGGCGAGTTTCCTATTTTTGCGCTAAGCCTTTGGGTCGCAGATGATGATAATAATTTACTGGGACGCCAATGACATGAGTTTGTGCGTGTGTGAAAGGCACTGATTACGGGGACAGAGTAATGATAGGGACGCGGGTGGGAGGTGACAGCCTGCTGGCCTGCTATGCCAGCCCTTTTTCCGTCCCCCTAACCACCCACCCAGCCTCCTCTCTCTCTCTGCTGAAACGGAATAGGGTTATAAGTGACAGGCTTGGCTGGCCTCACCGTCTGCCCCCCTCCTCTTGCCCCCCTTCTCATGCTGCTAACTGCATAGGGATGGTGGTCCAATGCTGTATTTAATTGCCCTCTCAGGGAAGTTGCAATGCCACAGAGGGCTAAGGTCTCCTCCCCTGCAACCGCCATGCTGGCCGTCCCTGTTCACCTATGGTGCCAAGCACTGGTTTCCTCTGCCACGACAAGGGGCCATGTGTGGCAGAGGGCCATCCAACTCGCTGGTCTGGTTCCCGTAATATGCAATTTGCGGCCGTTAAGCGGATGCTCCACTCTGCGCTTAATCCCTGAGCCCAGATTTCACTTAAGGGAATTCCTCAATGCATCAGAACAGCACTAAGAGGTAGCGTGGGGAGAGAGTACACGATGAAGCTGTCTGGTTTCGTGCTTATAACTCTGTAATAAAGATAATTATTTAATAAAAAAATAAAGTGATATAAAGTAATACATTATTAATAATGCATGTAAATATTAGTAAAGTATACAAATAATTATTAATAAAGTAATAAAGTGATAATAATTGTAATAAAGAGATTATGGCAGTTTGGACGTAATTTATAATATTTTTTTCGTTAATTTAATGGCTGGAAAGAAAACAAAACAAATTCTACCAAACTTTTTCTCTGACTCATCATTCCTTCTTTCTCCCTCTCCTCCCCCCCCCCTCATTATTCAGCCAAAGTGCCATCATAAGAATGGTATAATGATAAAATCAGTCGGAGTATTCCAGCCTGGCACTCTTGGTACTTCCCTGGCCATATCTGCATCCAATTCATCACGTTAATGTGATTTCACTGTGCACTGTAATGATTGATGATAATAAGGCCTAATGACCTATGAGAGACTCATCACATCTACAGTAAAAAGGACTTCCCTCTTGTATCCCTTATCCAGGCCCTGTACTTCAAAAATTCCTCCGTATTTTTCCTTCGTATTTTTCCTTCCTTCATTTTCCTTTCCTTTCGCAGCGATGAGTCACAATAACGTGGCTATAAGTATGTTGACCACAGATCTAGAAGGTGAAGGGACGACGACGTTTCGGTCCGTCTTGGACTATTCTCAAGTCGATCAAGTCCCTTGTCCTTTTCCTTTGTTACATGGTAATTTTTGTCACTGAACTCAGTAACTACTTTTAATTCGAACCATTAGTTATCTAGTTTCTTTTTCTAAGTCTGAACTTCTCTCTCTCCTGCCTTCTCCCCTCCTCCTCCTCCTCACAGCTTCTTATAAAACCCTTATCGTCCCTCTGCTCTCCTTCTTTTTTCCCCCTTTTCTCCCCCTTCCCTAGTCAACCCCCTCCTGCCCTCTACCTACGTCATCACATGCCTTTGGAAATACTGAATGAGTCAGCGACTGTCGACGAGGGCTAGCATGATGATTTAATCGAAAATTATAATTTCAACACAAAACAATTTGGTTTCAGACTGTGTCAATGTTCGTTTTTTATGCACGCACGACACACACACACACACGACAAAACACACACACACACACACTCACACTCCTACACATACTCATAAACATACTGACACACACACATAAGGCTCAGGAATTTGTACACCAGTTGATTAGACAGTTGAGAGGTAGGACCAAAGGGCCAAAGCTCAACCCCCGCAAGCGCACACTTGGTGAGTATACACACAACACACACACACACACACACACACACACACACACACACACTACACCACACACCACACCACACACACACACCACACACACAACACCACACGCACAAACGCACACACACCCATGTCAACTCTAAACCTTCTACCTCAGCTCTGTCAAAACCACTTGCATTATGTGTAAAAAAAAAACCCTCACAAATCTCACTTGGGCAATCTCTACATTGGTCTAGTGAGCCAGACCTGACCTCCGTCCTCTGTATATGGTCAACTGGGACTGCAAGCTCTACGGTTTTTTTTTCCCTGGTTGTTATTCTCACTTACCCGCGCTGCCACATCTATAGAACACAGGAGCTTTGCACTCATGGCGGATGAGTGTCTTGGAACCCCAGTTCTCATCTAGGGCTGTCGGCCACCTGTTGTTTTCGTACTGGGTCTTTCCCTACATGCAGTTCTTTTCTAACTGGCATTGTAGAGTGGAATTATATTCGTGGTCAGGCAGAAGCGTCAGATCTACTCTAGTCTCTTGGGGTTCTCTGACTGCATGGGGCTTTATACAACAATTTATTTGCGCTAGCGTAAAGCCGTTTTTGTTTTTGATTCGTGATACGTTTGGTTGGGTACTTGGTGTGACGGTGTACCCAACTATTATATATATATATATATATATATTATATTATATATATATATATATACTATATAATATATATATATATATTACACACACACAAATGCATAATGTCAACAAACATACTCTTGCTCGACAAAACATATTCCACCTTAAATATATAAATTATTACTATTCAATATCATATCAATCTCTTACATCATGTCAAACTACACTTGGGGCTTAGAAGCTCCGGAGTACGACGCAAGAGTGCAAGATTTCCTGGAAGCTGAGTGAAGCACCAGAAAAGAAAGGTTCAATGTCCAAATAGCATTCATTTAATTTAATATCTAAATACATACGAGAATAATTACCCCAAATAATTAACTTAAACTATTTATCATCAACTAAATTTACTTCCTATGAAAATTGTTGAAGGCATATTTATTTAAAATCTGCATATTAAATTAAAGTATACATATTTTAAATGAATATGCCTTTGGACAATTCCATACACAATTTTAACAAATAAAAAGGCTATCAATAAAGATCACGGCCCTAGTGGTAATAACAATTCTTTAAAAATTAACAATTATAATAAAAATTATTGCTATTATTATTGTCATAAAAAATATTAATAGTAATATGAAAGAGAGGTAGAGAAGCAAATAGAGGGGGAAAGACAAAGAAGAAAAACACAAGTGATGTAGAGGAACACAAGAGGACTATAGCAATTAAAAAAGAAAAGAGGGCAAATAATAAAGAAGAAGCAAGCAGGAAAGCAGAGACCAGGAGAAAGGTATGAACCAGTAGGAAATGGATAATAGAGAGAAAGTGCAGTAACGCCATATTTACCGAGATGCGGCCTGGGAGGTAGAATGGGCCTGGGGAGGGAGAGGGGGGGGGGGTGATAGCAAGATGGGCAGGATAGAGGATCGGCAGGATGGAGGATCGGCAGGATAGCAAGGCTATGGGAGAACCATTCTGAAAGGTGTGGGGGGGGGGGAGACTAAGATGGTAGGATAACAGAGTGGATAGGATAATCCCTCCTTCTTGCTATCCTTCCTTCTCCCTATTCCTCCTTGCTTCCCTCCCTCCCTCCCTCCTTCTCCCTATTCCTCCTTGCTTCCTCCCTCCCTCCCTCCTCCTGTCCCACCCCTCAGCTCTCCAATGTACTTCCCTTCATCCTCCCTCCCTCCCCCTCCTCACAGGTAATGGGGGAACACGCCTGCTAATGATGTTTCGCCTGTTGCCCCGGTAGTTAGAGGCAATTACCGGTGTCAACTGAGACTTAAGGTAGTTACCTTGCATAGGTGGCCGAGAAGTGCGTTTTTGGCTACTAGGTACTAGGTGCGTTTTGGCTATATATATATATATATATATATATATATATATATATATATATATATATATATATATATATATATATATATATATATTTACATACATATATATATATATTAATCGATATATATATATATATATATATATATATATATATATATATATATATATATATATATATATATATATATATATATAAAACATCTGCGACTCATAAAAATGACCAATAAAAAAAATTAGTTAATGAAATACACAAAAAAAATTACATCTGAAATTGGCCTTTCTTTCCCTAGTTCTGTGTGGCACAGCTGTTGCCCGCGCCGCAAGTGTTCGGATGAGAGACAGGTGTGGTGATGGCAGCTGTACACACCTGCCAGCAACAACTGTCTGTCAGGTCTCACTTGTTTCACTCAAGCGTCGAGTTCACCAAAAAGAGACATGTGTTCTTTTTGTGTTTTGGTTGGCTGATGAATTTGTATGTGTGTGTAGCGATGGTAAGTGCGTGGATGAATTGATGAGTGGGGGGGAAATGAATCGATGAGTCGGTGGATAAATCGATGAGTCGGTGGGTGAATTGATGAGTCGGATGGAGAATGGTTGATTGGTTGGGGGTGAATCAATAAATGGATAAATCGATGAGTGGGTGAATGAATGAGTGGATTAACATCCCACCAAACACACACCGAAACTACGACGTTGGTACAACGTTCGAACAAGTTTTAACACCTCCTAACCAGTTATAACAACCAATATAGCAAGTTGTAACAACGTTCTAATACGTCATAAACACGTTAAGCCAAGATGTAACAACTTTATTACAAGTTGTAACAAGCGGAAAATAGAGACAGTTTCGGTTTGTGTTTCCAGGGATATAATAGGGTGGACGGATCGGGGAGTGGGTGGACGAGTGAGTGGATGAATGAATAAGTGAATGAATGGGTAAATATAGATAGATAGGCCTGAGAATCAAAGGAAAAGCAGCGTAGATTGGGAAATAGGTATTTGATCAATTAGCCACCTCGACTGACACATGTTTTGCCAACACGTGCTTGTTAACATCTGTATTCTTCACAGAGGCCTAATTAATCGACGGAAGAATGCGTATATTGATATATCGTGCTTGTGTGATAAGAAAACTGTGAGTCTTGAGCCGTAAGTGTGGAAAGGAAGCGAGTTCGTTCCTGTAGGCACAGTTAGGTGAGTACACGCACGCGCGCACACACACACACACACACACACACACACACACACACACACACACATACACAGTTGAGAGGCGGGCCGAAAGAGCAAAGCTTAACCCCTGCAAACACAACTAGGTTAATACACACACTATAATCTCTCTTCTTCCTATTCACTTTATTGCTGTATTTCTCTCTCTTTCCTTCATTGTCTCTTTTTTTTCTCTCTTTGGTATTTTTCTTCTCTTTTCAATCTACCTTTGACTTCCCATCTACCTATTTTGCGTTATTCCTCGATATCACCCTTGCTTGCCTTCCTCGTATCTTCCTTCGACACTATTCTACTCCCATCTCTCCTATTCCTTCAACCCCCTTCTCTCCCCCTACCTTCAACTGTCATCTCAACAGAGAACTCGTAGTTGCAGAATAGTTAGAGGAAAATTCTTTAAAGTCAAATTATAAAATTAAACACAAAAAATAACAAAAAAATTAACAACAGAAAAACAATAATAATAATAATAATAATAATAATAATAATAATAATAATAATAATAATAATAATAATAATAAAATCGTAAATATGACGAGCTAACTCTTAACTCAAAACACCACAAACCGCTCTCTGTTAATAGGAAATCATTTGTTTAATATGACATAATGGCTATAATTAGATTGATACCAAGGAATTATACAATGATCGCAGGGAACAAGATGCAGTCGTTATTATCTCTGATTAAAGGTGAGAGAGATAGAAAGTAGTTTATTATTAAAAATAATTAATATATATATATATATATATATATATATATATATATATATATATATATATATATATATATATATATATATATATATATATATATATATATACTGATGATTATGAAATGATGTAAATATCTAGTTTTTTTTTGTAATCTAGTGTGTGGGTCTCAGCTGGAGGTACTCATGTGGCAGTACTCAGCTGGAGGTACTCACCTGGCAGTACTCAGCTGGAGGTACTCACCTGGCAGTACTCAGCTGGAGGTACTCACCTGGCAGTACTCAGCTGGAGGTACTCACCTGGCAGTACTCAGCTGGAGGTACTCACCTGGCAGTACTCAGCTGGAGGTACTCACCTGGCAGTACTCAGCTGGAGGTACTCACCTGGCAATACTCAGCTGGAGGTACTCATCTGGCAATACTCAGCTGGAGGTACTCATCTGGCAGTTCTCAGCTGGAGGTACTCACCTGGCAATACTCAGCTAGAGGTACTCATCTGGCAGTTCTCAGCTGAAAGTACTCACCTGGTAGTACTCAACTGGAGGTACTCATCTGACAGTAATCAGCTGGAGGTTCTCATCTGGCAGTACTCAGCTGAAGGTACTCATCTGGCAGTACTCAGCTGGCTCGCTTCCACCAGCTGTACTCAACTAAATGTACTTCCTAGGTTGTACTTCACTAAGCTTGTCTCATCTGGCAGTACTTTCCATCTGTGCTCACCTAGCTGTACCCAGCTAGAAGTACTCATCAAGCAGTACTGACCTAGATGGCTCTTCACACACTCTTCAAGCACTCGGTGCTTACTCCCGCTTGTGACCTGATAACAAGATAGGTAAGTACTCGGTGCTTACTCCCGCTTGTGACCTGATAACAAGATAGATAAACACTCGGTGCTTACTCCTGCTTGTGACCTGATAACAGCATTGCCTTCACCCTCCCCCCACCAACCCCACCAGACAGCACAGTAAATCACCCCCCCCCCTTAAGGTGACCCCCTCTCCCCTCACCACCGCCAAACGGATACTGCGGCCTTACCACTATCCGCCAACTATCTGATGGCCTCGTTAGTCTACCGTCCCCGAAACTGACGGAGAGGCGCTTCCACTTGTGATTCATTAGGCGGCGAGGAGTGCTTCGGGGGGGGGGGGGCAGGGAGGAAGAATGAGGTGGCGTGCTTCAAGTGGAAGAAGTAGGCAAGAAGAGAAGAAGCACTGAGGATGAAATCGTCTCTAGAAAGAGACGTTGTTGTCTTGCAGGATAACAACGTCTCTAGGCGATTAACAATGCATAAACAACAGGGCTCCATCAAGGAACATATAATCTCCTCTCACAACCAGACCATCACCAGAGAAATCTTAACAAGCAGCACAGAAATCATTGATAGATACAGCGATTGCAGGAGACTCGACATCAGCGAGGCACTACACATCAAAAAGTCAACACCAGCAATCAACAGCCAATTAACCCATAACTATATTCTACCCACTTCAAGACCCCGAACCCACATAGAAGCAGCAAGAGAAAGTATGGGCCAATAGGCCTTCTGTAGTTACTTCCATTCTTATGTTTTCATACCCAATTTATACCGATTGTTTCGTGTTCTGTCTTGTGTTTGTCACCTCTCCCAAAACTTTTGTGCCATATCACCTCACCCAAAACGAGTATAAGCACGATGAATTTTATGTGTATACTAAGTCCTTGAAAATGTAATACGAATTACGAAACGCGTTCAGGCGTCAGACCATAAATAAAAATGAATTTTGGAGATTTGATGTATCAATTACCATCGACAGTGAAGAAAAACATAAGAAATATTGAGAAAATTCGCGTTAGAATTATTAATCTTACCTTTTCGGTCATATTCAACAGCATATTTTTACATACAGTCTCCGTGGTGTAGTGGTAAGACACTCGCCTGGCGTTCCGCGAGCGCTATGTCATGGGTTCGTATCCTGGCCGGGGAGGATTTACTGGGCGCAATTCCTTAACTGTAGCCTCTGTTTAACGCAACAGTAAAATGTGTACTTGGATGAAAAAACGATTCTTCGCGGCAGGGGATCGTATTCCAGGAC
>WNGS01166226.1:17878624-17897140 GCA_020271785.1 Procambarus virginalis | reverse complement strand
AGCGTGTGAGAGGAGTGAGAGCGTGTGAGGGGAGTGAGAGCGTGATAGAGGAGTGAGAGTGTGTGAGAGGAGTGAGAGCGTGTGAGAGGAGTGAGAGTGTGTGAGAGGAGTGAGAGCGTGTGAGAGAGTGAGAGTGTGTGAGAGGAGTGAGAGTGTGTGAGAGGTAGTGAGAGCATGTGAGAGGAGTGAGAGCGTGTGAGAGGAGTGAGAGCGTGTGAGGGGGAGTGGAGTGTGTGAGAGGAGTGAGAGTGTGTGAGAGGAGTGAGAGCATGTGAGAGGAGTGAGAGCGTGTGAGGGGACGTGAGAGCTTGTGAGAGGAGTGAGAGTGTGTGAGAGGAGTGAGAGTGGAGTGAGAGGAGTGAGATGTGTGTGAGAGGAGTGAGAGCGTGATAGAGGAGTGAGAGCGTGATAGAGGAGTGAGAGCGTGTGAGGGAGTGGAGTGGTGTGAGTGGAGTGAGAGCGTGTGAGAGGAGTGAGAGCGTGAGAAAGCAGTGAGAGCGTGTGAGAGGAGTGAGAGCGTGTGAGAGGAGTGAAAGAGTGGAGAACGAGTGAGAGCGTGAGAAAGCAGTGAGAGCGTGTGAGAGGAGTGAGAGCGTGTGAGAGGAGTGAGAGTATGTGAGAGGAGTGAGAGAGCGTGAAGAGAGGAGTGAGAGCGTGAGAAAGCAGTGAGAGCGTGTGAGAGGGGAGTGAGAGCGTGTGAGAGGAGTGAAAGAGTGTGAGAGGAGTGAGAGTCGTGTGAGAGAAGTGAGAGCGTGTGAGAGGAGTGAGAGAGTGTGTGAGAGGAGTGAGAGCGTGTGAGAGGAGTGACAGCGTGACTGAGCAGTGAGAGCGTGTGAGAGGAGTGAGAGCGTGTGAGAGGAGTGAGAGCGTGGAGAGGAGTGAGAGGAGTGAAAGAGTGTGAGAGGAGTGAGATGCGTGTGAGAGGAGTGAGAGCATGAGGAAGAGAGGAGTGAGAGCATGAGAGAGGAGTGAGAGCGTGAGTGAGCAGTGAGAGCGTGTGAAGAGGAGTGAGAGCGTGTGAGAGGAGTGAGATGCGCGTGAGATGAGTGAGAGTATGTGAGAGGAGTGAGAGCGTATGAGAGGAGTTAGAGCGTATGAGAGGAGTGAGAGCGCGTGAGAGGAGTGAGAGCGTGTGAGAGGAGTGAGAGCGTGTAAGAGGAGTGAGAGCGTGTGAGAGGAGTGAGAGCGTGTGAGAGAAGTGAGAGCGTGTGAGAGGAGTGAGAGCGTGTGAGAGGGAGTGAGAGCGTGTGAGAGGAGTACATAAGGAAGGCACCTCACGCCTCAAGCTCACCACATTCATCAACGCTCAGTGGATCTCAGATTGGCCGTACATCACAGGCCAGCTGCTCCTGCTGGAGCCTGTGAGCAGTGACAGCCAGAGACGCAGAGAGAGAGAGAGAGAGAGAGAGAGAGAGAGAGAGAGAGAGAGAGAGAGAGAGAGAGAGAGAGAGAGAGAGAGAGAGGAGGAGAGAGAGAGAGAGAGAGAGATAAAACCCTTCCTCTCCCACAAATAACATCCCCTGACCCCCACTTCCTGCTCTTTTTTATATTTTTATTTTAACCCAAATCCTGATCCTCCATTTTGAACACCTTAAACTGCGCTAAATCTTCTCCCAATCCTCCAGTCTTTCTCCTACTACCCTCCTTGCTCCTTCCTTCAAACTCACATTCCCCCTTCCTCCTCAGAACCCTCCCACGAAACCCCCCCCCCCCCATCACTCCCCAGAACCCCACGACCAATTATAAGAACTTCCCCTTCTGAATTCGAAAGGGCTGCTCCCCAGGATAACTGTATTCTTAAGGGGCCTTCTTTCCCCCAGCATATCCCCTCTCCCCCTTCTCCAGGGCTCTTTTTCCCAGCTCCTCCTTAAACCCGTCCCACACCCCTCTTCCAGGACCAACCCGCCCCAGCACCACCCTCCTCCAGGGCACCGTGAATCAGGAGAGGGTGGACAGGTGATGATGGATTACTGGTCCACACGGCGACCCTGATTGCCAGAGACGCTACTTACTCATACAGCCTCCGGGAAGGAAGGGGAGAGGAATAGAGAGAGAAAGAGAGAACGGAGAGAGGAGAGGAGGAGGAGAGAGAGAGAGAGAGAGGATAGAGAGAGAGAGAGGAGAGAGAGAGACGAGAGAGATTTTGAGAGAGGAGAGAGAGAGGAAGAGGGAGCAAGAGAAGAGAGAGAGAAGAGAGAGCAATGGTATATCCGGTAAACTAGAGACAGAGAGAGGATCTGTAGAAACAGGAAGACAAATGGTAAGGAAATATTGCACAACCTGGGGTTCCCCTGCACTCACAGGCAGTCTGGAGGCCCTCTACCTGAAGACAGTCATAAGGTATACACATAACCCACAAGCACTCAGATGTAGGTACATTAGTTCATCAACCTTACGATTCAGGGGACACAAGGAAATCAAGCTAACTTTTGAGAATACAAACTGGAATCTAATTCAAACTTCACATTCATTTGCAAATGATTATTATAACCCACTTCTTTGAAAACAAAACAGAAATGTGGACTAATATTTTGGTCCTAAATCGGGACGCTCTTCAGTCTACGTTTCCTTGTGTTTGTACAAAGGAAAATCACACTAACGTAATGAATCAATGAGAAAATCCGTGGAAGCCTCAGTGTCCTTAAAAGATTCAGTGGAATCCCAGGTTGCTTGCTTTTGTATATAATATATATATATATGCGAACAAGCCTGAATGGTCCCCAGGACTATATGCGAATGAAAACTCACACCCCAGAAGTGACTCGAACCCTACTCCCAGGAGCAACGCAACTGGTATGTACAAGACGCCTTAAACCACTTGACCATCACGACCGGACAAAATGAGGTGATAGCCGAAGCTATTTGAACCACCTCACCGCCGGCACTCGGATGGTTATCTGTGGGCAAGAATACTGTGATGTCAGATCGTGATGGTCAAGTGGTTTAAGGCGTCCTTGTACATACCAGTTGCGTTGCTCCTGGGAGTATGGGTTCGAGTACACTTCTGGGGTGTGAGTTTTCATTCATATATATATATAGTATATATATATATATATATATATATAATATATATTATATAATATATATATATATATTGGTAACAGTCTTTCCTTGTAACTTTTTTTTTTTGAGATATATACAAGAGTTGTTACATTCTTGTACAGCCACTAGTACGCGTAGCGTTTCGGGCAGGTCTCTATGACGTCTTACGAGTTTCATGGCGCTTGAAACAATTTCATACGTTTAAGGCTGTTTAGCAAAGATGTACACGCCCGACTAATTACAACACGCGTCCTTCTGAATGAAGTTGGTGATCTTGAAAGCTTGCTGAAAGTAAGGTTATTTAACAGTTAACATATAAGACTGAATGGTTGTGAACATGCAAAGTGCTGACCGTGATAAGTTAAATTGTGAATTGAGGAAATGACCAAGACGTATCTTTGAAGTCCATCCTTGCACTTATTTTGCAATCGGGTGCACTTGTGTTCACATCTTCACATGAAGAAGTATTTTTCAAACGAGTGAAATTCTGCATAAAAAAAAATCATATTAACATGATGTATCAACGAGAAAATCAGTAGGTGTCATGAGGAGGGGTCGAACCTGTTCATTGGGTAGATCCGGGCAAACGAGCTTTCTTCTCAGTGTTATTCTGTTGTTTGAAGAAAATCACCGATGCATCATAACCAAATTTCTACACACACACACACACACACAAAGAGCTTATCACTGGCCACTCAAACTTTGCCAAAAATATTTACACATTTGTAAGAAACTAAACTTAAGATCGAGTGATGTATATGGTATTGTAGCTGGTCTACAAGATACAATACAACAATTCAGCAGGAAAAGCAGGAATCCCCTTCCATGTTGGATACACAACATTATTAAGGAATTTCTGTCACAAAGAGATATGGTGTGTTGACATGCAATTTAAATCCTGTCGAAAACAGATCCCTGTTAGATGAGTTTGGGGGTCTTCAAAGTTTGATCCAGGCTGCCCTATGGAGCTGCTGATGAAATAAAGGTGTGTATTTTTTTTTTAAAGCTCAGAAATATAGTTGGGTTTTCATGCAGCTCCGCCGATAGGCCGATGTATAATAAGCTTGTGTTCGTATGTTGCTAGTTAGAGAAAACAGTTTTGTTTACTATGGAGCCGTAAATCTAGAGGTTTCGCTGGATATCGTCCGCCCCTCAGGGGGGGTGATATCAAGACCGACAATCGTAGATCTTACACCTCTGTGTAGTGGTGAAGGTAGACTGCATATACAGTTTCAAATGTACATATGACATGATAGCGCCCAATTGGGTTTGAGAATCTGTGCATTAGTTGATTAAGAGTTGAGAGGCAGGACCAATTAGCCGAAGCTCAACCCGCTACAAGTGCAAATTGGTGGGAACAATTAAACAGAATGCATGTGCACGAGCGCGCGCACACACAATAGGCTCAGGAACCTGTACACCTGTTGATTGACGGTTGAGAGGCGGGACCAAAGAGCCAGAGCTCCTTAGCTTTGACCTATTACAGAATCAACGACCGTTATGGGTGAGGGACAAGGAAGGTGAAGCGGGTGAGGGGCAAGGAAGGTGAAGCGGGTGAGGGGCAAGGAAGGTCAAGCGGGTGAGGGACAAGGAAGGTGAAGCGGGTGAGGGGCAAGGAAAGTGAAGCGGGTGAGGGGCAAGGAAGGTGAAGCGGGTGAGGGGCAAGGAAGGTGAAGAGAGACAATTAGACCTAATCTGCTCTTGAATAATTCAACGTATATTTGTACCACATTTTATTTCCGTTGTAAGATAGAATAGAGAAGATGAAAGAGTTGAATGAAAAGGGATTGGTACAGAAATAGACATAAGAAGAAAGGAGAAGAGGTTAAATAAAAAAGAAAGAATTAAGGACCGGATGAATGGGAATAGATGGGGAATGGAAAAGGTAGGGAGGGGAAATGGAAGAAAAAGGTGAGAGAGCATCATTGCAGCGTCCTCAAGTGTACATCTTGCAACATCCAGAGAAAGTAGAGCTGGCGGACCCGCGGTAGCGTCGCCACAGTTAACGAGAGATGAAGATAAGTCAGAATGGTCACGGAGGACGTGAGTCTACTGAGAGACGGGAGAGAGGGGGGAAGATAGAGAGGGGGAGGGAAAATGGAGAAGGAACACCTTCCCCCACCTCCCCTTCCACCTCTAACCATCCCCCCCACCACCCCTCCCCTCTTCCTGCCTTTTCAATCACGGAAGCAACGACACGCACACAATCTTCCCCCATCCACGGAGCCGACATGCACCTCCGTGACCCAAGCTGCCGCAGAGATGGAGACCCGACAGTGCAATCCGCGTGGAAGAGATAAGCATCATGTTGCGGAGGTTAGAAGCATGACTAAACCCCTCGACAGCATCACCAGCATCAGCCCGGGGCAGGTCGCATCACGAGAGAAGTGAAAGGGGAAGAGCTCCAAATCTCGGCAGGAAGGTATTCTGCCACCTGATGGGGTCCGCGGTAGGCACGTCGAAAAGTGATTTCCTGCGAAAGATCTGCGGAAATGCTCGATTTTTATCTCCGGTAACGGGGATTGCGTCGACGTCTCTGGGACATGAGCGCCCCACCGCAAGGTCTCCATCTCAACTGTCTCGTGTTTGAGGCCGGGATTGAAACCCCGTGGGTCATGGGAGGCCCTGGCAGACACACACTCAACTTTCCCATCAGTCAGTTCGCTAACCACATATCTAAAAAGCCACCCAACCAAAAAACTAGTTAACGAGTTATCTAGCCAGCCAGTCACCTAGCCAACCATTCAGCTAGCCAACCAGTTACCTAGCCAACAATTCAGCTAGCCAACCAGTTACCTAGGCAACCATTCAGCTAGCCAACCAGTCACCTAGCCAACCATTCAGCTAGCCAACCAGTTACCTAGCCAACAATTCAGCTAGCCAACCAGTTACCTAGGCAACCATTCAGCTAGCCAACCAGTCACCTAGCCAACCATTCAGCTAGCCAACCAGTTACCTAGCCAACCATTCAGCTAGCCAACCAGTCACCTAGCCAACCATTCAGCTAGCCAACCAGTCACCTAGGCAACCATTCAGCTAGCCAACCAGTCACCTAGCCAACCATTCAGCTAGCCAACCAGTTACCTAGCCAACCATTCAGCTAGCCAACCAGTCACCTAGCCAACCATTCAGCTAGCCAACCATTCAGCTAGCCAACCAGTTACCTAGCCAACCATTCAGCTAGCCAACCAGTCACCTAGCCAACCATTCAGCTAGCCAACCAGTCACCTAGCCAACCATTCAGCTGCCAACCAGTCAATTAGCAAATTAGCCAACAACTATCCAACAAAGCAGTGACTTTACACAATAATCGAATGCACGATGAAAAATCAATAGTTTTAAATACCCAATGACAGATACTTGTAAGTCAGAATTAATGGCATAATAAGTGAATAATAAAGAGAACCTTTTAAGGACGTCTCAACTCGTCTAGCTGTGAATTATACTTGCGAAATTACCGACCTTAGTAGACAAAAATGTTTGTGGAGAAAATGTTGAAATCGCACCTTGGGTGTCCATTATCGCCCTCCCGTCGATTCGCTATTTGACCTAATACCAAGACCTAAACCCATTCAAACACTCTAATTAACACCCCCCCCCCTATTGTCACAATCATGGGGTAGAGAGGCATCATCATGACGGAAGAGAACATTTATTTATAGGAAAATAACCAGCCTTTTCCAGAAGGTAGGAAAAGGGTGAGATCACCCCCCAATCTACCTAAGAGCAAATCATTCCCCCAACCTCCCTTTCAGATGAGCATAGATCACCTGCCAGTGTGTCTCTGCTTGACATCTCAACATGTCTTAGAAGAAGAAAAACAAATTGAGTATGACAGGTTATATTTCACAGCTGATCAGAAGGGAAGGAAGGCAAATTGCGACCCCAAGAACGCAGCTGGGGAGAGGAACGTTCTTGGGATAGAGAACTATACTGCTAAGAGGATTCCTTGCAGTGCAATCAAGATTTTGCTGTATTAATCGTGAGTGATGTTGCGAAGTGAGCTTGAACCAACTAGCCCCTAGTGCTGTGGATGATGATGATGAAGGATAGTCTGTAAGTCAGTAACGAGTATAGCTTCTTAATATACATGATTATGCTAACTCAAGAGTGAACTAATTCAAGAGTGCACGGCTTAACAGCTGCTGTGTTGTAAGCGTGTTCCGAAAGCTTATTGTTGCAAATGAGTGGTATAGAAATCTGTTGTTGTTGTTGCAAGAGCACCTTCTTAATATTGTGTTCTTGCAAGGGTTGCATTCTTGATATTGTGTTGTTGTATTATAAGTACATTCTTGATGTTGTGTTGTTGCATGAGTACATTCCTGATATTGTGTTGTTGCATGAGTACATTCTTGATATTGCGTTGTTGCATGAGTACATTCTTGATATTGTGTTGTTGCATGAGTACATTCTTGATATTGTGTTGTTGCATTCTTGATATTGTGTTGGTGCATGAGTACATTCTTATATTGTGTTGTTGCATGAGTACATTCTTGATATTGTGTTGTTGCATGAGTACATTCTTGATATTGTGTTGTTGCATGAGTACATTCTTGATATTGTGATGTTGCAAGCACTACTCCCGGGAGCGGGCCTCGCCAGACTCCTCAAGACGGAGGAGGATGACACGATAAACGAAAAAAATAAAGATAAATTGTAAAAAAAATATAAATCTACAAGTAATAATAATAATAACAGGATTCTCAGGAGTGAGGAATCCCCCCCCCCCTCCTCCCACCTCCTCCATTGTCCTGCTTGCTAACCCCACCAGTCTCTTCGCCCTCCATGACTCCATCTTTACTCCTCTTCTCCAAACCCCCCTTTCCCTTATCCTCCCTCAGTTCCCTCATCCTCCCAACCCCTTCCCTTTCCTTCCTCTTCCAACCACATTCATCCTTTCTAATTCCACCTCACCTTCCTACCTCGTCACCATCTCCCCTCCCCCTTCCACCCCCTCCCTTTTCCTCCTCATCCCAACCCTCATTTGCACCACATTTTCCCCAACCTCCCAACATCCTTCCCAAAGAAAATGGGGCAAACAAGACTAAATTCCTCAACTGTGTTAGACTTCTTCTTGCATTGTTATAGAAGTCTCGGGGTCATTTTTGAACATCTGGAGCCGCTCCAGAACCTCGTTGATCCTTGTAACTGCTTCAGAACCTCGTTAATCCTTGTAAAACACCTGGAGCCGCTCCAGAAACTCGTTGAACCTTGTAAAACATCTGAAGCCGCCTCGCAACCTTGTAACCGCTTGAGAACCTCAGATTTTGTGAACCTCAGATTTTGACCTTTGCCTCAGACAGCTTAGGAAAGGTCCCTGAAGGCTGGTGACTTTTGAAACAATGTATCACAGCTCTAGATAAGGAGTCGCCAATCTTCAAGGGGGGAGCCTTATAGACGTCTCCCCTAAGCTTAGACAAAGGGTCAGAGCAAGGTTTGAGGGGGCATTATAGCTGTTTTCTCTATTTTGGAGGCATAAACAATCAGAAAACAACACGAACTACCCACGAACTAATTCTGTGTTACATCGGGAGTTTTCCCTGTAGACGATTCCGAAAGTTCTTCTCGTATCGCAGCCTGTGGCCAGCAACGTCTTGGCGATTACCTGGTCCATGTGCCTGTTAAGTTTTTCATAGCTCGAAGGGCCATGTAAGCCATCACAGCCAGACTGATCCGGTAGCTCCGGTGGAAGCTTGTCAAGCTCCGTCTTAAAAGATGCTTATGTCGTTCCAGCGATATTGACTCACGAGTAGTACAGTTTTTAAGTGCATTGTGGGTTTAGGTGTAAGTTGTGCCTGCCAAGCTTTGGCACAGGCACCGCGAAGAATACATCAGTGGGTTAGGCACATTTAATACACAAAGTATAGACGTATTTCAAGTATGTTGTGTATGATAAAGTGATGATACCTAGGAGGTTGTAATAAGATGATGGGAAGAGGTAAAATTAAGGAAGCCAGAAGAATATTTGTGAAGGAGGAGAAATAGGAGCAGCAAGAAGAGGAGGAAGAGAAGAGGAGGAGAATGAGGAATAGGAGGAGGAGGAGTTGGGTTGGAATGGTAAGGAGAAGAAGGGAGAATATTTCTTGTATTTTTTTTTTTTGGGGGGGGGAAGGGGGGGTTGGGTGGTAGGGAATGTGGGGTGAGGGGGAGGTGATATTCATAATTCGTCTGGTGAGTAAGTACTCGGCAGAGTGTTGGATGAGTGATTGACTCCAGCGCGACATAAATCACGCTTGGACACGTGCAATCACCTGTCGTTACTGCAGACATGGGTAATTATGGCCTCTTAACATGGGTACGGGGGGGGGGAGGGGAAGTGAGGGGCAAGGTAGAGATAGTGGAGGGGGGGGGGGGGGGGAGGGGAGACGGGAGGGGTTGACGGGGAAGGGGTTTGCGGCGGAGGTGTATGCTAATACTCTCTACCTTATCCGGGGAGTTTAAATCACGAATGGTTTTTGCATTTTCTGTGATGTGGAAAGAGATGGACTGGTGGTGGGTTCGGGAAGGAGGAGGGAGGGGAGGAAAGGGGGGGAAATGTGGGGGAGTTAAGGGGGAGGGTGAAAAGGGGCGAGATAGACTGTGGTGGTTTGAGTGGGATGGATATTGCTGATATATTTTTTAGTTAGATGGTGGGGACGATTTATTGGCGAGGCACACATTGAAAGGATAACATCAGCGACATATGCAAAGCTAGCAAACTCTCGTCTTACCTTCACGTACCTGGACAAGGTAACATCCCGGTATAGAATCCCTGGCTAAACGACACTGCGGAAAACGACGAATTCTTATCAAATTGGCCAAAGAATTTAGGAAACTGAACTTCAAGGAAAAGTTGAGTAAACAGGACCGCAGCACCATAGAGAAAAACCAACCTGATCATACAACTTTATCTGTAAAAGAGAATGTCTATATGTTTGTCTGTCAAAAGCCAAAAGCTCAGGGTTATTCTCACCCAGTTTTGTAGGGTGACTAATGGATTTATTATTATTATTAACATCTTTATTGACATAATTAATTACAATTTTGCCTAATCTGAGGATTTCGATTAAGTCTTATTAAAGTGAGGATAATGCTGGTATTCACTGTCACGCAG
Source organism: Procambarus virginalis (assembly GCA_020271785.1). Taxonomy (NCBI): domain Eukaryota; kingdom Metazoa; phylum Arthropoda; class Malacostraca; order Decapoda; family Cambaridae; genus Procambarus; species Procambarus virginalis. Next base: position 17,887,005 of record WNGS01166226.1, on the reverse strand, counting down.
AACAGAGGGTCATACATAAGACAATAGCTCTAAACTGTAGGCGGAAGCACATATATATCATGGTTACAATCAATGTTTTAATGTATGGATATGGGAAAACAGCTTTCTATTGTGCACTGCCACACAAGGGCATGGAAGGGTTCATAAGTGATGCAGCTTAGAAGTAATATAAAAATAAATTGTTCTTCATTCTTTAAAATGGACAAGCAAATTTTGGATAAATTGTTAGGATGTCGTCCAGAACACCTGAGTCAATAAAATAGTTACACAGTTGGTGGTACAAGAGGCCAGGAGGTCTAAAGTCCTTTACGGTTTCACATTCAACAATATAGTGTTCTAGTGAATGCATTAAAGGTTTATCACAGAGTTTACAATCTGAGTATTCTGGTAGTGGCTCAGCCTCACTAACATGCCAGATGTGTCTATAGCCAAGGCGAATTCGCGCAATGACTACATCACATTGTCTGGTTCGGTTACTGTGCTGACCATACAAATACCTATTACAAAACTTGTCATAACTTTTAATACTGCAGCTTTCAGGTCTCTGGGCATTTCTCAGTTCTTCTAAATCTGAATTAATTTCTTTAATTTGTATGTTTCTAATAATTGCATTAGATAGTCCAAAGTCATAATCAATGTTTCTTTCCTGCAAGCCTCATTGGCCAATCGATCTACAAAGTCATGTTTTCCAACTCCAACATGGGATGGGATCCACACAAATTTTATACAAGAGTTATTATCATTGGCAAAAATTACATTCCATTTAATATTACAAGCTACTTCCGACATACATTGTGATGGGTTATTTAAGGACTGCAGAGCACTTTTAGAGTCATAGAAAATAACTCCACCACCATTGAGCTTAAGGTATTCAGTGGCTAGATAAATGCCCAATAGCTCGGTCTGTGTCGTGCTTGCCCAGTTGTTCAATCTCTGTGTACTAGACATGATCATTTCATTTCTTTTATATACTGCACATGCACAACCTGTTCTACCAGTGCCTAACTGCACAGAGCCATCAGTAAAGGCATAGGATTCAGTCGGTTCGAGAATTTGAAGATGACTGTCAACGGCATCTAATGTTATACATTTCAAAATTTCAGTGTTATACATTTGTTTTACACTGATGGGGGTATAATGCAGAGAGACCTCCACATCTTTCCAAAGGGGAATATAGTGAACAGTTTTATCAGGATTAAGAGACACATTCAGTTTCAGAAGATTATAGGCACAACAACTGAGCCACACACTGCAAGGAGCTTTTTGCGGCAGATTGAGGGAACAGTCAGAATTGTTTAGAATGGATCTCAAGCCTAATGGATGTAATGGACAGTCATAGGGGGATGACAAGGTCGGTCCCCCATTCTTCTATTCACGAAGCTGATAAAGGGGAAATATTTGTAGCAGTTTAAATGGAATTAAATCATTTGTATATCATATTAACTTGTTAATATCATAACTACTTTATTCACTCTCGTGTTCTTGAGGATATCCTCATAATGCATTCGAAGCTTGCCAATACAGGATGCTGATCACATGATTAACCATCCTATGAGCTGAGGATTTTTTAGCGTCATATAACTAGCTCATAACATTCTATGCAGCTCTTCATGCAGTCTAAGGAAGCTGCATAAATGCAAATATACCTAAATAGGATAATGAAAAATAAATAGCTGTATAAATGCAGATGCATTTAAGTGTGTTAATCCTATATTATTTAGGGGCTCTCAACACTTAAATTGCGCAACATTTTTTGGGGGGCTGTACCCGGGCACCGCCGGTCTAATAGATCGGTCTAGCTAATAGATCGGTCTAGCTAATAGTCCGGTCTACCAATAGACACTGCCATCTAATAACATTTAAGCTTCAAGACATTAATTTTACAAAAACAAAATATGTTTATGCCAAGGAAACCGTCCAAGTGGTTGGGCACCATTCCTTCCCTCCCGTCCCATCCCAAATCCTTATCCTGACCCCTTCCCAGTGCTATATAGTCGTAATGGCTTGGCGCTTTCCCCCCTGACAATTCCCTTCCCTTATGCCAAGGAAATGCCAATCATCAATGTCCTCAGATAACTATAGGGCCATTAAAATAAACACACTATTAAGTAAAGTTTTTAAAATTATACTAACTAACTTTCTAGCTGAACTTTTAGTTGACATTTTAGCTGATTTTATATCTGACTTTCTGACTTTCTAACTGGCTTTCTAGTTGACTTTGAAAGTGACTTTCAATTTGCATACAAAACTGGTTAAGCGTACCACGCTCCGCAGTTTCTTGATGAGGGAAAACTTTTCAGTAGTACAACACACAGTGCTGTTCTCTCTGTCTCTCTTGATACTTCCAAAATGTTTACCAACGCTAAACACACCAAATCATTCCAAAAATTACACATCAGGACATTATGCCCTGTAGATGGTAGATATATATTTCTGAATATTTATCACTAGAAATGGAGTCAAACAAGAACTGTGTGTGTGTCGAGTACTTTAATACTTGCTATCAATTTTGATACATTGTTGAAAGAGATAAGAGACAGTGAAAGATCAACCTGTCCTCTTAAAAAGAACGTCGCATTTGGCCGTTTGCTCGTATGGCCGAATTTGGACGTAATTTGAAAATGAAAAAAATATGAAAATAAATTTGGGATTTTTTTTTTCAACGACAGTAAGTTAATGGTCCTCTGATAGGTTAGGTGGGCAGGAAATTCTCTTAAAGTTTCAAAACGTTATGAAAAACGTTAATTTAAAGTGTCCTCTCATAACCTCTGCGCGTACGCCGGACGACTCAAATAGAAAACGGAACAGAACGTCACTTTTGTGAGTCGATTTCATTTCAAATTACGTCGAAATTTGGCCATATCACGCAAACGAGCCAAAAGTGACGTTCTTTTTAAGAGGACGGGTTGGAAAGATATAGTGCATAATAGTATTCCAAAAGGTATCAGAGGCATATTACACTCCTCAAAGGATCAGGTTGTCAATCTTTCTAATGATATCAGACAATTGACGGAGCAAAATTCCTTTTGAATGTAGTCATCTAGATACCTGGTCGAAAATCAAGACGATTAATAGTCTCGGCCGGAACTATGAGATCCGTGAAATGCTGATCTTGGTAAGATGGACTATCTTATCTTGAGGTTATCTTGAGATGATTTCGGCTTTTTAGTGTCCCCGCGGCCCGGTCCTCGACCAGGCCTCCACCCCCAGGAAACAGCCCGTGACAGCTGACTAACACCTAGGTACCTATTTTACTGCTAGGTAACAGGGGCATAGGGTGAAAGAAACTCTGCCCAATGTTTCTCGCCGGCGCCTGGGATCGAACCCAGGACCACAGGCTCACAAGTCCAGCGTGCTGTCCGCTCGGCCGACCGGATCCTATCAATGAAAGGATTGAGCTAGACACATCATAGGCCTCCAGCCTCGCTCTTTTTGCAATCTCACTCAATAAACATCCACTACGGGCTCACCATAGCCCGTGCTACTTGGAACTTCTTGTTCCAGGTAGCGAATCTTTAACAACAACTGCAATCTCATGCCTGGCCTAGTACCCCACCCCACCTTCCAATGGCGATACGAAACTATCAAAGTCGTAAAGCACTTTCGCTTTTGTGTTTACCAATAATCATATGGTACTGGCAACTATTTAAGACAAGGAGATCCATCATCCTCTGAGCTGGTGTTGTTTGCCTTGCTAAAGGTGTTCAGCTGTAATGTTAAACACTTAAGGAACACGACACGACACTTAAGGCGCCGCTTCTGTGTATTCTCGGGTATGACACATAACCCACCAATTTGAAAATGAAAAATTGACGACGTTTCGGTCTATCTTGAACCATTATCGAGACTTCATAATGGTCTAGGACGGACCGAAGCGTTGTCAGTTCTTCATTTTCTAATTTATGGTTTGTGTGTCTAATGTTCAGCTACGATAACTGTGACTGACCTCCTGAACACACGAGTAACTCTTGCTGCAAGAGTAAGAAGTAAGTAAGACGTCCTCAGGCAACTTAATTGCGTCCTTCGTTAAATAGGATCACAGTTAACCCTTTGCGTCATCCTTTCACTTCACTGTACTAACTCTCTGCTCTCTAAGACTGGACCTTAACTTCTTGGAAGCGATTCATACAGCTCATGGAGACCTGATTGCATCAACTCAGAGACCTCGACTCCATTGTCTACATTAATGCCGTCTTTCTGTAATTACCTTCTTAGGTCCTCTTTATCTCTTGATAAACGTGTATTGTCTTGGTATTTTTAACTCATGTTTGATTTTATTTATATATTTTAGTAAATTTTGGAATATTGTAAACATTTGCACGTATGGAAAAAACAATAAAAAGAGGAACTAATATATATATATATATATATATATATATATATATATATATATATATATTATATATATATATATATATATATATATAACATTAAATAAGTAAAAAGAATGATGAAGTTACAGAGATAATTTAACCAGATAGATTGAGAGACCAACATCCACGTTCCATAATAGAGTCTGAACTAGTCTCATATTAATCTTTTTTTTGCAATTGATAATTAGGCAATAACTTAAATATATCTGTTAGTATTACAGGTATTAGATTTACTTTCTGAGCGTGTGCAAAGATTACGACCTGCTCCTAATGTATCCAGTCTGAGAGAGAGAGAGAGAGAGAGAGAGAGAGAGAGAGAGAGAGAGAGAGAGAGAGAGAGAGAGAGAGAGAGAGACAGAGAGAGAGAAGAGAGAGAGAGAGTTATTATTAGTAAGACAGTATTTGCTTATCCCAGCTTGTGGGTTGAGCTCCAGTTCCCGGATCTTGAAACTGAACTTTAAACCGACTTAGTCTGCCATGCCTTCCATTGAAGCCGTATTTGGAGTCTACATTAACCACTCTACAACCCGTGTTGACAGTCTACCTCCACCACTCCACAACCCGAGTTGGGAGTCTACCTCCACTGTCTCATTTCATTGCTTGTTTAACGTCCCTATTTTCCCCCACACTTAAAACATATTTTCATATTCCAGCCCATTATGGTGCCTCACTTCCACCTACGTTCCCTGGACAGGACCAGCTCTAGGCTACACTACACTACACATTTGTTCACCAGCTCTAAGCATCAGTAGATTAAGCAATTGTTCAAGACACTTCCAAAAGGACCTAAGCAGTTAATGAGAGCTTCCCAGCACCTCAATGGGGGTCGTAGGCAGCTCCGAAACGACCCGGAGCAGTTTAAGAATCCCCGAGTGACTTATGGAAGCATTCACACAGTTCAAGACGGCCCCGAGCGACTCAAGGAAGCCATCTATTTCGTCTTTATTACTTTAACTTTTTGAGTGTGTGTGTGTTTGGTTTGTATGTGACGTCAGTAGTGTTCATCAGATATATAAAGAGCGCGGGTTGTTGACCAGTGTTATTAGTGCTGTTAAGGGGTGGTAAATAGTCCCCAATAGCCTACTTTTGGATCTCAAGGGCGCTAGTACACAGCCAGTTCTCTTGATTTGCCTCATCGTAAAAAAGGCAAAGTGCTAACGTATCCAGAAACGTTCCGGGAGCCAAACAACCAACCTCGTTAACGTCGTTATCACGTACTCACCTAGTTGTACTCACCTAGTTGTGCTTGAGGGGGATGAGCTTTGTCTCTTTGGTCGCGCCTCTCAACCGTCAATCAACTGGTGTACAGATTCCTGAGCCTACTGAGCTCTATCACACTTATATTTAAAACTGTGTATGGAGTCAGCCTCCACTACATCACTACCTAATGCATTCCATTTATTAACTACTCTGACAGTGAAAAAAAATCTTTGTAACGTCCCTGTGGCTGTATGTGTGTGTGTCGATTGTTTCCTCTTGTGTGTAAAGACTCAATTCCCTCATTGAGATTCCCTCAGTTTTTCTCCCTACCTCCGTTCCTTTTTCAGGAACAAGTCTTGTTGTATTTGACTGGATATTTTTGTTTAACTTAACTCCACAATCGACTTGGTAATGGTCCAGGACTTACCGAGACGTCGTCCTCTCGTCGTCTTCTGGTGTGTAGTTAGGTCATTATATCTTTTGATATAATGACCACATTGTTGTGACTCGTTGTCTGCTTTTATTAATATAGTTTAGTGGTTTTGTTAGGTTTGGTCATTATAATGACATCATCTTCACTCATAGTGTAATTATGACATCTTCACTCAGTGTTATAAGGACATCATATACACTCAGTGTTATAATGATATCATCTTCACTCTCAGTTTTATAATGACACCATCTTCACTCACAGCATAACAATAACTCATATTCACTCACAGTGGCTCATTTAGATAACTGTGTTAAAAACAGGAGTTAAGATCTGAATTTCTAGGCCAATAAAATGAGAGCAAAAATTAAACAATAATATAAAAAACAAAACAGTTTTCTTTAGGAAAATTTCAGGAAAATTTTCATGTTTGTTCCTAATAAAAGAATGAGCCTACTATCAGAATAAAAAACAATCCGAACGCTCGAATATCTCTAGAATAAAAAAAAATACAACTCGAACGTTCGAATTGCGCCAGAGGAAAAACAAATACAAGTTAATATTAGGAAAATTGTTGTAAAGGAAAACTAATATGTGAGAGTGAGTGGGCACCTGGCGACGCGTCTGACCTCTTAACCAGCGGGAACACGGTGACGTTTATTTGACTGTTTGAGGTCACAGCTGATCGAGGGGGGACACCTTGCCTTATATAGCACGGTGAAACCAACGTGTGTGTGTGTGGTGTGTGTGTGTGTGTGTGTGTGTGTGTGTGTGTGTGTGTGTGTTGTGTGTGTGGTGTGTGTGTGTGTGTGTGTGTGTGTGTGTGTGTGTGTGTGTGTGTGTGTGTGTGTGTGTGTGTGTGTGTGTGTGTGTGTGTGTGTGTGTATTCACCTTGTTGTGCTTGCGGGGGTTGAGTTCTGACTCTTTCAGCCCGCCTCTCAACTCTCAATCAACTTTTTTTTTTCACACACACACTCTTCCTGCTTGTTTTTCCTCCCTGAAGCACTCCACCTCACTCGAGGTAGATATAGAACGAGGTAGAAATAGAAGCAATATTCAAATTATGGAACGCAGAACGATGTCAGGAAGAATTGTTTAGCCTAAGAGTCGTAATTAAGTGGACCGGACTAGGTGAGGGAATTGTAGAAGCCAATTCGACACAAGTTTGAATATAAATATGACAAGAAAAACGTGTGAAATGAATTACCGCAATGACGGTAAATTATCAATTACGGTCGAAAGGTGGGGCTTAAGAGCTCATGTTCAACTCTGCAATCTTAACTTGGTGAGATGACACGCACACACAAACACAGATCAAGACAGAGGAGGATAGTATGAGGCTACAAGAATACCTAGACAAACTGAAGGAATGGTCCGACAAATGGCTACTAAAGTTCAACCCAAGTAAATGTAAGGTAATGAAACTAGGAGGACGAACTAGGAGGCCAGTCCCTGGATACCGAATGGGAGATGACGTCCTTCACGAAACGGACAGAGAGAAAGATCTGGGAGTTGATTTCACGCCAAACCTGTCTCCTGAAGCCCACATCATAAGAATAACATCAGCGGCCTATACGAGGCTGGCTAACATCAGAACTGCTTTCAGAAACCTGTGTAAGGAATGCCACATATGGAAGGCCAATCAGAACCTTGTATACCACATATGTAAGGCCAATCCTGGAGTATGCAGCCCCAGCATGGAGCCCGAATCTAGTCAAGCACAAGCCGAAGCTGGAAAAAGTTCAGAGGTATGCCACTTGACTAGTCCCAGAACTAAGAGGCATGAGTTAAGAGGACAGAATACGTGAACTGCACCTCACGTCGCAAGAAAACAGAACAGCTAGGGGAGACATGATCACCACATACAAAAATCTCAGGAGAATTGACAGGGTAGACAAGGATGGATTATTTAACACGGGTGGCACACGCACAAGGGGACACAGGTGGAAGCTGAGTACCCAAATGAGCCAGAGAGACATTAGAAAGAACTTTTTCAGTGTCAGAGTAGTTAGTAAATGGAATGCACTGGGAAGTGATGTGGTGGAGGCTGACTCCATACACAGTTTCAAATGTTGATATGATAGAGCCCAGTAGGCTCAGGAATCTGTACATCCGTTGATTGACAGTTGAGAGGTGGGACCAAAGAGCCAAAGCTCAACCACCAGCAACCACAACTAGGTGAGTACAACTAGGTGAGCGCACACACACAAACACAGCGCTCGGGGGTCGTAGTCCTATGTGCCCGGGTTCGACTCCCGTACCGATGCAGAAACAGATGGACCGACACAAAAATAAATATCAACATTAAATGCACAATGACCTGAAACTAAACCCACGAGAAAAAAAAATGAAAATAATAATTTATTTTTCAAATTCCA
>WNGS01166226.1:17852894-17870507 GCA_020271785.1 Procambarus virginalis | reverse complement strand
ATTACTACAAATATATATAATATTATACTATACTTATATAATATATATAATTAATATATATATATATTATATATAATATATATATATGAGGTAGGAGTTTCGTGGCGTTGGTTGTAGTTGGTAGTAATGATGAATAAATAGTGAGTGTCAACTACTTCACGATTTCTGACACAAGTCATCATCATCATCAACTGCGGAGCAATTTTTTGTTCCTCGATAGTAATTTTTCTGTTTGTTTATGCCTCCAAAGTATATAAAACAGGGTATAATGCCCCCCCCCCCCTTTCAAACGTTGCTCCGACCCCTTGTCTAAGCTTAGGCAAGACGTCTTAAAGTTCCCCTGAAGACTGGCGACTCCTTATCTAAAGCTGTGACACTTGTTTCATAAGTCGCCAGCCTTCTGGGACCTTCAAGACGTCTCCCCTAAGTTGTCTGAGGCAAAGGTCAGAGCTGGAAAGGGAATAATCCAGATTTTCTACTGTGTTACATTGTGATGGCTGGTCAATGGTGGCTTGTCGCCAGGATTTGTTTGCCGATAGACCGCTAATGAGCCACCAACGGACTAAGAGCGGACCACCAGTGGACCACCTTGAGACCCGTGATAAATAAGGTCGTTGTTAGCCACAATTACTCAGGTGACTAGTAGTTTTTTTCACCCCTCGCCCGACCTCCTCCCCTTCCTTCCTTCATCTTCTTCTCCTCCTTCTCTCTCCTCCTCCTTCTCCCTTCATTCCTCCATCCCTTCTCCTCCTACCCTCCCTATTCTCCTCCTTCCTCCTCCTCCTTCTCCACTCCTTCTCCTCCTCTCTACTCCTCCTCCTCTCCTATCTCCTCCTCTCCTCCTTCCTCCTCCTCCTATCTTCTCCATCCTCCTCCTCCTCCTATCCTCCTCTCCCCTCCTCCTCCTCCTCCTCCTCCTCCTCCTCCTCCTCCTCCTCCTCCTCCTCCACTCCGGCTGACGCACGTCTCGGTCGTAAACACGGACTGACGAAACACACCACACACGAACGACGTGTACGAAAGACCACGTACACGCACGAACACGCAGGCACTCGGTCGATTAGCTGATCAAACGGAGCCGGAAATTGATTCGTTGTTTGCCAGAGTTACGTAACTATAGGGTACAGCGCTCCGTTCTATCCTTCTGCCACTCCGTACAAATTGCGACGATCTTCCCCTGACCAGAAACGTAAACAGTTTAGCTGTTTGCTTAATCTGAAACGTACGAACCCAAGCAACCCACCTAACCTATCAAGGCCCATGTCAAGGAAACGGCAATATTACTGCGTTTTAATGTTCCCTAATACGTCGTATTTGTAACGATTCGATTCCGTAAAAATTGCGACGCATTAGACGAGAGGGACGGATGGCATGGTTTGATATTCCGTTTCTACCATTTTGTTCGTTTTCTATATATGGATTTATACATTTAAGTGGCTGGGTAGGATTAATGGTCTATTGTCCAGCAGGATTAATGACTAACTGACAGAATAACGGATTGCCTGGATTAATGGTTAACTGACTGGGAGGATTAATGCTTTACTGACTTGTAGGATTTATCGCTAATTGACAGGCAGGATTAATCGGTAAATGATTGGCAGGATTGATGGTTAACTGATTGGCAAGATTTGAATTTCAATATATGTAAAAATATTCTTTGTTAATGATATAGCATGTTTAAGCTTTTCTTTTAGCCTATTAAAATCGTATTATTCGGATTCTTACTGAACCTCTTACTGAACAAGTCTAAGGAACAGTGAACTGAAGACCAGCTGGAACCCCACCTAGAGACCAGCTGGAACCCCACCTAGAGACCTGGTGGAACCCCACCCAGAGACCTGCTGGAACCCACCCAGAGACCTGCTGGAACCCCCCCCCAGAGACCTGCTGGAACCCCACCCAGAGACCTGCTGGAACCCCACCCAGAGACCTGCTGGAACCCCACCTAGAGACCTGCTGGAACCCCACCTAGAGACCTGCTGGAAACCCACCTAGAGACCTGCTGGAACCCCACCTAGAGACCAACTGGAACCCTACCTAGAGACCAGCTGGAACCCCACCCAGAGACCAGCTGGAACCCCACCTAGAGACCTGCTGGAACCCCACCTAGAGATCTGCTGGAACCCCACCTAGAGACCAGCTGGAACCCCACCTAGAGACCAGCTGGAACCCCACCTAGAGACCAGCTGGAACCCCACCCAGAGACCAGCTGGAACCCCCACCCAGAGACCAGCTGGAACCCCACCCAGAGACCAGCTGGAACCCACCTAGAGACCAGCTGAAACCCCACCCAGAGACCAGTTTGAGATCCAGTGGGATGTGAGCTACACTCCGGTGTTCCAGCCTCGTGTAACTCCATACCTTCAACTGGAACAAGCTCCATATACGACTTAACTTTCAATGGTAAAGGATCTCCTTCATTGTAAGTGGGTTAATGCCCCACAAACGCCCTGATTAACTGCTTAACCAACGTAACTACCCACCAGCCTGACCACCAACCTATGAACGAGCACGGCGGAGGAGCGGAGAACGCCAGCCCGCTCTGTCACCGAGGGTCCAGGTGAACAATGGCTGGGCCTCACTGCGTAATTAATCAACCAATGAAAGACTGTTACCAGCGCCATCATTTCGCGCGCCAGGCCTCACCCTCGCTAATCGGGACACCCTTCGCTTAATCCACCCGTCACCAGCCTCGCTACAGCGCGGCGTGTCCCCACTGTCTTGTCCCAGCCTAGGGCGACGTTGCGTAAAGGCGTGTAAGCGAGATTGACGCTAAAAAGATTGTAGGTGTCGCAGTGCTTAGAAGCTGCGTCGTAATGTTGACTAATGAACCATGATATATAGAGAGTAAATGGAGGACGCAGCACCGCCGGGCGTTACAATCGTGTAATTTGCGTATTGTTTACAGCGAGTTTGGTGCGTGTGATACTATATCCGCTGTGTTTACCATCGACAGGTGTGGGCGAGAGTATTAGGATGTAAGGAGGTCCCAGCCAGGCTTTCAAAGGGAGGTTGATGAGAGCAGTGGGTGTCAGCGGAGACGGAGTGTAAACTGGTGAGTGAATCATGATGATTGTGAGTGTGATTGTGATTGTGAGTGTGTGTGTACTCACCTAATTGTACTCACCTAATTGTGCTTGCGGGGGTTGAGCTTTGGCTCTTTGGTCCCGTCTCTCAACTGTCAATCAACTGGTGTACAGATTCCTCAACTGGTGTACAGATTCCAAGCACACACACAGATTCCCAGTACACACACACATTGTGTGTGTGTGTGTGTGTGTGTGTGTGTGTGTGTGTGTGTGTGTGTGTGTGTGTGTGTGTGTGTGTGTGTGTGTGTGTGTGTACTCACCTAATTGTGCTTGCGGGGGTTGAGCTCTGGCTCTTTGGCCCCGACTCTCAACCGTCAATCAACTGGTGTACAGGTTCCTGAGCCTATTGCGCTCTATCATAGGTACACTTGAAACTCTGTATAGAGTCAGCCTCCACCACATCACTTCCTAATGCATTCCATTTGTCAACCACTCTGACATGTGCCTGTGTGCGCTTCTCTAATTGTACTCTCCTAATTGGATTGCGAGGGGTTGAGCCACTGCTCTTCGGCCCCCGCCTCCTACTTTCAGCCAACTAGTGAAACGGTTACTGAATCCTTTTGGGTTTTATCATTTCTGCAAAGAGTTCACTACTTTTGGTCTGAAGAAAATGCAATGTTTCTGTGGGTAATTTGTGACCTCCTTCTCCACCTTCGTTCTCCTGTACGTGTCACAAACATGTTAAATAGTCTGTCTTTGTGTGCCCTATTAATTCTTCTGTGAATATTTTGCGTGGTAATCTTGCAAAATACCTCGGAGATTCCTCCAACTTCGTCTTGTGTGACAAGATCAGCACTCCAAGCGAGAGCTGCATCTTCCAGGATTGGTCTGATATATGTGGTAAACAAGGTCCTGAATAATCCCGTGTTCAGGATTTTAAAAAGTTATTCTCTTCTTAAACGTGAGATTTACGAGAGAGGTTTGATGTGAAATTAACTCACAGGTTTTCTGTCAAAATCCTGAAGGATTTTATATTTTGTCTCATTACTTTGCACTTATTTGAGTTGGAGCTCAAGTAGCCATTTGTTGGACTATTCATTCAGTTTGTCCAGGTTATCTTGTAATTTCTTGCTATATTCTCCCATTTTAATCATCCTTATATTATTGTATCACAAACATTGAGAAGAACGAACTTATTTTCTTTGGAAAATCATTTAAATATATTAGAAACTAGATATGTGCGAGTACTGATCCTTTTGGGACTCAGCTGGTAGTATCTCGCTACTCTTCACATCTTCCCCCTTCACAGAGACTTGTTGTCTTCTGTTGCTTAGGTACTCCTTTATCTGCTGGAACACCCAATACCTGTAACTCCTGCAACATCTCCAACTTACGTATTAGTCTTTTATGAGGTACTGTTTCAATGGCTTTCGGACAATCCCAAAATACGCAGTCTACCCTCACTCTGTCTTATCTGATTTCTGTCGCCCAGACATTTGATTCTAGTGAATATGCGAGCACGATTTTCCATCATTGAACTCGTGCTGGTGAAGCCCTTCTCTCCACATGTTCCACGAGCTTCTTTCTCACGATCTTCTCCATCGCTTTGATTGCTATACAATTTAGTGACTTTCATAGCAGGTATATTGGGACTACGTTTATTATTATTATTATTATTGTCTACTACAGTCGTGGCCAGACATTTACAGTGCTAACCAGCATATATACATTTTCTTCTGTCCTTCATGAACAGGATGAGAGATCTGTTAAACATATAGTTCAGGGATTTGTTGAACAATCAACCACAGAAGGTGATTGTAGGGCCTTTAAAATGCTAATCTAACCTACAGACACAGAGTTGACTGTCCTTCAACTGCATGGTTGGTCTACTGTTGCCAGTGACATTATCAATGTGATAATGTCGCTGGTGCTATCACACGACTTGCTAATGGTCCAGGATGGACCGAAACGTCGTGGTTTCTTCCCTTTCTGATGTGTGGTTTGGTCATCACGACATTATCCGTCATAGAAAGCAGCAATGATGGAGCTTCAGGAGAGAAGGAATTATCAGAGGAGGGAAAGAGCCAAGCCATTACGACTATACAGCATTTGGAAGGGGTCAGGATAAGGATTTGGGATAGGAGAGCTTCAGGAGCCTACTTAAGTACCCATGATGACAGTCTAATAAATCCAAATTCCTGTCGTGTATGATTCCAGTATATGCAGTGTTACCGCAGCTCTACTAGCCCCTCTAGAGTCCACTAGAGCCATGTGACCAGTAGTCTGCACTGGCAAGCTCTGGATGTATTATGAGGATATCTTCAAGCACACGAGAGTAAATAGAGTGACTTCAGAGCTCTAGGAGTTAGACAGCTGCAACGGGGCTACTTCCTGGAGATGTGTGCGTGTGTCATGTAGGAAAAATTAGATTAGCTAGAAAGACGAGGTCCAAGAGCTAAATAGCTCGATTCTGCAGACACAAATAGTAAACCCCACACACACACTATATATATATATATATATATATATATATATATATATATATATATATATATATATATATATATATATATATATATATATATATAATCTTTATTATATTTATATAATAAACTGTAAACAAAAAATATCAACTAATCTTCGGTTACAAGACTTCCTGATAAACTCACTTCTGAAAAAAGAAAAACACAAATATAATTTTTATCGATGTTTAAAAAAAATAGAGGATTTTTTCCAAGGCAGATAATGAAATAATTAAGGTAATCGAGTGAAAGAGACTGACAGGATATTCCTTCAGTTACAATTTAGTCCTGTAGACGACCTGTACACAGTAAGTTATAGGTGAGTAATTCCATATAATTTATACTGATTATGGACGCATCAAGGAAGAGTGGGGGGGGGGGGGAGGAAAATAATACTCAAAAAATTGTGAGCAATATTCTTACGTTGTTCGATGAAGAGTTTTGACATTTTTTTTCTTTTTAACTCGAGCAGAATCGTGTGGTGAGTATTTTTTTTTCTCTGTTGTTCAATGTGGATATTTTGCATTAATGCTCAATGATAATGTGCCAGTGTTTTTTGGTGTGGTTAATGTTTATTAATGTGTGTTTGAATTTCGTAATGTTTCTCATGAGAGAATGTTGGAATTTTTTTCGTAATGTTTCTCAGTGAGAGAATGTTGGAATTTTTTCAGTGTAATAACGGTATCATGTTTCTCAATGTGATAATATTGCCGTTCTGTTGTGATCAAGTTGAAATGTTTCTCACTGTTTTAATAACAAGTATTTATATGAGTTTATGAATTCGTAAGAGCCGGAGCTTTTCTCACAATTACCAGCTATTAAAATGGTGTGAAAGCAAGCTATAATGAATGAAAACAATTTCCTTCGCATATTGTTATGCATTATTTATATGGTATGTTTTGTTGATGAGGTTATTGAAGGAGTGAATAAGTGTTTGGATCCTGACTTTGGTATGTAAAAGGCTTGCCTCCATTTTACCCCCTCTCCCCTCCCCTCTCTCGTGTCCCCTCACTACCCCTCCTCTTTCCCTCCCTCTCTTACGCACCCCTCTCCCTCCTTCCTTCCCGCACCCCCCTCTCGCTCCCTTTCCATTATGCATCTTCACACACTCCTCTTCCTTCTCTTCTATCCACCAGTGACTGCCTCCCTATCCCCCCACAACAGCCTCCCAGGTTGACGTCTGTCCAGCGAGCACTCTTCTCTATCCTCTGTATGTTGTTCTCTGCGTCTGTCCTATCCTTCACCTCGAATCCCTTGACCCGTGAGTTGGCCTTCTTGTTCAGGACACACAATATATTTAAGTGCAAATGCGTCAGATGCCATTGGGTTCCTGAACTGGTCCACTCATTGGTGTAAGGCTGTCGCTCTTGCCAACCACGGCTGTCACATTCCCTTACATTCCATCTTCCGTCCCAACCCAAAGTCCCCCAATTGCCCTTATCCAGGTCACACTCACGCTCTCCTATCCTTATCCCCCCCCCCCACAACCCACCTCAACATCCATATCCTATCCCGTCCAGTACGCCCTAACTCTATTACTGCATCACTCTTCAGGACACGTATTTCAATCCTTTCCTAGCCCATAATGTCTCCCATCAACACCCTCAAGCTACCTGCAAATACCTTCTCTGACCCCAACACCCTCCTCCCTCTCTGTCCTCAAACCCCAGGTTCGTATCCCCCTATTCTTCCCATCCCTCCCAGTCTCCTTACCCTAAACCTCACTGGCGCTTTTAAGGCCCAGACTGCGAGAAAATGGGTAATTGTTACCTTCTTGTAGATAAAAAAACATCTAGACGACGTCTAAAGGAGCATAAAAAGTGGATGATTTGGGACAGGAAGTGTGTGTGTGTGTGTGTGTGTGTGTGAAAGAGAGGGAGGTAGAGAATATGAGAGAGAAAGAGAGAGCGAGAGTGTTTGTGTGTGAGAGAAAGAAAAAGAGGGGAAAATAGATTCTCCAGAAACCTACACGTAACTATTACAGACACACAATCACACATAAACATGAACACAACACATTAACCAACAAATTGAGAAACCTCGAACGTGGGCCACAGAAGCGAGACTTCTGCCGACCATAGTGCGATGAATACAGCTACGGACTCGCGCTTTTTTTCCTACCTGTTCGAGACTCCAATGGTCCTAGCGAATGAAACATTAACATATGTTTAATAGTCTGCATTCAAGGAAGGAAAATCAACAGGAGAATGTACAAGTAGTACAGCTTACAACAGAGGCAAACTAACACCATTGCATATACGAGCTGCTGGGAAAGCTGTGAATAAGCTAAAACATGGGAGGTATGAAAACTCCATTAGAAATGTTCTCTACCTTAAACATGGAAAGATATGAAACAGTATGTTTATCTGTGTGTCTTGCAGTCTCTCTCTCTCTCTCTCTCTCTCTCTCTCTCTCTCCTCTCTCTCTCTCTCTCTCTCTCTCTCTCTCTCCTCTCTCTCTCTCTCTCTTCTCTTCTCTCTCTCTCTCTCTCATATGTATTAAACACTGTTCTCATTCCGAAGAGCTGTCGGGACTCTACCAAACAAAATATTTGATAACATACTAATTGACATTGTAACGAGAACTAAACACTCACGACTTTCAATTTGTATACAAATTCTAGTTTCTCTATGACGTCTTACGAGTTCATGGCGCTTGAAACAATTTGATACGTGGAAGGCTGTTTAGCAAAGATGTACACGCCCGAGTAATTACAACACGCGTCCTTCTGAATGAAGTTGGTGATCTTGAAAGCTTGCTGAAAGTAAGGTTATTTAACAGTTAACATATAAGACTGAATGGTTGTGAACATGCAAAGTGCTGACCGTGATAAGTTAAATTGTGAATTGAGGAAATGACCAAGACGTATCTTTGAAGTCCATCCTTGCACTTATTTTGCAATCGGGTGCACTTGTGTTCACATCTTCACATGAAGAAGTATTTTTCAAACGAGTGAAATTCTGCATAAAAAAAAATCATATTAACATGATGTATCAACGAGAAAATCAGTAGGTGTCATGAGGAGGGGTCGAACCTGTTCATTGGGTAGATCCGGGCAAACGAGCTTTCTTCTCAGTGTTATTCTGTTGTTTGAAGAAAATCACCGATGCATCATAACCAAATTTCTACACACACACACACACACACAAAAGAGCTTATCACTGGCCACTCAAACTTTGCCAAAAATATTTACACATTTGTAAGAAACTAAACCTAAGATCGAGTGATGTATATGGTATTGTAGCTGGTCTACAAGATACAATACAACAATTCAGCAGGAAAAGCAGGAATCCCCTTCCATGTTGGATACACAACATTATTAAGGAATTTCTGTCACAAAGAGATATGGTGTGTTGACATGCAATTTAAATCCTGTCGAAAACAGATCCCTGTTAGATGAGTTTGGGGGTCTTCAAAGTTTGATCCAGGCTGCCCTATGGAGCTGCTGATGAAATAAAGGTGTGTATTTTTTTTTTAAAGCTCAGAAATATAGTTGGGTTTTCATGCAGCTCCGCCGATAGGCCGATGTATAATAAGCTTGTGTTCGTATGTTGCTAGTTAGAGAAAACAGTTTTGTTTACTATGGAGCCGTAAATCTAGAGGTTTCGCTGGATATCGTCCGCCCCTCAGGGGGGGTGATATCAAGACCGACAATCGTAGATCTTACACCTCTGTGTAGTGGTGAAGGTAGACTGCATATACAGTTTCAAATGTACATATGACATGATAGCGCCCAATTGGGTTTGAGAATCTGTGCATTAGTTGATTAAGAGTTGAGAGGCAGGACCAATTAGCCGAAGCTCAACCCGCTACAAGTGCAAATTGGTGGGAACAATTAAACAGAATGCATGTGCACGAGCGCGCGCACACACAATAGGCTCAGGAACCTGTACACCTGTTGATTGACGGTTGAGAGGCGGGACCAAAGAGCCAGAGCTCCTTAGCTTTGACCTATTACAGAATCAACGACCGTTATTGGGTGAGGGGCAAGGAAGCGGGTGACAAAAGGGGGTGAGGGGCAAGGAAGGTGAAGAGAGACAATTAGACCTAATCTGCTCTTGAATAATTCAACGTATATTTGTACCACATTTTATTTCCGTTGTAAGATAGAATAGAGAAGATGAAAGAGTTGAATGAAAAGGGATTGGTACAGAAATAGACATAAGAAGAAAGGAGAAGAGGTTAAATAAAAAAGAAAGAATTAAGGACCGGATGAATGGGAATAGATGGGGAATGGAAAAGGTAGGGAGGGGAATGGAAGAAAAAGGTGAGAGAGCATCATTGCAGCGTCCTCAAGTGTACATCTTGCAACATCCAGAGAAAGTAGAGCTGGCGGACCCGCGGTAGCGTCGCCACAGTTAACGAGAGATGAAGATAAGTCAGAATGGTCACGGAGGACGTGAGTCTACTGAGAGACGGGAGAGAGGGGGAAGATAGAGAGGGGGAGGGAAAATGGAGAAGGAACACCTTCCCCCACCTCCCCTTCCACCTCTAACCATCCCCCCCCACCACCCCTCCCCTCTTCCTGCCTTTTCAATCACGGAAGCAACGACACGCACACAATCTTCCCCCATCCACGGAGCCGACATGCACCTCCGTGACCCAAGCTGCCGCAGAGATGGAGACCCGACAGTGCAATCCGCGTGGAAGAGATAAGCATCATGTTGCGGAGGTTAGAAGCATGACTAAACCCCTCGACAGCATCACCAGCATCAGCCCGGGCAGGTCGCATCACGAGAGAAGTGAAAGGGGAAGAGCTCCAAATCTCGGCAGGAAGGTATTCTGCCACCTGATGGGGTCCGCGGTAGGCACGTCGAAAAGTGATTTCCTGCGAAAGATCTGCGGAAATGTTCGATTTTTATCTCCGGTAACGGGGATTGCGTCGACGTCTCTGGGACATGAGCGCCCACCGCAAGGTCTCCATCTCAACTGTCTTGTGTTTGAGGCCGGGATTGAAACCCCGTGGGTCATGGGAGGCCCTGGCAGACACACACTCAACTTTCCCATCAGTCAGTTCGCTAACCACATATCTAAAAAGCCACCCAACCAAAAACTAGTTAACGAGTTATCTAGCCAGCCAGTCACCTAGACCACCATTCAGCTAGCCAACCAGTTACCTAGCCAACAATTCAGCTAGCCAACCAGTTACCTAGGCAACCATTCAGCTAGCCAACCAGTCACCTAGCCAACCATTCAGCTAGCCAACCAGTTACCTAGCCAACCATTCAGCTAGCCAACCAGTCACCTAGCCAACCATTCAGCTAGCCAACCAGTCACCTAGCCAACCATTCAGCTAGCCAACCAGTACCTAGCCAACCATTCAGCTAGCCAACCAGTCACCTAGCAACCATTCAGCTAGCCAACCAGTCACCTAGCCAACCATTCAGCTAGCCAACCATTCAGCTAGCCAACCAGTTACCTAGCCAACCATTCAGCTAGCCAACCAGTCACCTAGCCAACCATTCAGCTAGCCAACCAGTCACCTAGCCAACCATTCAGCTAGCCAACCAGTCACCTAGCCAACCATTCAGCTGCAACCAGTCAATTAGCAAATTAGCCAACAACTATCCAACAAAGCAGTGACTTTACACAATAATCGAATGCACGATGAAAAATCAATAGTTTTAAATACCCAATGACAGATACTTGTAAGTCAGAATTAATGGCATAATAAGTGAATAATAAAGAGAACCTTTTAAGGACGTCTCAACTCGTCTAGCTGTGAATTATACTTGCGAAATTACCGACCTTAGTAGACAAAAATGTTTGTGGAGAAAATGTTGAAATCGCACCTTGGGTGTCCATTATCGCCCTCCCGTCGATTCGCTATTTGACCTAATACCAAGACCTAAACCCATTCAAACACTCTAATTAACACCCCCCCCTATTGTCACAATCATGGGGTAGAGAGGCATCATCATGACGGAAGAGAACATTTATTTATAGGAAAATAACCAGCCTTTTCCAGAAGGTAGGAAAAGGGTGAGATCACCCCCCAATCTACCTAAGAGCAAATCATTCCCCCAACCTCCCTTTCAGATGAGCATAGATCACCTGCCAGTGTGTCTCTGCTTGACATCTCAACATGTCTTAGAATAAGAAAAAACAAATTGAGTATGACAGGTTATATTTCACAGCTGATCAGAAGGGAAGGAAGGCAAATTGCGACCCCAGCTGCGTTCTAGGAACGCAGCTGGGGAGAGGAACGTTCTTGGGATAGAGAACTATACTGCTAAGAGGATTCCTTGCAGTGCAATCAGATTTTGCTGTATTAATCGTGAGTGATGTTGCGAAGTGAGCTTGAACCAACTAGCCCTAGTGCTGTGGATGATGATGATGAAGGATAGTCTGTAAGTCAGTAACGAGTATAGCTTCTTAATATACATGATTATGCTAACTCAAGAGTGAACTAATTCAAGAGTGCACGGCTTAACAGCTGCTGTGTTGTAAGCGTGTTCCGAAAGCTTATTGTTGCAAATGAGTGGTATAGAAATCTGTTGTTGTTGTTGCAAGAGCACCTTCTTAATATTGTGTTCTTGCAAGGGTTGCATTCTTGATATTGTGTTGTTGTATTATAAGTACATTCTTGATGTTGTGTTGTTGCATGAGTACATTCCTGATATTGTTTGTTTGCATGAGTACATTCTTGATATTGCGTTGTTGCATGAGTACATTCTTGATATTGTGTTGTTGCATGAGTACATTCTTGATATTGTGTTGGTGCATGAGTACATTCTTGATATTGTGTTGTTGCATGAGTACATTCTTGATATTGGGTGTTTGTTGCATGAGTACATTCTTGATATTGTGATGTTGCATGAGTACATTCTTGATATTGTGATGTTGCAAGCACTACTCCGGGAGCGGGCCTCGCCAGACTCCTCAAGACGGAGGAGGATGACACGATAAACGAAAAAAATAAAGTAAATTGTAAAAAAAAATATAAATCTACAAGTAATAATAATAATAACAGGATTCTCAGGAGTGNATCACTCGGTCAGCGGTCACCACCACCAGCCTGAACCCACTGGGGAACCTGTTCTCTCTACAGCTAGACACGTGTAAGATCAACTCAACCTACACTATTCGTGTTCTGGTACACCTTCACTTTATACCTAATTTCATTAACATTTATCAAGCTTATTCCAAGTAATTAATAAGTTTATTAATGAAGCTGTGTCTAGAGTAAGCTTCAGATGAGCAGACGTCGGAGAACAGCCTTTAGCTTGTTTTATTAAGAGCATCAGCCCCATAAGAATCCCAAGTCTTAATTGGAAAGAGAGAGAGAGAGAGAGAGAGAGAGAGAGAGAGAGAGAGAGAGAGAGAGAGAGAGAGAGAAAGAGAGAGAGAGGATAAGGATTGTGACGAGGTCGAGAAGGCGTGTAGGACGCCGAGGGGTGTAGTGAGAGGGGGCAATAGGTGTCGTGAATGGGTAGGGAAGGGTACTCCAAGCCCAGGGAAGTATGATGACGCCCCATCATCCCACCTAGTGCACAGTATGATGACCCCATCATCCCACCTAGTGCACAGTATGATGACCCCATCATCCCACCTAGTGCACAGTAATGATGACCCCATCATACCACCTAGTGCACAGTATGATGACCCCATCATCCCACCTAGTGCACAGTATGATGACCCTATCATCCCACCTAGTGCACAGTATGAGGCCCCCATCATCCCACCTAGTGCACAGTATGATGCCCCCATCATCCCACCTAGTGCACACTATGATGACCCCATCATCCTCTAGAGTGCAATGAGGAGAACGATCATAAGATTGTAATAATCTATAGAGTGGATAATTTCGTCACTATAGCCCAGGATAATGTAAGTAAACATAGCATGATAACAGTGATAATGATGATAATGATGATTATTTTATACCAAGCTGTACAGCACTTTCATTCACTCTATTATATTCACTATATAATAATACAATTAATAATAATACAAGTAGTAATAATACAATTAATAATAATACAAGTAATAATAATACAATTAATGATACAAGTAATAATAATTCATAACAAATATATTTAACAATAAACAACAATATATGTAAAAAAACGTAAATAAAAAAAGTATATCAGCTACTTGGCGATAATTTACATGTGGAAAAATATCCATCTTTTTTTTTTTAATCGACATTTTACACATTGTCTACATTTACAAACTTTTTTGTTTAATTATTTTCTTTTTATCTACAACATTTATGAACGATAAATTAAGATTCCAGTTTTATGATCAACACATCTTTCCTGGAACGCGCCTTTGTGTCAGAAATGAATAGCCATTATCATAATAATTTCACGAAGAGCTAATTGTGGATACAGGCGTCCTCGTTCGCTTATAATGAATGCATCGCTCTAGATCAACACCGGGGCCTCGAGAGCCGGGTACAATGCTGTCCGGATCATTGTAATTCTCTCGACAATGCAAATTTTTGGTGCGTTTTTTTGTGTGCGTGTGTTTTTTGCAAGCACGAGGGAGTCGTAGCCAGAGCCAACAGCGATACGCACCGGCGGGCACAATATACTGGCCGGGTGTGTCGTGTTGACCATAGGATAAATATTAATTAACCAATAGGAACGGAGCAGGAGGCATGCGGCCTGTTCTGATTGGCTGTTCCGCCGCGGCGATGCACTGATAAGGTTAGAACAAGGTAGAGGAATGCGAGAAGGTTAAGAAGGTACCCCTCAGACGTCAAAACTCAACCGGGGGGATTTTGCGACGTGTCTCATCCATTGCAATCTAAAGTTGCAACGGCAGGGTCTTCAGCAACCCCGGCTGCGATAGACGCATGTTGAACGATTCTTGCAAGGTGATGCACAAGCGTCGAGGCCTGACAGCAAAAGGCGCATCGCAAGTAGCTACGTGGTGGACAGGGAGGAAGGATTTCACCCCCTACCCAGAAGACACGGGTGTGGACAGCTCATATAGATGGTGACAGTATATTACACATGGTGGGGAAAAAAACTGATAGTGCTCATGTTGGATATTTATTTTCCCTCGATATTTTTTGCTGTGCTGCAGACAGTGGGTACATATGATTACGCTAGATGGTATGAGTGTTCCAGTGAGTATGATTGTTCCAGTGGGTATGATTGTTCCAGTGGGTAAATATGATTGTTCCAATGAGTATGTATGATTGTTCCAGACAGTTGGTACATATGATTATGCTAGATAGTATGAGTGTTCTAGTGGGTATGTATGATTGTTCCAGTGGATATATATGATTGTTCCAGTGGGTAAGTATGATTGTTCCAGACAGAGAGTATGTGTGTATGTCTGTCCCAGCCATCCCCGAGTCCATATGATTGTTTCCAAACAGCGAGTGCTTAGTCAGTACGTACATAAGTACGTACACGCGTACACTTGGTGGTGTACACCAGCAAGCATGTACGTACCGCCAGAGTGCGGCGTGCATACGAGTCCTTCAAGTCACCGAACGGACACAGACGAGTGCTTTCTGGAGGCGGTCCTGCGACCCCCTTTTAGACAGCAGGTGACAAGGTTCTAATTTCTGCTGTACTCCCCCATCATCTAAGGAGCACTCTCGTGGAGCCCCTCGAGAGGTGTAGGCGATTCCTGGATCCTCCGATGACAATATTGTTGATCTTTGGAGGCGACAAAAACTAGTCTCGCTCCCAAAATTGATATTCCGCTCACACTCGCCGCGCTGGGGCGGGTGCCGGGGAGTTTTGTTTCATGGGGGAGGGAAGGAGGAGAGAGAGAGAGAGGTAGCCAGCGGGGGCCTCCTTACACAGGACCTTCTTTACACAGGACTTCTTTGCACAGGACCTTCTTTACACAGGACCTTCTTTGCATAGGACCTTTTTTGTATAGGACCCTCCTTACGCATGAGCTCTTTATACAGGATTTTCTTACATAGGATCTCTTAACACAAGACTTCATTACACAGGATCTCTTTACGCAGGACTTCTTTATACAGGACCTTCCTTGCACAGGACCTTCCTTGCACAGGACCTTCTTTGCATAGGACCCTCCTTACACATAAACTCTTTATACAGGGTCTTCTTACACAGGACCTCTTTATACAAGACCTCCTTACGCAGGACTTCTTTATACAGTATTTCTTAATACAGGACCTCCTTACACTTTATACAGGACCTCACAACTGTCCACACCTACTTGAAGAAATGAAAGAAAGGGGGGAAAGGGACGAGGGAACTGGACATTCCAGCACCAGGTTTGAAGTCTTTGTATCCTCAGTCCGTCTCGATGACATTGTGAATCCGCTTGTATATATGTTTGTTTACAATTTCGTCACTGTTTTAGGGGGTGATTATGGAGATTCTGATGCTCTTCCCCCCCCCCCCCCTCCCCCCTCCCGCTCTCTCTTTGTTAGCACGGCCGGAAAGGTACAGACGGGTTTGGGTATTACAAATACTTGAAATTAGAGTACTTCTTATTAAGACTACTCAATAGCTCGGTTGATAGAGCTTCGGCTTGACACACTGGGGGGTTCAGGGTTCGAGCCTCCTAGAACCCAGGTGAATCGTTGGTCATTAAGACACAGTGTGTGTGTTTTGTTGTTAGTGTGACCCAGGGATCACCAGGAGAAGGTCACGAGGCGCACGAGGGCTTATAGGTCTCATGGACCACGCAGTTTTGACAATGGGCGTGGGCGTGGGCGGTGGGCGTGGGTTTTAGGCGTGGGCGAGAGGTCATCCATCGCTGGCCAGTGGCTGAGAAGTGTCGTTTTGGGAAACATTATACGCGACGCTTTTCGCCTTTAAAAAACATTAACTTTCTCCCTCCCCATAATTTTCCAATTATCGCGCAAAGATTACGGTGCATTATCTTGACTATTTATAAGGAAAATAGGTTTTGATGGAAGATTTAGTGGACAGACTTCAAACACACACACACACACACACACACACACACACACACACACACCACACACACACACACACACACACACACACAATGTGTGTTAATAAATGAAACGCACTAGGAAGTGATGTGGTGGAGGCTGACTCCATACACAGTTTCAAATGTAGATATGATAGAGCCCAGTAGGCTCTGGAATCTGTACACCAGTTGATTGACGGTTGAGAGGCGGGACCAAAGAGACAAAGCTTAACCCCCGCAAGCACAACTAGGTGAGTATACACACACACACACACACACACACACACACACACACACACCACACACACACACACACACACACACACACACTCTGTGTCTCTTTCTCACACACTTTTATCATTATTTGATGATCGGGAGGAGTAGATAGACATATGCAATTCATCATCATAAACATCAATAGAGATTATGTGATGCTGTAAATACAGCAATCGTTCTCGTTGCTAAGTAATGGTTATTTGTCGAAATATTTGGAGTGTGCCGATAAGTGTTGTATAAACACGCTGATATGAATATTTTTTATTAAATGTTACTATTAATATTTGTATTGTAAATCATGCTTTCTTTGCTTAAAAGGCCTTGTATGGGGGTCAAAATATGTAAAGGAGGCCTACCTTTTTTACTCTTTGATGTGAAAATTTTAAAATTGCTAAATTTCCTAATACTATCAGCAATATTGCACCCGCCAAATGGTATTAGAATGTGTGAATAATTTAAAGGTAGTTTTTCTCTCAAACATGGGATTATACCATGGGAGGTGACCCTGTGTGTGTCCCCTGAGGTAACCGTAGTGACCCCACACACGTAAGAATAGATCTTAATCACATATCAAGTTAAATACAATAGCTTCAAGAATTACTAAGGTCTTGTATTTAAATTACGAAGCCACCAGAGCCACACACACACACACATACACACACACACACACACACACACACACACCACACCACACCACACACACACACACACACACACACACACACACACACACACACTCTACCACACCAAGTGAACAAAACATGACTCGTAACTGGTTGAACAATTCATAATTGGGAGCGTTGCAGCACATAATTATATCAATCACAGCACGCACCCCGCAAGTGTACAACACAACTGCTACATTAAAATCCCACCAGACGCAACGAGACTTCCCTACCACTACC
>WNGS01166226.1:17831259-17850592 GCA_020271785.1 Procambarus virginalis | reverse complement strand
CTTATCCGGTTAAAAATGGCCACTTGCTCCGAGTATCGGTGTATCTAGTGCTGCTTTTTCCGGCCATCCGGTCATTGAGTCACGTCTCTTTATTTCTCTCTCACAATTTGGTATCAGTTTCTGTTTTGCTTCTTCAGTCACTGTTAGCCTTTCTTTACCCTGTCTGTTTCCCTGTGTCTGTTTTACAGTCTCGATTATATATATTGAATTTATATATACTGAAAAGAGCAAAAAGACGGCCACTTCCTCATGAGAAACTCTCCTGACACAAACCAAATGTCTTTAAAGAGACAATGTCGTCTATGACTTCTCATGTCCATTTAAGTGACTGTCAGCTCCAACGATCTTAATATATAGGCAAGACAACAACATCCTTTCAAGGCGCCTAACAATATACGCAAGGCAGGTGGTTGGTTAGGAGTTCTATCAAGGAACATATATCGGCTCTACAGACAACCAGATCTCAACCGAAATATCCTGAACAAACAAACCATCAAACATAATTGACAAGTACAGCGACTATAGAAGATTGGATACAGGTGAGGCATTACACATCAAACCACGCCCAGACAACTATCAACATGCTAGTTGCATTCTGCTGCACTGCAAATAGTTTTCAAATATGCACTCATATATTGACAAGTACAGCGTAATATATATTATATTTTTCGTCATTTAATATATATATATATATATTATATGATATAGTATTATATATACCTATTATATTAATATTATATATATATATATATATATATATATATATAGTTATTTATTTATTTATTATATAGGAGGGGTACCACCTCTGGTGCAAGTGTAGGGACCCATAGCTCGGAGCAGAAAATAAAGAGTACTCAGAGAAGACCTTGTGGATCCTCACCTGAACCACTTTTGATATTATCTTCTCCTACCATCCCTATTTTTTGTGTAATGCACATTTGAAAGAGGTCAATTACACAACAAAATGATATTATGATATTAAAAGTGAGTATGATATTTGTGTTTACTAATTTCTGCCTACAGATCGAATTCTTACCTCTTGGACCCCGCCTTTCCAATCATCTGGTTGTCTAATGTACTGACTCTGACCTATTTCTCTACTATGTCTACTACATATTTCCGTGACACAGATAACACACACATATCCGCAGGATTTAGCCCACACCAGCTGTGTAACCCCCAGGTATCCATTCATTTTCTAGGTGAACAGAGGTATCAGTTGAAAGGAGCCTCACCCATTTGTGAGGGTGAAGAGGACAGAGGAGGAAGCGTTTACTATAAGAAAGATAATAGACAAGAATCTACTCGCAGTAACGTACTGTGGTTAATTTCTGATACCACGTGTTGATACTGGAGACGTGCACGCACGCGCGCGCATGTGCGTGGTTCACCTAGTTTGTGCTTGCGGGGGTTGAGCTCTGCTCTTTCGCTTTCGGCCCGCCTCTCAACTGTCAATCAACAGTTACTAACTACTTACAAAAAAAATCCCCCCCCCCCCAGGAAGCAGCCCGTAGAAGCTGTAAAACTCCCAGGTACCTATTTACTGCTAGGTAACAGGAGCATCAGGGTGAAGGAAACTTTGCCCATTTCTTTTTCCACCGGCTGGTGGGATCGAACCCCGATCCCAGTGGACCATAGGGACTCGTGGTCCCTAGGTCCACGAGTCAACGCTTTGTCACTCTGCGTGGGAGCAGCTGTGTGTGTGTGTGTGTGTGTGTGTGTGTGTGTGTGTGTGTGTGTGTGTGTGTGTGTGTGTGTGTGTGTGTGTGTGTGTGTGGTGTTCGTGTTCTCACATAGTTGTGCTTCCGGGGGTTGAGCTTGGCTCTTTGATCCAGCCTCTCACAGTCAGTCAACCTGACATATACCGATTCTGTCTATTATGTCTACGATGTCACAGTCTACTATGACATACTGATACTGACAATTGAAGAGTTGGTAGACAGTCAATGTAGTGCCGAATATTCTAAAAAGGAACCAGACAGGAGGCCTTAAATTATAAGATTCTGTCCCTTAATTGCCACAATAGGAATGGCGATGAAAAAGATCAGAAGTGATTAGTAAACCATCTGGGCACAAGAAATTTTATAACACATCACCAAAATGGTCTCAAGAGATGGCAAGTCCTGCCTCTTAAACGTGATAGAGATAGAACTGGAAGAGAACAAGAGACAAAGAGACATGATTATCACATACAAAATTCTCAGGGTAAGACAGACAAGCACAGACTGTCCATCAAGGGTGGTATACGAACAAGGAGGAGACAGAGTACCCAAGTACCCCAAGACAGAGGTACAGAGGTACTGACAGCGGTACCCAAGGTACTGTGACAGAGTACCCAAGTGAGTCACAGAGAAATTAGGACAGATTTGTACCGTGCCAGAGTAGAGTTAACAAGTGATATAGTGGAGGCAGACGCCCTCCACACCTTGAAGTGTAGGCTTGACAGAAGCCAATTATTAGGCTCTGGAAACCTGTACAACCTCTTGAACCTTTTGGCCAAGAGCTCAGAGTTGGGGGCCCAAGAGCCGTGACACATCTCTTGTAAATACAACTAGTGAGTTGCGCCATTCTTGCCCCCAAAATGGGATTATGAGAAAGGAAATGTGTTTTCTGAGGTGAATTCCAAGCGAGAAGATACTTGGTCTGGGATAAAACCTCTCTCCGTGTAATGGGATAAAATACTATTTATGAACCGAATTTGGCGAGATCGCTCCGTTAAATACACATTCGGATAACGGTCACTCAAAATGCCTCTTTTATGGAAAAAAAAATAGAGGGCATCTGAAACTGAGAGTTCGGTTTACGGAGAAGACCATGTGAAGGTTGTCCATTCAGATTATTACTAATTATGCTCATTAAGAACGAGAGATAATTTTTAATTATCAAGTTTACATACTCAACAGTGCCGCTACGCTGTTATATTTGAAGGGTTCTTGAGTATAGATGAAGCAGGATGTGCTGAATCCTTCTTGATGTTTGGAAAATAAATTGATAAGGTCTAAATGATCGACGAACCTTCTTTGGATTAGTCTCTCAAATATTCTACAGGGAATACATGTTGGAAATACTGGTTTCTAGTTCAGTGGTTCCTGTCGTCCTCTTTTTCTTGTGGAATTACTTAAGAGCAATTACCTAAGGGTAGTTACAGGATGAGAGCTACACTCGTGGTGTCCCGTCTTCCAAGTACTCTTTTTTCGTATAACGCTTTGAAACTACTGTGTGTATGTGTGTGTACTCACCTAGTTGGGAGTGTGTGTGTGTGTGTGTGTACTCACCTAGTTGGGAGTGTGTGTGTGTGTGTGTGTGTACTCACCTAGTTGGGAGTGTGTGTGTGTGTGTGTGTGTGTGTGTGTGTGTGTGTGTGTGTGTGTGTGTGTGTGTGTGTGTGTGTGTGTGTGTGTGTGTGTGTGTACTCACCTAATTGTGCTTGCGGGGGTTGAGCTCTGGCTCTTTGGTCAACCAGTGTTGGCCAAACACACACTCTTTGTGTGTGTGTGTATGTGTGTGTGCGCGCGCACTCACCCCCCATGTGTGCGCGTGCGGGCGCGTGTGTTTCAAGTAAAGCACTTCTATAATTAGGGAATGTGAATTGCATCGAGCTCATAGACTGCAAGGAGAGAAATGAGTCAGCGGAAGCGACTCCTCCGTGGATCGCCAAGCAAAAGCGCTGAAGTAGGAAACTGGCAGCTCTCTGGCTCTCTCTCAGTCATATTTGTGAACTTGGAGTAACACTCAGAGAAAACTTTCTTGGCGCTTTTCTCCCAGATATCCAGGGTCTCTGATATTAGGAAAAAGTTTAACAGTTCAGAAGTTTGTCATATGCACTTCCTGCGCTAGTGTACTCACCTATTTGTGCTTGCAGGGGGTTGAGCTTTGGCTCTTTGGTCCCGCCTCTCAACTGTATGTATGGCCCTCATGCTGGTGGTGCCACCTGCTTGATCACCGCTAAAAGAATGTAGGTGTCAGCTAGTGGAAATAAAAGTGATGTTAATCTTATATCAGCGGCCTGACATTCACTCATGTGTATAATATTGTTCATTAAAAGCCAGTAAGAAAGACTGAAAGGGTTTTGGAGTTTTGGGAAATTGAGGGCATCTCTATGTTTAGCACTGGTCTCAATTCTCTCTCTCTTGGAAAACCTCTTGGAATCCTGAAAGGATTCTCTCATTAATGTTGTTGACTTCATTGTGTCCTGAATGTCACAGCAACATGAAGTAACTGAATCTCGTCACGTGTGCCATTTGTATTTCAACAAGAAAGTCCCCTGCATGGGGTGCACCCACAGCTGAGAAGAAGATGACTATCTCATTTCCAGGTGATGTAGCCTGGAATATTGTTGCAATCATTCTTCATTGCGACTCGTGTAGGTACTGGGACTATGAGAACATTCCACTTATTGGTGCTCACAGTAAGCCTGGGTCGGGCGCCTCACATAGGCGCTTAGGTTTTCCGGTACGACATTTTTCCATAATTCATTAGATGCTGAAGAGAGCCTGATGATGCAGCCATCAGGCTTTGCATATACTGAGGTCATTATCACCATCGTCGTTGTTATTGTTGTTGTTTTAGATTCAGCTACTTAGAACAAAAAATTCCAAGTAGCACGGGCTATGGTGATCCCGTAGTGGATCACTTGCCCGTGATCACCACTTGCACCACAACCGTTTCTACCACTGCTACTGATATCACAACCACTACTACCATCACCCCTTATACCGCCACTACTTATAACCACCTCGGTCAGCGCCACAACCAGCCCCCACCACCATCAACACTATTATAACCCCACATCTCAATTACCACCACCACCACCACCAGTACTACCAGCATCTCCGTTACAACGACGACGAACTACCACGATTACTAACAACAGCAATAACAACATCAATACAAATACAACAATTACCACCACCACCACCACCACCACCACCACCACTACCACCACCATGAACAAAAATACGCAGAGGCACTTATTAGAATACTTACCTCTAAATATAGAGTTGAGTAAGATGATGGATCGACGAGCAGGTGTTTGGGCTAGTGCAGTTGTTGTACAGGTGTGTGCGTGTGTGTGTGTGCCCTTGTGTGCGTGCGTGCGTGTGCCAGTGTACTCCTGTAGATATGCGTGCAGGGACAATCGGATCGAGTCTCCCGGCCCTGTCTTTTAAAGCATCTCAAATTCAATGCAACGAATGTAGGAAGCAAATAGCAATCAGCAAAACTCATTTCCCTTCGCTTTTCTCACGTCATATACAGCTATAATTGTGTATAATGAGAGAGATTCAATCACGTCCCTGCAGAACCCGTTCAGCTTAGAGATAACTCTTAACTTGTCTTCGTCAAAGTCGAAGTCTTCGACTTACGAAAGACTTCGACTTATTTTACGAAAGTCTTCGTAAAATCTGTTTGGGTCATGTGGATTTAAAGTTACCATCTGTGTCTCCTAGAACGCAGTTGCTTCTTGTCTGTCTGTCTTCGTTGCTCACGAACGACACCTTGTAACTTGTATTTTGGTCTTTTCTAGTTTTATCTTGTGTTTTGGCTTATATATATATATATATATATATATATATATATATATATATGCAAACAAGCCTGAATGGTCCCCAGGACTAGATACAACTGAAAACTCACACCCCAGAAGTGACTCGAACCCATACTCCCAGGAGCAACGCAACTGGTATGTACAGGGACGCCTTAATCCGCTTGACCATCACGACCGGACATAAGGAAGTGATAGCCGGAGCTATATGAACCACTTCCCCGCCGGCACTCGGATGGTAATCTTGGGCAGACTAATTTGATAAAATGCTATGCCCAAGATTACCATCCGAGTGCCGGCGGGGAAGTGGTTCATATAGCTCCGGCTATCACTTCCTTATGTCCGGTCGTGATGGTCAAGCGGATTAAGGCGTCCCTGTACATACCAGTTGCGTTGCTCCTGGGAGTATGGGTTCGAGTCACTTCTGGGGTGTGAGTTTTCAGTTATATATATATATATATATATATATATATATATATATATATATATATATATATATATATATATATATATATATATATATAATATATACCGATTCCGTCCGTGTCATTATGTATATTTACCCCTACCAATATGTCATCATTTCCTTCAGTTATGCACGCTATAATAATGTTAACGACGGGACAGTTAGTGATCGTTAAATACCAGCTGCCTCGCCCTGAATAAATCACATGGCATTTTTTATTTTTTTTTTGTCTTACAATTGTCTTTATAGTGTGTGTGTCGTTTCTGAAATGTTATATTTCCATTATAACATTGTGACTTTGTCTTTGTGACCATTGTAGCATGTTTCTTTCCACATTTGTATGAATACAAATATTGCCGATTAGAAAAATCATTCGAGAATTACGAGAATCGAACCAGCGTCCTGGTTGACACAAGACTCGAGTCATTACCAGCATGTCATAGAGATTTCCTTGTGGGGAAAACCCCCAAACCTAACCTAACCTCATGAGTACCAGGCATGGAAAAATGTAGATATTTGTGAGCCGTGGATCAGTACAGTGTTGTGCAAACGTCTAGGTACTTACCTCATACGGTACCGGGTGGTACAATAGCCCAGATGCCGAATTTATACGGTACAGGGTGGTACAATAGCCCAGGAACCGCCATTATTCGGTACAGGGTGGCTCATTACTCAGGCACCGCGCTCTTACGGTACACAATGGTTGAAGTATACACCCTCACACAATACAGGGTGGGCCAGAAGTCCTCGTAGCTGTATTGCTACGCCCCCTATGCCCCCCCCCCCTACTGGGTAGTCTATAAACTCATGTACCGACCCTCACAGGATACAGGGTGGTCCAGGAACCCAGGTACCAATCCCTCACACGGTACAGGGTGGTCCAGGTACCCAGGTACCAATCCCTCACACGGTACAGTGTGGTCCAGGAACCAGGGGTCTCGACCCTTACACGGTACTGGTACCCCCCCCCCTTCCTTCCCCTTGCTCGTGTGTGTAGAATATGTACACGGCCGCTACCATGTGCATTAACATGTAAGCCACGAAATTCGGGCTTTGGTTGGATACTGAGGCCTGGGAGACTCGACCCCATAGAGTAGAGTGGGGACCGAATCCCTGATCTTAAGATCACGAGCTGGAATTTGGAGACCAGTCGGCCAAAGAGGTAATAAGCCAAGAAGACTTTTCACGTTTGACTCAACTTCGTTTGACTAAGAATTATTTATATGTTTACAGCATTGTGAAACAGCAAATTGTGTCAATTTTTGTTTGCTTATTTATTTCCGTTTGTTTATATTTTTGTCCATTTGACCAAATCATTTTGATCCATTTGACTTAATTTCTTTATAATTCTTTTTATCGGAGACAGGAAACCTGTATATGTATATGTATATATATATATATATATGCGAACAAGCCTGAATGGTCCCCAGGACTATATGCGAATGAAAACTCACACCCCAGAAGTGACTCGAACCCGAACCTACTACTATACTCGATGTATAGTAGTAGGCATCCTTCAGTCTCGGGAGACTATGGAGTTGCGCCCTGGTTGTCAATCCTGGTGCAGCGTCTGGTGCAATATATAATATATATATATATATATATATATATATATATATATATATATATATATATATATATATATATATATATATATATATGCGGAAAATCCACAGAGAAAAATGAAAGGAGGTAACGTTTCGACTTGTTAAAGCCTTTGTCAAACCAGACTGACGTCAGTCTGGTTTGACAAAGGCTTTAACAAGTCGAAACGTTACCTCCTTTCATTTTTCTCTGTGGATTTTCCGCATAAAATGATCAGTGTTTTGTGATCGTCAATTGCATATATATATATATATATATATATATATATATATATATATATATATATATATATATATATATATAATATGAATCATTTCGCTTATTTTGAGAAGTACACACTGGCTTGAACTCGCAAGTTCATCTCTACTTGGATTGTAAGTTCCGTCATGGTCTGGTTTCTTAGAGTTCAATTCATATATTTTCCAATTAATTTAATTAAAAAGCACATCAAAATTTGAATCCTAGAAAATGTAACTGGATATTTGAACTTACACCGCACCTTGGTTTACACTCTGCATGGATACCAACGTAGGATCGTGGCAGTGTACCTAGAACAGTATACCTAGAGTGGTATATACATCCGCCCCAAACACAAAACTATATCATTGTTAACTTTAAGAAGGACACTGTTCTATGAGGGAAATATTGAGCACTAGGATGAGATCAAACTCTCATCCATGAACGTGTCCAACCAGCTTGGTCTGGACGGTAGAGCGACGGTCTCGCTTCATGCAGGTCGGCGTTCAATCCCCGACCGTCCAAGTGGTTGAGCACCATTCCTTCCCCAGCCCAAATCCTTATCCTGACCCCATCCAAGTGCTATATAGTCGTAATGGCTTGGCGCTTTCTCCTGATAGTTCCTTTCCTTCATCCATGAATGCCATATATGATCTATTCCAAACCATCATTCCCTGCCCACAACTCATTATTATGACTAGGCAACTCACCATTTGCTTCTCGTATCTTGCTGTATTAACTCATCGATGCATGTTTTAAGCCATAAGACGTGAGCTACGAGATAATGACTTGATGCTTGCAGGCGGGTCAGCAAGTCCCTTATGGCTAAGAATGATCATTTAAGTGTAAACTATTGCTTGCAGGAAAGGTTCAAAACCACAAAGACACGCCAGAACCGCCTTGACACTCTTCCTGACCATTCTTTCCCCCCAACTCGCTCACACTTCATGGGGGCCTGTGGCTGAGTGGACGGCGCTTGGGATTCGTAATCCTAGGGTCCGGGTTCAATCCCCGGCGATGGCGCAAAACAAATGGGCAGAGTTTCTTTCACCCTGTTGTCCCTGTTCAGCTAGCAGTAAATAGGCACCTAGGAGTTGGTTAGCACCTGGGAGTGATGATAATCTGTGACCTGGGGATGTGTGTGTATGTGCGTATTTGTAAAAGAAATATATGTAGTAGACACAATAGAGGGAAAATTAATTGGTTACAAAGTCGGGGTCCAGGAGCTAATAGCTCGACTCTTCAGGCACAAATAGTAAACACACACACACACACACATACACATACACACACACACACACACACACCCACAGACACACACACACACACACACACACACACACACACACACACACACACACACACACACACACACACACACACACCACAACAAAAATAAATAAAATCGAAAATCAATTTTGTATCTGGGGTTTGAGTGCGTCTCTAACTACACACTTGAGGTGAAACAACATTAACCTGTGGAACATGACGAGGACAAAACTCCACCAGGGCTAAGTGTCTCTGATGACGGGCTCTCCCCGCACTTCAATATCTTATAACGCTGTAAATAAACAACCTTTCTTCCCTCTACGCCAACGGCAACGTGTCCAAACTGAGATTCATTTAATACAGGATTAAAAAAAAACGACAAAAAAAGAGTATCTTCGCAATTCATTTTGAACGAAACATTCTAAAAAATCCAGAGTGGGTTTTGAAATCGAGCGAACGGCATTGACCATAAAACACAAGAAAGAGCGTCTAATAACTTTGTAATTATATATTAGTCACGAGTAATGGGCGAAAATCATGTGCTTGCGTTTTCATGCTTCAACTCTGTGTGTGACAACATCCCCAAGCGGGCACCAGCCGCCACCTCGCATGACATTTACACAATTTACATTATCTTCATTTACAACTTTCTTATATCATGATTTCGGCGTATACAGAGAATAGGAGAGTGCCAGCAATCTCTTCACTAATCTGTACATGTTGCCACATAATGGCCATCAACATCTATGAAATATAAAACGGTGCTCGTGTGTCGTCAACGCGGACTTGTGACCAATCACACACCCGCGGGCGCCACAAACCGCCCCGCCACGGTTCCCGCCTTTCCTCCATACCCCAAAAAAAAAAAAAACATTCCTTTATTCGCCTCTTCCAGTAGCCCAAACGACTTCCTGCAGGCTCCTGGTCTTAGGCACACGCACGGGAAACAAAACAATACACCGAGAGGTTGTATACACACAACAGGTATGATCATACGGCAGGTGTTCCCCACAGAAGGTACTGTGAATGGACCGACTAGGTGACCAATAGCTGCCCTGCAGCTACTGGTGGTGACGATTGGGAGACTTGTCTTGATGATAATCTTTGGCCAATAGGGGGACCCGACCGGCCTCCCTGGCTGACAACGTAGAGGAGGAGAGGTAGTTGTGAGGTAGTAAGTAGGTAGGAACCTTACGGATATCTCGAGAGGGTTATATTAAGAGGGTGGTAAACAGGTTGAGAAATAATCAAGTCCTAAGAGACTTGTTTGAGGATTATGATAAGAGATAGACTTTGTCACAAGGTAGACAGAATAGGGCAAGAAGGGTGTGGTTAGAGTAAGCCAATAATGGGTGTTATAGGGAAGTAAGTTACGTCTGGTGTTGTGGGGATATAAGTGAAGTCTGGTGTTATAGGCCGGTAAAAGAAGCCTGGTGTTATTGATCTGAATAATCTATAAGATGCATCGTTACATATTAAAAGATTACACAAGTGATGGGAAAAGTGACACAAAACTAATAAGGATCCCAAGTGTGTGTGTGTTATGGGGGGGGGGGTAGTGGGGACAGGGGGAAGGGAAGGCAACTACCAGGGGAAGGCGCCACAAGCCATTATGACTATATAGCACCGACAAGTAACCAGGACGAGGACTTGCTATAGGCCGGCGAGAACAGTGTCCCGGAGAAGAAAACAAAGGTTGTGTGGCAGGGTGAAAAATAGGGTGCCGTAAGACAGGGAGGAAGACCATGAAAAGGAGAAGCCTCAGGTGACAACAGTCACAGAAAAAGAGGCACCAATACAGAGGGGTAATACACCCTCTCCCCCCCCCCTTCCCGGACAAACCTACAAACGATGAATCAACGTCACGTTGATAACGGTGATGTAACAATGAGTCAACGATAATAGCGTTGATGTAACCATGAATCAACATTGATGACGTTGATTGAACCTTACACGAGGTTGAATGCGTCCGGTACTGAGAGGAGTCAGAGGACTGGCTATCATTCAAGAAGACTGAGGCCGGAGAACATCACACACTTAGTCACGCAAGCTGCAGGTGACACGGACGGAGAATGTGGAGGTGACACGGGTGGAGAATATACAGGTGACACGGGTGGAGAATATACAGGTGACACGGGTGGAGAATATACAGGTGACACGGGTGGAGAATATACAGGTGACACGGGTGGAGAATATACAGGTGACACACGGGCGCGAACACACACACACACACATCATGCCTCAGGGACCAAGCACGACGGCAGACTGACTGCTTCACGTGCTGGCCCGAGTCACCACCAGTCCAGTCGTCGTCGTCGATGTCTGAGTGACAATTGGGGTGACATTTAATTTCTCGCTTCATGCTGGTCGGCGTTCAATCCCCGACCATCCAAGTGGTTGGGGGCACCATTCCTTCCCCACAGTCCCATCCCAAATCCTTATCCTGATCCCTTCCAAGTGCTATATAGTCGTAATGGCTTGGCGCTTCCCCCCCCCCCCCCCCGATAATTCCATTCCATTCCTCGCCCCACCGCGGGGAGCTTCTCAATCGTTCCAGCTGACGGTTGCGCAACATTAGGCTACTGTGGCAACGCATCCAAGTCTCTGCCACCTAAAGGTATAGCAAACGATGAAAAACTAAATTTCTAACATGTTTTGTTTTTAACCGGAGCGCTTGGGGGGGGGGGGAGAAGGGAATGTCATGTATTATTTATAGAATGTAAGGAAGCAAATTCTTATAGTTTACCTCATTCTATCTTACCGCTCAGAATTCCAAAGTCACATAATAAAAAGAATGAGTGAAAATAGTAACCTTCTCTAATTAAATATTAGCATTATTAATTAAATACACTTCTGCTTTCGAGTACAATGTTTGCATAGTTTTTTGTGAAGAGTAAACGAACCAAATACAATAATACGGAATAGCTAAATAAACGAGAATAAATGGAACACCAGGAAATTAAAACAATAATGAACATATCGAGCAATTAACACATTGTCTAATTTGTAAATAAACACTACGGGCCGTTTTCTTTACGTACGTTTTCTATGTTGAATATACAAGGCAAGGAAGGGGGGACCCGGCGTTCATTCTCTTAGTCACGGCGGTTGAGTTGGACCACCCATGACCCCCCTTCAGCCTCGAGTTATTGTCAGCGGTGAGATTTAATTAGAATATCTCTTATACTCCTTGGGTATTAGTCCCGAAGTAAGGGGTCACACCTGGGCGGGCGTGTGGGTGAGGCGAGGTCGTGGGCGTGCGCATGTACGTGTGTCGTGTGTGTGTGTGTGTGTTTGGAAGGGGAATGAGATAAGGACTTGTGTGTGGGGGGGGAGAGAGGTGATGGGCGTGGTTCAAGGGCTCAGGGTAATGGATTTATCTGCCTGCCTCGTTGGTTCCAGTCATATAAATACTGCCAGGTTGAAGTAACATTTTAACCCTAATGTTGGATCATTTTCCCCCTGGCTGGATGTTGTGTATGTTTCGTGTGTGTGTGTGTGTGTGTGTGTGTGTGTGTGTGTGTGTGTGTGTGTGTGTACACATTTTGATGTATAAACGTACCTGTGTCTGTAGGGTCGAATGTCAGTTCCTGCTCTTCAATCTCATCCAGTTCCTCAAGCTTCAATCTCATCCAGTTCTTCTAGCTGTTTCTTTGCTTCTTCTGGTGTTATGTTTTCGTCTGTGAGCCTATCATAACAGACTGTGAGCCTGTTTCCTAAGGGATCTTGGATCTAGTGGCCGGTTAGATTCCAGCTTGAAAGCTTCCAGAACATTTTAATTGAGCAAATCACATCATTCCTTTTCGTTTTACATGTGTCGTTTCTCTCATTTATGTAGCCTAATCATCACCTCATTCACAGACTCCTTCCCATTGACGTGGCTATGGAGCAGTTTGGGCTGGTCCTTGGCTTTGGTTGCTATGTCATTTTCATAATTCATGTCTGGCATTTTAATTCCAATTGTACTTGATCCTTATTCTTTTATACATGTTGGAACTCCCTTCTCTTTCGTGCTATCAATATTACTTTCAATCAGTTTGTGGTTCCCCCATTTTTTGTTCATCTTGGTTCCAATATCTCTTAAAGGCAATATGAATCTTCTTCTATTTTCTTCAAACTCACTCGTTATGTAGTTCATCATGTCTGGTGTTTTTGTTCTATAAGTTCTCTTTTCCATGGTATTCTCTCTCTTGGAATAATATCTTGGTATGCTGTTTTAGAGTTTTCAAATGCTGCTTTATATTTTCAAATACTGAAATGCAGCAGTCAATGTCCCCCCCCCCAAGTGACATTTCATGTTGAATGCTATTATTGTTAATTTATTTATGTGTAAAGCCCAGTTCCAACTGTTGCTGGATTTTTCTTCCCCTTCTCCGTGTTTCCTCCTTAACATGTTCTGTGAGGAAATTTACTTTTGTAACTTCCAACAATTTTGCTCTCCATGTCTCTTCCAGTCAATTGTGTATTCCGTTTTCCAATTTGTTCGACCAAATTTCACATTACAGGTAACTTTTCTCAGTCTCTGTCATGTTACCGCTATTTCTTGGATGATAGTTACAAAATAAGTGGTCGTGCCTATAACTTCTTTTAGAGGTGTTCGGTGGTGTTCTGGAGGGTGGAAGTTGTTGTGAAGTCTGGCCTTCCACCCACTACCATAATATTTTCTTTGGTTTAAATAATAACCAATTTTTTTTTGCTTCAGGTGAACAGTGCTACTCCTTCTCCTATTGGTTGCTTTTTCTCTTTGTGCTTCTTTAAAATATTTTGGAAATAATACATCAGTGATTATTTTCGTATTTTTAGTTTCCATAAATTGTTATTACATTAGGTTTTATGTGTGCAGTTTTTTTCTTTGAGGTCATCAGCTTTTTTTTGACAATCTGTCAGTAGTGATGTACCAAATCTTAAGACTTCGCTGTTATTGTGCCTTCCTGAGGGTGGAGCATTGCTTGAAATCAGGTGTAGGAGAAGGAGTGCTTGGGTAAGGAAGGCGGAGTGTGGATTATATTATGTGAGTGAATGGTGAGTGGGAAGTTAGTCATTAGATGGAGAGCAGACTTGGTGGAGGAGAGTGGGGACTGGATATGTGGAGGGGAAATGGTGTGTGGATAAGTGTTGTTTAGGTGGATACTGCTTTAATAGTTTCTGTCAGCCTTTGATAGTGATTTTAGTTATGTTTTATTTTTTCTTGATTTTTTGGTGGTCTCTTATCCTGCTATTGTGCAGTTTCTTCGTGGTCATTCATGGCTGCTGGTTAGTGTGAATACCATACCACGCTTACTGCTCTCTTTCTGCTGCCCCTCCTCCAAAATCGCTCACCTTTCCTTGACTTACTGTACCTTCCTCTTTCTTCATGAAATTTTCAATATAAGCCCTCTAAGACAGCTCTGCCACCGAGATGTGCTTTGAATTCCATGAAGATGATTTGTTGCCTCCTTATTTGCACATCTTTAAATGCTCAAGTGTTCCATTTTCCTGTGATGACCCGCATCTTAACACTTCTACCAACATTCTTCCTCGGCATCTAGAAGACCGAGGAGGAGAAGGAGGGAGGAGGAGGAGGAGGAGGAGGAGGAGGAGGAGGAGGAGGAGGAGGAGGATATAACTCTCCTGGCATTTTGATTGCTAATCTCTCTGTGTACAATTAATCATATTAATTTATATTGTATTTGTTCAGTTTGGTGTTGAATGATCTACATCACCTCTGCTCTAATTATCTCTCTTTCTCTTTCGTGGCATGTGAGATGGAGATTTGTAATGCTACGTCCACCATATTTGTTCACCTTGTTCCTTCACCATGTTCTTTCATTATGTTCCTTCACCATGTTCCTTCAACTATCTGAACACACAGGTTCCCTTTATTTTAAGGGTTTAGACCTCCAGTTGTACCTGAGTGGCTGTAGCCTTTTCTGATCGGCTTTTCAAACCAGACCGGAAATGCAAATGAATAATAATCGAAAAAAAATTACTGTTGAAAATCCATAATCCGGAAAAATCGGAAATTCGTATTTTTTAACATTTCGACTGACCGACTATTCAGATAACTGATAATTCGGAAAAAGGTAATCCGGATAATCGATAATTCGGATGAGTGATAACCGATAACATGATTATCCGGTTGGGCGTGCGGGAAAGTGTTGTGGCAGAGGCGTGACTTGCTGGGATTTGAAGCAGTTTAACGAAGCAGCTGTGTTCGATTTCTGAACGTTTGAATGAGGGAATAAGGTGTGGGTAGTATAGAGAGGTGGGGGAGAGGGGAATGTAGGGTGGGGGAGAAGAGGGGAGGGAAGGAAAGTGATGAGGTGTGTGAGGGGGAGAGTATGGAGGGGGAGGGATCGAGAAGGAGAATCAGGGTATAATTAGGGTGATCAGGTTCACCATTTGCAATATACGGACGTGGAGAGTATCGTGAGGCAGTGTCTTGGGGCAATGTCTTGGGGCAGTATCTTTGGGCAGTAATGGGTCATTAAACTGTGAGATGCTTGACGGTTTTACTCTAGGTAGAAGACAGTCACAGAGGAAACGTTCTCAGTGTAACAGTCTTAAATGAGTAGACCAGACTAGCTGAGGAAGCTGTCGAAGCCAATTCCAGTAATTACCTGGATTTATGATTCCAAATGAGCGAAAAGTATCACTGCCATTGTGTTACTTATGGTCGAAAGGCGGGGCTTACGAGCAAATGCTCGACCTACAAGCACAATAGGTGAGTACAAGTAGGTGAATACACACACACACGCACACACACACACACACACACACACACAAACACACACACACACACAATAATTATAATAATATAATTAGAGCAATAATTTTTGTGGTAAATAATAATACCAGAAGAAGGGGAAAAGTAAAGAGAGCCCAGTTAGTTGGCAACACCGTGGAACTATAAAATACCTAAGGACAGGAAATTGTTACAACACTTGTAAATACAGGCTTGTATTTCTCTACCACACACTGTAACATTATTAAAATCTCAAGGTAATACAATCAGGTATTTAGTTCATTGTTCACATATGTTTCGGGTGTTTTGTTCATCTTCAGTGAACTAAAGTAGAAGAAATGTGATGTAATTCTTGATGCATGTTTTTTATAATTTTCTTGAGTCAGTGATACTTCATGAGCGGGGTGAGGGGAGGGGGGGTTTTATTGTGTTGTATATTCTATACTTGATGGGCTCCCGGCGGTGCCCGGGCGCTCTTCGTTGGTTTCCCTCCCCCCATTCCCTCAGCCTCCCCTCCCGTTCTCTTTGCCTCTCTTCCTCCCATTCACGCTCCCTTCGAAGCTCCCTCCCGTCTGTTTTATCTCTCTCTCTCTTCCCTCTTTCCCGTTCTCTAAGTGGGCAAAAGATGCTTCAGTGGCATTGAAACTACGTCATCGGCGTTGATTCAACACTACGTCCATAAGACGTTCATTCAACGTCGATAAGATTTATTTTGTATTGTCTTTATTAATACATTTAGATACATATTTATTTGTTTTTTTTTGTTTTTTTTATTAATACATTAGGTACATCTGCATTAGTGCAGGTACCCTAGACTATATGAAGAGGAGTACAGTGTGTCAAAATAGCTAACTACGTGATGCTAAAAAATCCCCATCACGCAGGATGGTTAGTCATACAGAGGCATGTTTTTTTTTTTTTTTTTTTTTTTTATTAATTCCTTAGGTTTTTTGCAGCTACCCCTAGATTTAACACTCTATGGACAATCAAACCCACATTTTATACGTCATAATATAGTCTGTGGTACAGCGTTTGGAATAATAGCCGATCCTTTTTTAAAAGAGAGGCATGAGAAGGAAGGGGGGGGGGGGGTGGGAGGGTCGACCCCAAGCACATTATGACCCGCGCTATGCAATCACAAATCACCTTGCGAAGTTTGGTGGGACTAGCCCCGAGCCTCTGGTTCCCATCCTCGAACAGACAGACATTTTATGTTTGGGATTAGATTACTAAAATAGCTTTGTTACTTGAAATTTTTTATCTTTGTGAATGTCTGCCACTGTTCAACTGATTATATATATATATATATATATATATATATATATATATATATATATTATATATATATATATATATATATATATATATATATATATATAATAATAATGTTAAAATAATGTTATAAGTATTATAATTTTATTCATATTTCGTATATATATATATATATATATATTATATATATATATATATATATATATATATATATATATATATATATATATATATTTTTTTTTTTTTTTTTTTTTTTTTTTTTTTTAAAGTTTGTGAGGGTACCACCTCTGGTGCCAATGTGGGGACCCATAGCCTCGGAGAAGAAAATAAAACGTATTCAGAGGAGACCTTGTGGTTTCTCACTGAACACTAATATTTTCTTCTCCTACCACCCCCATTCTTTTGTATGTACACATATATATTTGCTTTATTTGAACTGTGTTACAAAAAAGGAGTTACATATAGGTTACAAAGATGGTTATCATAGGTTGTCGAGTTCCTCCAGCTCCTCAGATGGCGGGCAGGAACCCTGGATGCAGTGCGCATTTCCCCTCTGTATCGCCACGCTGAGGCGCTGGAAAAGAAAGCTGGCAGCTCTAGGGTCCCTTGTTGTTTCAATGAGCCTAGAACCCAGTTCCTTCAAAAACTGGTAGCACTTTTACCCCAGGCGCCGAGTGTCTC
Organism: Procambarus virginalis; assembly: GCA_020271785.1. Classification (NCBI taxonomy): domain Eukaryota; kingdom Metazoa; phylum Arthropoda; class Malacostraca; order Decapoda; family Cambaridae; genus Procambarus; species Procambarus virginalis. The sequence continues at coordinate 17,832,796 of WNGS01166226.1, read as the reverse complement.
AGAAGCAATGGGGACAAAATTGTAGTGGTGATCAAGTTCTCTATACTTACGGGATTTGGCTGCTTCCCTGTGGGTGGCAGCGCCACCTGGTTGTGCAACACTGAGGTCAATGTAGGTGTTAGCCAGGGTTGATACGCACGTGTAGTCCCATACCAACTGCTTGCCATTCTTCCAGGGGTTCACTGTGATACCATCCGGGCGACCAATAAGAGCATCAGAGTTACGGGGCGTTAGGTAACGAGGCTCTCTCTCGGCTGGGCATCCAGCTGTGGTGAGGCTCCTCTTGATGATGTCGTTAACTTCACTGTGCCTCGAGTGCCATCCTCCCGTGCTTTGGCAGAGTAGGCCATGGTGGCCGTACCTGTCAGCCACCACCTCGCCGCAAATACACCTATATCTGGTGTGGATTGGGGCAGCAAGGCGGAGGGCCACAGCAATTCGGAGGGCGTGTGGTGTGAGACGCGTGCCAGTTGCCGACATTGGGGTTGCTAACAGGAAATCCCCTGCATGAGGGGCTGCTACTGCTGTGAGGCGAGCAATGTCGTGCTGTGTTGATGCAGCACCCAGGCACTCTGCAGCAACTTTGTCTACAATGGGGCCATCCCAGCTGGATTGCCTGTGGGCTTTTGGGGATGGTGGTTGAGGTGATGGGCCTGCACGAGAGGCCCACTCTGTGGCACAGCGTGTAAAATTGGGATCATGTACACCTGCCAGCTGATGTAAGTGGGCAGGTAGAATTTCCTTCACAAGGTCGTCGGATGCTGATAAGGAGGACAGGAAGGCTGGAACAGCGATTTGCGTTGCTGTTCGAACTCCGAGGCCCCCAAGTCTTACGGGAAGAGAGGCTTGTTTCCACTGCAGGTCATCAAAAGAGAGGTTAAGGGCTTTTTCTAGCATTGATTTCAGTAACCGGTCATACTCACTTAGTTTTTGGCTACTGTAAGATGGTGAACACCTCAGAAAGTAGGTTAACCTGGGGAGGGACAGACATCTGGTGATGAGGTAGAGTGCATCATGAGCATCAATATCCTCAATCCTCCCATCCATCCTCTTAAGGTCGGCGATTTTCTTATCAAGGACCTCATCGATGGCTTTCAACCCCAGGGGAGCTCCTAGGAGTGTGCTGTCTTCAGGTTTAGTTTTATGGATGTTTGGCAGAAGACCCTCTATTCTCTCTACGATGCCCTGGTTGGAACATATTATTTCACATTTAGAAGGGTTCAGGGTGAGGCCTAAAACTGCACCTTGCTCCTGGATTTTTCTGATGTCCTCCAGGAGGGAGTCTTGGGAACCAGCTAGGGTACCATCATCCAAGAACCAGATGTTAAGCTCGCTGGACAGGACCTCTGTGACTTGTTTGATGACTAAGCAGAAAAGGAGAGGAGCAAGGGGGTCACCCTGTTGGACGCCTTCCCGCGAGTCAATTTCATGTTCGCCAAAAAGTAGCTTAAGATCCATACTGTAGCATGAATGTACGAAAGGGTAGAGGGAAGGGAAATGACTATGAACCGCACGGAGTACAGCATCCCTCCGCACC
>WNGS01166226.1:17801934-17820516 GCA_020271785.1 Procambarus virginalis | reverse complement strand
ATAACGACAAATCCTGATTAGGCTTCAAGGGAAGCCTCAGGAACCCTAGAGTAGTATTCAATTGAATCCCAGGTTGCAATTCTTTTGACCATGTCGTGGTGTAGTGATCAAAGGCGTTTGCATGGGAGTAGCCAAAGCATAGGTTTGGAGTCGTTCTCACGGCTCCGTCTTATTTTCTCAATAATGATAGAAGAAGAAGAATTCAAGTAATGCAATAAGTTAATCTAGTTGGCATTTTTTGTTTTAGCAAAACATTAGCAGAGTATGACACTAGAGTTGTGTGCAACACTGCTCACAACCTCGGTGCTGTGAGGTTACCAGCATGCTAACTGGTGCCGCTCTGGTTCAGACTCTAATTAAAGAGGTGTGGGGGGAATACTGCTCCCAGTGTTGTGGAGAGAGATGGTGGGGAATTCTTGAGTAGAAAAACAAAACACAATTATTGGGTTAGAAAATCAATCTTATTTGATTCGGTAAGATAGTCACGGGTCACCAAGATCTAGAAGGGTCTTCTAGTCACCGTAGTCACAGGAACGAAGGAGACTGCACCATGAGTCACAGGGTTATCAGAGAAATCACAGGGGCACGATTGTCAAACTCTCTCAATGTGTAAAGTTGCATGTAGTGGAGAGCCAGTCCACCCCTTCCTGTCTCAACCATCAGTCTGCATCCATATTAGTTCTGCATGTAATACTAAGTTTCAGAACCAAGATTCCTCCTTATTCGACGACGTCCATATCGACAAACTACTCCTCCTCCTCCTCCTCCTCCATGTTTCCATTTCCTCTGTCCTTTTATCCTCCCAGTTTTCCCCTTTTCATTTCAAGAAAGTTCTCCCCGCCCCAAAAAACAAATCTAAAGCCTCAAGAAGAATGTTTCTTGTGTCATATTCAGAGGAAGACTTTGAGGCGAGTGGGGAGTGTACGTGTTGCCGAGCCATCCGGCTGTGCGGCCTAAACGAGTAATTACTCACGTATGGGAAAGGGCCCTCTCGTAATGGGAGGCGTGATATGTTCTTAATGGTTCCCTATCAGAGTGTGGGCGATGGGTGCATGGGGCGAGGGAGATTATATCAATGGCTTTGTAAATATGGTGCATGTAGGACAGAGACAAAGTCTCTCTTTGTCTCTGTCTTACTCTCTCTCTCTCTCTCTCTCTCTCTCTCTCTCTCTCCTCTCTTCTCTCTCTCCTCTCTCTCTCTCTCTCTCTCTCTCTCCGCTCTCTCTCTGTTTTGATGGTTGTGAACTACGGTCTACCAGATGATGAGCTTGTAAGCTAAATAGTGTTTGGAGGAAATAGTCAAGACGGCTCTTAGGAACCCCATTCACGCCATTTCCTGCCCCATATCTACGCTCCCATGTACACGTAACAAACTGATTTACAGACGAATGATATCCTTTGGTTAGAATGTCATCACCCATCCAGCAAGTACCATGAACTCTATTGTTAGTTTCGCCTATCACTGGCCACTTTATCCTCTCCATAAATAACAACTTGATTGTATGAAAATGGTGTAGCAGGTCGATAGGGTGGAATATAACAACACATCAGAAGGGAAAACAGAGATTGTCTCCATTGACATATTATCAATTACTCTCACAAGCTGATGGCGTGTTGAAGAGCAATTGAAATTAGATCCTCGTTAATTGATCTGCGAGTTGAGAGTGAGTCTGCTCCGAGCTATAGTTCTTGGAGCTGTTGACGATATGCAACGTTTCAGCGATATTGCAAGTATCTATGGCTATATTTAGCTATATTTAGTCAATGATTCTCAGTCTATCATATTGATTTTGTTGCTCAAGGTCTTTAAATTGGTCTCAAAAGAAACCTTCAGAATAAGAGTTTTAGTAATCTATTGTTTACATATTTAATTGTGTATATTTGCTTAAGAAAACATTCTTAATATATATTACACTTGTTTTATAATTGTTCATTGTAAGTAATATTGTAGCAAATTTATATAAACTATCTTGTATTTCGCTCACGTAAGTCTAATGTTAAATATTTATGCCATACGTGTTCCTAGTATAAATCTCTCAGTTCTAATTGTTAGGTGTAAGTGTTTTACTACAGTGCGCCTGTCTAGTGTAGCCAAAACTGTAATGATTTGTGTAAATCCCTTACGAATACAAAAATTATTAATTGGAGAGCCCTGCCAGGTATTCAAGAAAGAACATGATTGCACACGGCAATTAATAATTTTCAGATGCAAGCGTCTGTCAGATTGCAACATGCTGCTGTCAGTCACCATACTGTCACATGCTGCTGTCAGTCACCATACTGTCACATGCTGCTGTCAGTCACCATACTGTCACATGCTGCTGTCAGTCACCATACTGTCACATGCTGCTGTCAGTCACCATACTGTCACATGCTGCTGTCAGTCACCATACTGTTACATGCTGCTCTCAGTCACCATACTGTCACATGCTGCTGTTAGTCACCATACTGTCACATGCTGCTGTCAGTCACCATACTGTCACATGCTGCTGTCAGTTACCATACTGTCACATGCTGCTGTCAGTTACCATACTGTCACATGCTGCTCTCAGTCACCATACTGTCACATGCTGCTGTCAGTCACCATACTGTTACATGCTGCTCTCAGTTACCATACTGTCACATGCTGCTGTTAGTCACCATACTGTCACATGCTGCTGTCAGTTACCATACTGTCACATGCTGCTGTCAGTTACCATACTGCCACATGCTGCTGTCAGTTACCATACTGTCACATGCTGCTCTCAGTCACAATACTGTCACATGCTGCTGTCATTCACCATACTGTCACATGCTGCTGTCAGTCACCATACTGTCACATGCTGCTGTCAGTCACCATACTGTCACATGCTGCTGTCAGTCACCATACTGTCACATGCTGCTGTCAGTCACCATACTGTCACATGCTGCTGTCAGTCACCATACTGTCACATGCTGCTGTCAGTCACCATACTGTCACATGCTGCTGTCAGTCACCATACTGTCACATGCTGCTGTCAGTCACCATACTGTCACATGCTGCTGTCAGTCACCATACTGCCACATGCTGCTGTCAGTCACCATACTGTCACATGCTGCTGTCAGTCGCCATATTGTAACATCTTGCTGTTAATCAATACATTGAAACTTGCTACGGGCAATCAACATAACGCAAAATGGTCCCATTAAAGCGTCGTTTTAAAGCTTGTACCAGCTAGCGGTTGCTGTGTCTAACGCTTAAAGCGTTGGGAAGAGTGGGAAGAGCACTGTGTGGGTGACTACTTAAGGGTGACTACTTAAGAGTGACTACTTAAAAGTTACTACTTAAGAAGGGGAGGGGGAGAGGGGGGTTGGGGCGGCGAGGAAGGGCGAGAAGTGGGTTAGGAGAAGAGACTTTCCGGATAGAATGAGAGAGAAGTAGGAGGGAGGAGAGAGAGAGAGAAAGAGAGAGGTTTGGGTGGGGAAGAGAATGGGGGGTTCAAATATCAGTAATTGCTGGGTGTGGTACTGGTGGGGGGGGGTTGTTCATTGTGGGGGTGTTCATTGTGGGGTTGTTCATTGTGGGGGGTGTTCATTGTGGGGGTGTTCATTGTGGGGGTGTTCATTGTGGGGGTTGTTCATTGTGGGTGTGTTCATTGTGGGTGTGTTCATTGTGGGGGTGTTCATTGTGGGGGGTGTTCATTGTGGGGGGTGTTCGGGTCCAGAATATCATATTGTTCTTATGAAATAGTCAAATGGGAAGAGCAGAGGTTTGAAGAGAGAGCTTGAATTGAATTACATTTCCCAGGACACCCTTTCTGTCTGTCTGTCTGTCTGTCTGTCTGTCTGTCTGTCTGTCTGTCTGTCTGTCTGTGTCTGACCGTCCGTCTCCCTCACTCAGTACTCAAATAATACGTTAAAGACCGCCGTTTCCTTCCGGCCTAACTTAAGGCGACTGCGGTGTCGTAATAGCAAGTGACGCCGCCACCAGCCGGCCGCTTGCGGCACCCGCGGGCTCGGTTTCTCTAGCTGTCTACTCGACGTGATTATACGGGATATATTTCCCCGAACCGCAGTGGTATGACACTCCTGGCTTGGTTATACCCCCAGTCACAGTGGTATGACACACCTGGCTTGGTTATACCTCCAGCCACAGTGGTATGACACACCTGGCTTGGTTATACCTCCAGCCACAGTGGTATGACACACCTGGCTTGGTTATACCTCCAGCCACAGTGGTATGACACACCTGGCTTGGTTATACCCCCAGTCACAGTTGTATGACACACCTGGCTTGGTTATACCCCCAGTCACAGTGGTATGACACACCTGGCTTGGTTATACCCCCAACCACAGTGGTATGACACACCTGGCTTGGTTATACCACCAGCCACAGTGGTATGACACACCTGGCTTGGTTATACCCCCAGCCACAGTGGTATGACACCTGGCTTGGTTATACCCCCAGTCACAGTGGTATGACACACCTGGCTTGGTTATACCTCCAGCCACAGTGGTATGACACCTGGCTTGGTTATACCCCCAGCCACAGTGGTATGACACCTGGCTTGGTTATACCCCCAGCCACAGTGGTATGACACCTGGCTTGGTTATACCCCCAGCCACAGTGGTATGACACCTGGCTTGATTATACTTGAGGCTGTCTATGCTGATTTTGTTTGCCTGGAAGTGTGGATACGGCTGTACCTGGATCTGATATATCGGCTCTGAAGAATATGTTTCGTTAACATTCTCTTCAACAAATTCGGTGGCAGAAGGAAAGTGGATACATAGTGGCAAGGGTCACATTATGTTTACCATGTAGAATGAGGTGAAGGGAAGTATTACCCAATTGGTGTCGGCTGGGTCAGTTGGTGTGTGGTGTAGAGTAGCAGTTCATTCTTGCTCTTAAGGATGGTAAGATTTTTCTAAGAATAAGCTGGCTGTTGGGAGTTGTATCTTTGATACGTAGTGCCTCGGCTATGTCTAAACTTCTATGACGTATCTTTCGTAAATTTCGGTTTAGTTGGTCAGGATATATCTGCTGTTGATCGTCTTGCATATTAAAGCAATGATGTTTGAGCATTGTGAGGCGTCTTGAAAGGGATGTTGTTCTGCCTGTAAATCGAGATCGTTGGGACTGATAGTTCCCAAGTGAGCAGGGAAAGGATTAGACGACATTTGTCACTTTCAAGGCGTTTGGCTTGGTGTCGGGAGAGTTTTTCATGAACAAATTAGCAGTATTTTGTCCTCGTAGTAAATAGTAAACTGTTTCTTCTTTTTAGTGTCAGTAGGGGTTATCTCTAGATCACGACACTGATACGTTGAAACATGACTCTCGCTGCACTTGGGTCTCTGGTTTGCCTAACGAGTTCTTCACCCAAATACTTAGGAACTTAAGGGCACATTTACCGCAGGAACCAATGGCAGGGAAGTCTATTGACACGACCTCTAACAATATACTAGGCCCCTGTACTTACTGACCTTCTTGGTCTCCGTGAGGGGAGGCGGTCCAGACATCTTCAGATACAGTGTACTGTAGACAGGTATCAGCCAATGTACAGGGGAGAAGTATTTCCTGACATTTACCGGATTCATTTGTGTTTCCGGCTTCCATATGTGTCCTCTTGTCCTACCTTCACTGTCATTGGCTCGTGCCACTCCCACAACCTGTCACTGCCACATCACTGTCACAAGACACCATACGAGTAATAAATACTCATACTCCGCCCAAGTAAAACAGAAACAAGCAACACTTCGTGGGCCAGCTAGAGGCTTAGGGCCCGCGCAGGAATATCCCTGTAAAAAAAAAAATAACTGTCACAAGCACGCATGTGTTCGGTGGAGGCAGGATGATAATTCGAAGGACAACATCAGCATTATATAATTAAACACCCGACGGTCTAGGGTGGGTGCCGAGGAAGGATTTAGGAAAGAGTAAATGAAAATCTCTAGTAAAAATGGTTTTGCACAGCAAGGAAACCACACTTTATCTTTCCTGCAAGAATATAATAACCTTCTGACTGGCTTTTCTCAACGATCGTGAATCCCAGTGAAATCTTTTAATTGCTCTGGTAGGGCATGTCCTAAATCATTACTAAGAGAGTACACAAGGACACGAATGTAGGCGCAACGCTCTTTGCATCTCCACGTGGACACCAATACTACCAAGTCATACTGGAGGCGTTACTTGGTCCCATTGGCAGTATATATATATATATATATATATATATATATATATATATATATATATATATATATATATATATATATATTCGTGTTGAAGTTGTTGCTATGTGTGAGAGGACTCATCTCTCGCTACATAAGCATACAACAGCAGCCTCTGCTCGAGGGGCCCTTATTCCTACAACTAATAATCTCTAGCGTCCTCTGCATACTCAAACGCCTTTTTATGCTTCTGTAATTACCTCTCACGTGAGTTCCCGTTAAGTGCCCTCGCTGTGAAAGATGTTATTAATGTGTAGTTTGAGAAAGGTGGATTACTGTCTTGGGGGACGTGCTTGTCTTCTGTTGAGATGGACGCAACTGAGGAGCAAAAGTCAAGTCTTTATTTTTTTTTAAGTGGGTGTGATTAGCGTTCTGCTGTCTTTAGGTGGTTGAAATTGGAGACGTAGGAGATGGTAGAAAATTGAAGTGGGGGACGTTTTGTGTTTTGCAGCTTTAAAATGTCATAAAATAGGGAAGGAGGAGCCCGGGCATCTTATTAGGGAAGGAGCTCAACATCACCTTTTGTCTCTTGTTTTGAACTTTCAAGTTTCTGACGAGTGGGTTGGTAAGATGGAGTCCTTTATAATAACAATAACAATTATTTATAAAAATATGAACTATAAAATAAATAATAAAGAGAATAATAATAAATAATAAAATAATAAATAGTAAAATAATAATAAATAATAAAATAATAATAAATAATAAAATAATAATGAATGATAAATAACTAAAAATAATGTTAATGGAAACAGATATACTCCATATATAATATGAATAAAATATAATTAATAGTTTTAAAGAAACCATGAAAGTTGCTATGGTTGTTGCAAGCTGGAACAACAGGTTTGATGTATAGAGTTGTCAGTAGCAGTGCGGGGAGTCTTTTGAAATTGATTACAATATTTTTGTTTGAAGAATTAACCTTTTCTTTGCAACACGTTTGGTACAAAGAATATCCCCTTTGATTGTCAACTTGTTAACAACACGAGTTCCATAACTGTTAGTATGTTTGAGGAGACGAACGTCGGAATTGCCCACTTCTTAGCCAAAGAACCATCTATTGGGTTGTCTGGTGTCTTATTCCTGGAGAATAAAGAAGTAACTGTTTTGTAGAGATGGGAAGGGACGGGAAGGAATTATCAGGGTAAAGCGCCAAGCCATTACGACTATATAGCACTTGGAAGGGGTCAGGATGAGGATCTGGAATGGGACGGGGGGGGGGGGGAGGATTGGAGCCCAACCACTTGGACGGTCGGGGGATTGAACGCCGACCTGCATGAAGCGAGAAGCTGTTGCGGGGTCTCTCGTTATACCATATTTGATCTCTTAAATTAAGTTTATTACTCACCAGATGCTCGCCCTTGGTATCTTGCAACTTGTTTCTTGTTTCAATTTTGTCTTGCAACGTTAGATGAACCTGAGGACAGGAAACCTTAAGAGAGTAGCGAGTTCTCCGTTATAGATCGGTATTGAAATTTGTAGAGTGAACTGCATCTTTTTAAATGATGCAATATCGTCGGCCCAGCAAGCTATAGTTCCCTAGGGTGTCTGGCTGCAACGGGTTCCAAATATCTCGTAAAGGTCAGATTTTCAGAAATTTCTACTTATATGGTAATTGATAAATTGCATTTCAGTGTTTTATTGCCTATTGGCCCCATGCGAGGCAGCTCCTATTGGCCCCATGAGAGGCAGCTCCTATTGGCCTATGCGAAATTGAAATTGAAATTGAAATAAGTTTATTGATGTAAAATACACACAAAGGGATGAGGTAGCTCAAGCTATTCTCACCCCGTTCAGTACATCGTGTTAATACATACATAGACACACATCACAGACAATAATCATATTACCAAACATTCTGAGAGATAAACATATACATTTCCTCCTTCACAAGTAGTATGATATCAGACGTACACAAATACTTTTATGACCTAGGTATACTGTATAGACAATTTGCAAGAGACATGCAGATAATTCAACAAAATATTACAGTCTTGGTGCAAAATTCTTATATCTCTCAAGAATTTCATCAACCTTTCCGTTGTGACACATCCAGGCTATTTGTTCAGGAACAGTCCTTATCTCAGTGTTTCTATATACATTAATCAACGGACAATCAAGAACATAATGGGCAAGGGTGTGAGACCTTAACATACCACATAGTTTACACTTCGTGTCATTATCATGAACACCTATCCCATATTCCCAGTAATATTTGTACCCAAGCCTGAGCCGCTTGTACACAGAGTCACTCCAAGCATTTCTCCTTTTACCATAAGTGAAATGGGTGTTTTGACTCACATACATGTAGTGTTGCATGGTTTGACTTCTCTCATACATTAGATCTCTCCTCTCCGCTCCTGCCTGTGCCTGAATATTTCTGATTTTGCTTCTAATTTGTCTCATTGTGAATTCACATTCAATGTCAACTTGTGATTTTGATGTGGCACGTTTGGCCAAGTCATCCGCCACCTCGTTGAGCACTATTCCAACATGAGATGGAATCCACATGAATTTCACACTATGTCCTTTCAGCTGTATCTCAGTTATTCTTCTCTTACAATCCTCAACTATGGAGATGAAGACTGGGTTTCGACTGTTTAAGGACTCAAGTGCTCCTCGGCGGCCTATGCGAGGCAGCTCCTATTGGCCTATGCGAGGCAGCTCCTATTGGCCTATGCGAGGCAACTCCTATTGGCCCATGGGGACCCCCTATTTCTCTAACATTGCGCCTTCCTTTTCTCAGGTTAATATTACATTTTCATTTTTGTTCCTCTTGTCTGTCCTTCTCTTGTTCCTTGTGATGACCCTTCACACTCCGCCCCGTCCCCGCTACGGGTCAAACACACTAGACAGCTGTCACGTAAGCACAGACCACAACACCTGGACTCTTACTGACAGCAAGGAGACGGTAGGCCGCTCCTGTTACTTACGCCTTGCCTCTAGGCCTCTAGGAGCCCCCTGAGTGAAGGTCCTGGGGCTGTGCTGGTGGTTCCTTGCTGATGTAATCCTCTAAAAAGTCTTAAATACTTGTTTGTCTTTGCAAATTCTTTATCTTAAGCTCTCCCTATTTTGTATCTTACGTATTTTTCCTATTTAAATGGTAGTGGCGGCGATTATAGCTTGTATTGCTAGTTGTTTATTTGTGTGTATCTTCCATCTTTCTATTATCCATGGAGGATCGAGAGAGGGGGATGGATGGTGGGGGAGGGGGAGAAGAGAGGGGTCAGGGATAGTGTGGGAAGGAGAGAGAAGCAGAGAAATTGGGGAGAAAGAGAGAAGGGTAGGGGTGGAGGGTGAAGGAGAGGGATGATAGTTTGGGTTTAGCGTGTAGGACGTGGACCAGAAAGTAATGGGGTAGGGGGGGGCGTCCTTTGAGAGTGGGAATGGAGAGTGAAGATGCTGCATATATATATGGGATGGGAGGAGCCTGGATAGAAAAGGGTGTGGAGGATAGGTGCAGTCGCACCTCCACAGATCTCCAGTATCATTTATTGATACTGATGATGGCTCAAAAGGGCCACCACTTACGAGCTATTCATGCCCGTGCCACCTTTTGGGTGGCTTCATCTTCATACATTCACAAGGGAGACATCTCCCGTCACGCAGGGTGCATTAGCACCTCCACAGATCTCCAGTATCATTTATTGATACTGGTGAGGGCTCAAAAAGGCCACCACTTACGGGCTATTCATGCCCGTGCCACCTTTTGGGTGGCTTAATCTTCATCAATCAGGGGTAGGGAGATCAAGGGACTTAAAGAAACGGGTGAAGTGTAAGGAAGCAGTTACAGCCCCGCTGCTCCTGTGCCAGGTACGTCCCACTACGGGCTCACCATAGCCCGTGCTACTTACCCCGCTCCTGTACTAGGTACGTCCCACTACGGGCTCACCATAGCCCGTGCTACTTGCAACTTTTTTGTTCCAGCTGCGTGTTAACTCGCTCGTGAGTCAGTCACCACAGGATGACGTCTGTCAATCATTACATCATCTCTCATAAGCACAAGTGACGAATGACCAGGACAGGCGAAAGGACGTTGGATTCCTAGCGCATTCACAGTAGCCAGCATGTCATTCACCAGGGCTGTAGGAGACTCGAACCCTGGACCCCACTCGTGTGTGAGGTCCATGCTCTATCGACTGGGCTATGAGTAGTCTTAATAAGGAAAGTTTCCAGAAGCATCGTCTTGCTGCCAAAGTGGAATTGTTGACAGCATGATGATCATCATGTTGATGCTAACGTCGACTATGTTGGTAATACTATTGATGATTATATTAACGATGAATAACGCAAAAGAAATTGAAATTAACGAACGTTTGTTAATCACGCACTACATCTAGGCATGTAACGAAAAAAATAGAAAAATCCGCTACGATTACCGGAGGATGAGAGTACGGATCACGGCGTCGTGTATCAGAGTAGGCTTCGTCTCCGGGTCGCTCCTCGACCCTCCAGAATGTGTACAGGTTACTTTCTTATATGAGAGCTGGAAATCTTCTGGGGGGGGGGGAGAAAATACAGGAGGCTGCGTGATTGATGCGACGCAACGGGGGGGACATCCGTTGTCCGGGGAGTCACCTCTTCCCGGTGGTGTCAATCAATCTGTCTGTTGTTACCCGCACGGAAGCGGCGAGTAGCTCCAGGAACGCGAGTAACGTCCTCCGCTTAAAGCGTATCAATACTGCCATCAGAAATCAGCGGGGCAGAGCCGTTCATTAGCCAGCGTCCAGCCAATAATTTGCCTGCAGCCAGGCCGACACTCATCGGCAGCAGCTCCGGCGAGGAGCTCCCCTCCTCCTCCTCCTCCCCCTCCTCCTCGTTGGACACATTACAGTCATCACCAGCGGGTTGATGACCACCATCACCACCACACCAACCCTATCACCACCACTGCCACCACCCTCATCAACGTCAACAAGTATCCTTGTTCCCTCCCTCCCTTCCACTCTCCCTCACACACACACACACACACACACACACACACACACACACACACACACACACACACACACACACACACACACACACACACACACGCACACACACACACACCTCGCAGGGAAGGGCGGGGGGGGGGGGACCCTTGCAACTGAGTGGAAAACGCTCTCAGGTCGTAGTCCTAAGGGCCTCGGGTTCAATCTCCGGCAGAGGCCGAAACAAATGGCCAGAGTTTATTTCATCTTGATGCCCCTGTTCACCAAGCAATAAATACGTACCTGGGACTTAGACAGCTGTTACAGGCTGCTTCCTAGGGATGTGTAGTAGTAGTAGTAGACATGTATATATGTAGTAGACATAACAGGGGAAAATGAATTGGGTAGAAAGGCGGGGTCCAAGAGCTCGATTCTGCAGATAACAAATAGTAAATACACACTCACTCTCGCAGGTGAAGGTGAGGAAACGACAGGGTGAGACAGAGACAAAATGAGAGATTCTCTACGGCCTTGAGAGGACATAGAGAACTATGGAAGAGACGATCAAGGCTGTTACTGAATGCTTTTCTCCTGGGTCAGTCGTCCTTGTGGGTCAGGTCGTCCTTGAAAGAAATTCTTCGAGGACGAAGGTCTCTTTAAGTTATAAATGTTAGATTTTAGAGTACCTTTCCGGCTCGGTAATGCCAACTCTTACCACGTAGTGCCATACCTGGCCCCCTCCCATTAATGCCACCCCCCCCCCTCACCCCTCTAGTGCCACCCCTCGGCCACCAACCAGCTCATTCCGTCAGTCAAGTGATGACCTGATTTTCCCTATTATGTGGTTGGAGGTTTATGAACCTCAGTGTGGCCGAGGGCTGCAACAAGCAAGCAAGCGACCACAACTGGTAATGGTGGTTGTGGAACCGCTTGGTGGTGAGAGGAGTGGAGGGGTATGCATGGGGAGGGGGGCACGGTTAGGAAGTTGGGGGGGGGAAGGAGAGTATGGGGTAGAGAGAGAGAGGAGAGAGAGAGAGAGAGAGAGAGAGAGAGAGAGAGAGATAGAGAGAGTAGGAAGACGGTAACTCGTTGACAGTTATAGTGCTACTGGATTATACACGACATACACATTATGTACTGGATTGTATTATACAATCGTATTGTATTAGACTCGCCTCTCAGCAAATAGATCTTCTGGGTCAACGAATCACCATGGCAGCCCGCCCTTCCTCGACTTGGCTCTCCTTGACCTGCCTCCCCTTTGACCTGGCTTCCCCTTGACCTGGCTCCCCTTGACCTATCCCCTTGAAGAGGTCCTCTTCTGGACGAAGTTAAGCAGTCCCTCTTCTGGCCGAAGGTGACGGCAGCCGACCAAGCTGTTCGTAGTAGCTTCGTGCACGCCTGTGGCCTTGTATTTGTGACCATAAACTAGTAGGTATGGAAACCTTAGTATGAGAAATACAGGAACAATTGAATAGGGATCCAGGTATAATGTAAAGAACAAGGTGTAAAATGATAATGGTCCAATCATTCCAGATGATTAGGTTATTGTAATCTTGTGGTACAAGTTAATTGGTTATTTAATTGGTGATTGATGAGCTAATTGGTGGCAGACGCAGGTATTTGTCGAGTCAATGTAGCCCACGGGTTGACCATGATCTTGGGGTCTATCCAGGGAACCCCACACACAAAAAAAATGGAATGCATTAGGCAGTGATGTGGTGGAGGCTGACTCCATACACAGTTTCAAATGTAGATTTGATAGAGCCTAATAGGTCCGGGAACCTGCACACCAGTTCATTGACGGTTGAGAGGCGGGACCAAAGAGCCGAAACTCAACTCCCGCAAGCACAGTTAGATGAGTACAAGTCAGAGCCATCATTAACATTCATCACATCATTCGACAAGGCCTTTGACTCGGTCGTATATGATGCGAGGCGCACTCTCCCATGTATGGGGACAGTGTGTTCCAGCAAACTGTCGCTGCGTGCGACGCCGTCGTGCACGGAATTCTAAAGGCGTCTGAGAACAAGCATATTAGGTGTGTAGTTGGGGGGGAGTGGTTAATTAACGCGTCCAGTGTGACACCCGGGATGGTCATCTGGGTGAGGGGAGGGTGAGGAGTGTGTGAGAGGAGGGTGAGGAGTATGTGAGTTAGGGTGAGTTAGGGCACAATCACTCAAGTCATGGGAGCAGTTACAGCCCCGCTCCTGTGCCGGTAAGTCCATTACGGGCTCACCATAGCCCGTGCTACTTGAAACTTTTCGTTCCCAGTAGCTGAATCTTAAACAACAACAACTCAAGTCATGGTCAAGACAGAGCTCATCTCTCGCACCACAGCTCCTGCAACGCGGCTGTACAAGCGACCTTTCCATTCCCAGCCTCCACAGGTATTTGTATCCAAGACGTATTTTCGCTATTACGGATTGTCTCCCGCGGCCACCTGCCTTTCCCACATACTGACTGCAGTTGACAGGTGCAGCCGCAGTGTACCAACGTACACATTCACATATATTTTTTTCTTCTATCCTCCTCTCCTCAGTTACCTTGTCACGGTGCATAATCCTTTGGATACGAAGTATTTAATGTGGTCTCCTTCAGCGCCCTCGATGGCAGCCAGCACATCTTCTCGTTCATTTCCGCAGATTCCAACGCGAGAGGGAATCCACGAGAATTTGATCACCCTTCCCTGATTGGCTGGTGTTTTCACACCTCTCTTGATTTCAGCGACTACCGCTTGCGTTTCTGCCTGTTTCCTCCAAAGTCTTAGATGTTTTTCTTTTAATTCAGTGCAGATCACAGCTTCTTCTTACGTTTCTTTCTAGGTATCTTAATGACATAACAATGGCACTTATATTTGTTTGCGTTGAAGAAGCATAGTTTCTTCATTTCCATATTGAAAGACGTTGTTCCTAATTACAGTGTATGCTGCTCCAGCCCTGCCATTAGTAAGATCAGATGACTCATTAGTGTAGATTTGGTCTAATTCATTTCTTGTCGGTTTAATAAGTTCCTCGATATACTTATGGCTCAGTTCTTGTGGTATCATGTTGGATTTGTTTGTTATCATCTTGTTTATTATGATCTTTCATGGTCTGTCCTCCCAGGGAGGAGACATCCTGGCCTTCCTAACCAGATGGAGAGAGGAGGTTCTCAGACCTGAAAATTTGTTCGTCATTGCTACTCTTCCAGTAAACCCAACCCAACGCAACCTTACGTATCCTACCCAACCCAACCCAATCTTACCTATCCTACCCAATCCAATCTTACCTATCCTACCCAACCCATCCCAACCTTAGCTATCGTACCCTAACCTAAATGAGAGACATAATGTTGTGTCTTGTGCACCTGGTGTGACTTCAATACACGTCATAATCTTGTCTCTGCTCAGGTTTAAGCTTCATAAACAGGAGGGAGTTGATGGTGGCAGCAAATTAATCGGTGACGACTGTTCGTGCGCTACACGCAGCCTCGCTACATCATCATCTAACCACGAAAAATAAAAACATTTGTCTAAGGAATGATCAGCGTATACCAACCAGGTTTCCCTCACAGGGCAGTTTACTAATTAAACTCTCCACTCACAAATTATGTGACCGTCAGAAAATAATCTGTTTTGCCTTCGTCAATACTTCACTCATTAATGAACGTGCGTCAGGTGTCTTGACATTACTCACCTCTCTCCCTGAGGTTATCTTGAGATGATTTCGGGGCTTTAGTGTCCCCGCGGCCCGGTCCTCGACCAGGCTTCCACCCCCAGGAAGCAGCGCGTGACAGCTGACTAACACCCATATACCTAATTTACTGCTAGGTAACAGGGGCATAGGGTGAAAGAAACTCTGCCCATTGTTTCTCGCCGGCGTCCGGGATCGAACCCGGGACCCCAGGATCACAAGTCCAGCGTGCTGTCCGCTCGGCCGACCGGCTCCACAGAGGTGAGTATACTCACCTCTCTCCCTAAGGTGAGTACTCTCTCCCTGAGGAAGTTTTACACGTGTGTTAGTGTAAATAAGAGAACTCTTATTAAGAGTTCTCTTATTTACACTCTTAAGAGAAGAGTGTTAGTATAAATAAGAGAACGCTCTTGAGAACTCGTGATGTGACGAGGGGGAACATTTGATGTGGGTGTCACCGGAACAATGTAACACAGAGGTTGGGCGCTAATTACTGAATGTGTCACAGAAAGCGATAGACAAAATGTTCATAAGTGTGGCAAGGAGTAAATGGTTCGCCCTAATGAAGGAAGAGGCGAAGTCCCGACTCTTGAACACAGCGTCATACGTCGATATGAAAGAGCCCAATAGGTCCTTTAACCTGGATATTAATTGGATTGAACGTTAAGAGACGGGATCACAGAGATGAAGCTCAACCCAAGCACGCACAACAAAGTGAGCGCACGCACACACACACACACACACACACACACACACACACACACACACACACACACACACACACACACACACACACACACACACACACACAGAGTGGTAGACGGTTGGAACAAGTTAGGGGAGAAGGTGGTGGAGGCCAAGACCGTCAGTAGTTTCAAAGCGTTATATGACAAAGAGTGCTGGGAAGACGGGACACCACGAGCGTAGCTCTCATCCTGTAACTACACTTAGGTAATTACACACACACAAAGCAATAGGCTGAGGAACCTGTACACCAGGTGGTTGACAGTTGAGAGGCGGCACCAAAGAGCCAGAGCTCAACCCCCACGACAAATAGATAAGTACACACATACACCGACCCTCCCTTACCAACACCCGTCGCGTCTCTAAGAGCCTAACAGCTCCACCCTAACCAGCTGGTAACTGTCATACAACAACAAATATACTCTCAGAGAATAGCCGATAATTGGCGGGAAAAATTTACCCTCTCCCCCCCCCCCCCCTCCCACACTCTTCCCATCCTTACATCCACTCGATTAAATGTTCAAACGACAGAGTCCTAATCATCTTGTCAAATTATATCACTCGGAGGAGATTACAGACTACATGAATTTAATGACAAAATGTTGTTAATTCTAGGTAATGATTTCCGCTTTTGGGGGGTGACCATTCTGCCTCTCGTTTTTTATACTGTCTTCTTCGGGAGCTAGAAAACGGATTCTCACTATTTATTTTGATATATAGAGATAGTAAGGAAGTGGGGGGGGGGAGTTACCCGGGCCGGATAGTCAGGTTATCTTGAGGTTATCTGAGGTTATCTTGAGATGCTTTTGGGGTTTAGCGTCCCCGCGGCCCGGTCCTAGACTAGGCCTCCTTTTTTGTTACACACACACACCCCCAGGAAGCAGCCCGTAGCAGCTGTCTAACTCCCATGTACCTATTTACTGCTAGGTAAACAGGTGCATCAGGGTGAAAGAAACTCTGCCTATTTTTGCTTCCGCCTCCACCGCGGATCGAACCCGGAACTTAAGGACTACGAATCCGGAGCGCTGTCCACTTAGCTGTCAGGCGCGCTCTCTCTCCTTCCAAAATCTTCAACTCCGTTCCAGCCCCTCTTCTTTTTGCCCTTTCTTTATATCCCCTCCCCCCTCCTTTCTCTTTCCCTCCCATCTCCCTATTTTTACCCTTATCCCGACCCTCTCACTACCCCCCCCCCTTACCCGATCTCTCTATCCCTCCAACCTCTCTCCCCTCCATCCTCAAACACTTACATTTTATATTATATATAGGAGTACCCGGCTTCACCCGGGTCTCTTCTTCTTTCCATCCTGTCCCTCCTTCCTCACCCGCCTTTACATCACTCTTCATCCCATCTTGAACCCCTCGCCCCATCCCCTAGGTCCCCCCCCTCATCGTCCTCATCTTCCCCCCCCCCTCTGCTTCCCCTCTCTACCCTTTCTATCAGAAAATGTATTATTGAGAAACTCTGAAACAACTGTCTGGATCTCTCAGAAACTATACTATTATGATCACCAAAACTCCAAGAAAATCACCAATATTTCAACCTTCCTTCCATGAAAATTGCATTTGGAAGGGAATGGGAAAAGGCGTCTCTGTAAATGCTAATATTTCTTAAATCATTTCTTAAATCATTCTTAAATCATAAATTTCTTAAATCATTAAATATAAGTCAAGCTGTCCCTGACCTGCCTATGTTCGTCCTCTACCCCAGACCATTTCCCCTGCAAAATTAGGTGAGGCTAGACTCGATCATCTGGCCTTCAACTTTAGACAGGCAGCAGATATTCCGTCTTATGGGATTGACTAGAGAGAGGTTTACCCGGCAGTGCCCGGGAGTATCTGTCTCTCCCACTGTTTCTATTCCCCCTCATATCTCTCCCACCGTCCCTATTTAACCCTCATATCTCTCCCTCTTTTCCCATATTCCCCAATCTTCTCTCCCCCATCTGACCCTTTGTGCCCCCTCTTTGCTTCCCTTTCCCGCGCCTCCCCCTCTACTTCTCTCCTTCCATCTCCCCTTCCTCTGCCTCTCCCTCTCTCTTTCCCTTCCTTCTTCCCCGTCTGGTCTCCAGCCTCGAACACACACATTTACATTAATATGTATGTAGAGGGGAACCGGTGGCACCCGGATTTGTGTCTGTCTCTGCTCTCGCTCCTCCCTATTCTCTCCTCCTCTTCCCCCCATTTCACACCCTTGTTCCACCTCTTCCCTCATCATTCCCTTATCCCCCTCTACCCTTATCTTTCCCCTTTTTCCCCTCTCTGCTCATCTTCCCCTTATTCCACCCCTCCCCTCGTCATACATCTTTACTACATACTATATACTATCTTCATCTCTGTAATTATCTTCACTGCTCACTGTCTGCATCACTGTAACCCAAATAAATTCAGTTCATTGTTTTCGAATAATTAGTTTTTTATTATTATCACATTTAGGCACATCTGCATTTGTGCAGCTTACTCAAGACTATATGAAGGGGAGTAGAGTGTGTCATTAAACTAGCTACGTGACGCTAAAAATCCCCATCATACAGGATGGTTAGTCATACAAAGACACGTGATAAGTAGTCTGCGCAAATTACTTTGCGATATAATCTGCGGAAAACAAATCCGCGATTTCATTTAGAACTTCATGAAAATCGCACTGGAGGAATGGGGGGAAGGGAGAAGTTCGATTACCGGCTGATGTTTCGTAAAGGTATTTTACTAAGGCCAAATAGACCAGCCTATGTCCGTCCTATACCCCAGATCATTTTCCCTGCAAAGTAGAGCAGCGGTGTTGGGAACCACGTGGAGCAGCTCAGAATTGTCTACAAAGCGACCTAAATTCCCCCTTGAATGAGCATAAATCAGACACCAAGCCTCAAGCAGACCAAATATAAATCGCCTATTTCAAACTGTTTACCGCAACAGGCTCGACATTACCTGCTGAATATTAAGCGCACAGGAAATGCATATAAAAATTATCTTGTTATCATTTTTCACCGTTGAATAATTATCTAGTTGTTATAACAACTCTTATTACAATCTAATTCCCTATTATACCCTTCATCATAATGCCAGAG
>WNGS01166226.1:17770942-17788091 GCA_020271785.1 Procambarus virginalis | reverse complement strand
TTTTCTCTATCTTTCCTCTCTCTTTTCTCTCTCTCTTTTTTTCCTCTCTCTATCTCTTTCCTCTCTCTTTTCTCTCTCTCTCTTTTTTCCTCTCTCTCTCTCTCTCCCATCCATCTCCTTTATCTTCTCTCCTTTTGCTTTACTTAATCTACAATTTTTAACGCTTCGTATTTTACTATCTCCTGAGTTCTCCTATTTATCTCTACCCTGGGAAATAATCTGTGTATTATTACTTTTCTCTGTAGATCGAGGAATATTCTGTATCACGAGGAGTATCCTGTGAGACAAGGAATACGTTACTGCCACTCAATCTTGCTCCCCCTCACCTTCATACTGCTCCCTCTATTTTCACAAAGAAAAAATACTAACCCCCCCCCCATTCCATTCCATTTTTTCCTCCGATAGTACGCTTTTTCTTCCCCCTAGTTCCAGAGCTGTTTTTCCCAGCTCCAAGGTTTTTTCCCTATATCAGGGAGTATTTTTACGTTTATACACACACACATGTGAACGGTATACGCGGAGGGCTCACAGCAGGTGGGTCCCGGGTCTCATTCCCGGGTATGACAGCGAGGGGGGGTGGGCTTAGCAATGTTCATTCTCATCTTCTGCCTCTGTTTATCAAGCAGTAAATAGGTATATCCGGGAGTTAGTTAACTGTTGTGGGTTGCAACCTGGAGATGGTTATTAGCAGACCTGAGGGAGGAGGGAGAGGGGGGAGGGGATAAATTCAGGTTCCTGTTCTCCAAAACCGGAAAACGGGGAAAAATATACATTTGTATACATTTGTTATATATTTGTTTCACAGAATACATATATTCCGATTTTCAAGAGCGATTTTTAAAAACGGAGATAGAAACTACTTATACAATCACAGTAACGTGGCTGAAGATATGTTGAGCAAATCACGCATCAGAATATGAGGAGACGACGACGTTTCGGTCCGTCGTGGACCATTATCAAGGCGTAAAAATACGACTTGATAATGGTCCAGTACGGACCGAAACGTCGTCGTTACTTCACCTTCCGGTGTGTGATTTGCTCATCATAGATTACTTGCGTCAAACAATCGGCCAGTTAGCTTCAAAACGTCTATTGTAGGAAAATTACTCGAGTCGATAATCACAAAGCCATTCATTTACACCATTAAATAGATAAATGAATAAGAGATTTACAACATGGTTTTACTAAGGGCTGATCACTGCTAGCAAGTTTACTCTCAATGTTTTACAGAGTATGTTAAGGCTGTTGATAGCGGGAAGGAGCTCGGCACTCTATAGATCTTGACTCTAGCAAGGTTTTTGATAGCATGTTTGGCGAGAGACTCACTAGAGAGCCCCTGGGTGGTTGCTAAGGGGGGGGGGGCGGAATTGTCTCAAGCTGGATTACGGCTTAGTTATAATTAGCATAAACGAAGTTAAGTCCGAGTGGGAGCTGTACCCCAGAGCTGTGTCCTGGGACCTCTGTTGTTTACCATATATATATATATATATATATATATATATATATATATATATATATATATATATGTCGTACGTAGTAGCCAGAATGCACTTCTCGGCCTACTATGCAAGGCCTGATTTGCCTAATAGGCCAAGGGATTTTCTTTATTTTCAATAAATTGTTTCCAGTTAG
This sequence comes from Procambarus virginalis, assembly GCA_020271785.1. Classification (NCBI taxonomy): domain Eukaryota; kingdom Metazoa; phylum Arthropoda; class Malacostraca; order Decapoda; family Cambaridae; genus Procambarus; species Procambarus virginalis. The sequence goes on along the minus strand of WNGS01166226.1, from coordinate 17,786,459 downwards.
TATATTTGAATTATTATTATTATATTATATTAAGACCATAAATTATTTACCTATTTGTGATTGTTTAGGTTATGTTAAGATAGGTTAGATTAGGTTAGGAAGGGAAGGTTAGGTTCGGTCATATATCTACGTTAGTTTTAACTTAAATTAAAAAAAATAACTCATACCTAATGAAATGGATAGCTTTATCATTTCATAAGATAAAAATTTAAAATATATATAAATTAAGGAAAACGTGGCTTAATAGGCAAATCGGGCCTTGCATAGTAGGCCAAGTACTGCATTCTGGCTACTAGGTACGACATATATATATATATATATATATATATATATATATATATATATATATATATATATATATATATATATATATATATATATATATATCAACGATTTTGACGCATGATTGAAATATCACATTGTGAATATTTACTGTCGATACAAAAATAGAGCGGGACAAAAGACAAATCCTGATTAGGCTTCAAGGGAAGCCTCAGGAACCCTAGAGTATTCAATTGAATCCCAGGTTGCAATTCTTTTGACCATGTCGTGGTGTAGTGATCAAAGGCGTTTGCATGGGAGTAGCCAAAGCATAGGTTGGAGTCGTTCTCACGGCTCCGTCTTATTTTCTCAATAATAATAGAAGAAGAAGAAATTCAAGTAATGCAATAAGTTAATCTAGTTGGCATTTTTTGTTTTAGCAAGAACATTAGCAGAGCATGACACTAGAGGCGTGTGCAACACTGCTCACAACCTCGGTGCTGTGAGGTTACCAGCATGCTAACTGGTGCCGCTCTGGTTCAGACTCTAATTAAAGAGGTGTGGGGGGAATACTGCTCTCAGTGTTGTGGAGAGAGATGGTGGGGAATTCTTGAGTAGAAAAACAAAACACAAATTATTGGGTTAGATAATCAATCTTATTTGATTCGGTAAGATAGTCACGGGTCACCAAGATCTAGAAGGGTCTTCTAGTCACCGTAGTCACAGGAACGAAGGAGACTGCACCATGAGTCACAGGGTTAAGTCAGAGAGATCACAGGGGCAGCGATTGTCAAACTCTTGCAATGTGTAAAGTTGCATGTAGTGGAGAGCCAGTCCACCCCTTCCTGTCTCAACCATCAGTCTGCATCCATATTAGTTCTGCATGTAATAACTAAGTTTCAGAACCAAGATTCCTCCTTATTCGACGACGTCCATATCGACAAACTCTTCCTCCTTCTCCTCCTCCTCCTCTTCCATGTTTCCATTTCCTCTGTCCTTTTATCCTCCCAGTTTTCCCTTTTCATTTCAAGAAAGTTCTCCCCGCCCCAAAAAACAAATCTAAAGCCTCAAGAAGAATGTTTCTTGTGTCATATTCAGAGGAAGACTTTGAGGCGAGTGGGGAGTGTAACGTGTTGCCGAGCCATCCGGCTGTGCGGGCCTAAACGAGGTAATTACTCACGTATGGGAAAGGGCCCTCTCGTAATGGGGAGGCGTGATATGTTCTTAATGGTTCCCTATCAGAGTGTGGGCGATGGGTGCATGGGGCGAGGGAGATTATATCAATGGCTTTGTAAATATGGTGCATGTAGGGACAGAGACAAAGTCTCTCTTTGTCTCTGTCTTACTCTCTCTCTCTCTCTCTCTCTCTCTCTCTCTCTCTCTCTCTCTCTCTCTCTCTCTCTCTCTCTCTCTCTCTCTCTATTTTGATGGTTGTGAACTACGGGTCTACCAGATGATGAGCTTTGTAAGCTAAATAGTGTTTGGAGGAAATAGTCAAGACGGCTCTTAGGAACCCCATTCACGCCATTTCCTGTCCCATATCTACGCTCCAATGTACACGTAACAAACTGATTTACAGACGAATGATATCCTTTGGTTAGAATGTCATCACCCATCCAGCAAGTACCATGAACTCTATTGTTAGTTTCGCCTATCACTGGCCACTTTATCCTCTCCATAAATAACAACTTGATTGTATGAAAATGGTGTAGCAGGTCGATAGGGTGGAATATAACAACACATCAGAAGGGAAAACAGAGATTGTCTTCATTGACATAATTATCAATTACTGTCACAAGCTGATGGCGTGTTGAAGAGCAATTGAAATTAGATCCTCGTTAATTGATCTGTGAGTTGAGAGTGAGTCTGCTCCGAGCTATAGTTCTTGGAGCTGTTAACGATATGCAACGTTTCAGCGATATTGCAAGTATCTATGGCTATATTTAGCTATATTTAGTCAATGATTCTCAGTCTATCATATTGATTTTGTTGCTCAAGGTCTTTAAACTGGTCTCAAAAGAAAGCTTCAGAATAAGAGTTTTAGTAATCTATTGTTTACATATTTAATTGTGTATATTTGCTTAAGAAAAGCTTTCTTAATATATATTACACTTGTTTTATAATATGTTCCTTGTAAGTCCTATTGTAGCAAATTTATATAAACTATCTTGTATTTCGCTCACGTAAGTCTAACGTTAAATATTTATGCCATACGTGTTCCTAGTATAAATCTCTCAGTTCTAATTGTTAGGTGTAAGTGTTTTACTACAGTGCGCCTGTCTACTGTAGCCAAAACTGTAATGATTTGTGTAAATCCCTTACGAATGCAAAAATTATTAATTGGAGAGCCCTGCCAGGTATTCAAGAAAGAACATGATTGCACACGGCAATTAATAATTTTCAGATGCAAGCGTCTGTCAGATTGCAACATGCTGCTGTCAGTCACCATACTGTCACATGCTGCTGTCATTCACCATACTGTCACATGCTGCTGTCAGTCACCATACTGTCACATGCTGCTGTCAGTCACCATACTGTCACATGCTGCTGTCAGTCACCATACTGTCACATGCTGCTCTCAGTCACCATACTGTCACATGCTGTTGTTAGTCACCATACTGTCACATGCTGCTGTCAGTCACCATACTGTCACATGCTGCTGTCAGTTACCATACTGTCACATGCTGCTGTCAGTCACCATACTGTCACATGCTGCTGTCAGTCACCATACTGTCACATGCTGCTGTCAATCACCATACTGTCACATGCTGCTGTCAGTCGCCATATTGTAACATCTTGCTGTTAATCAATACATTGAAACTTGCTACGGGCAATCAACATAACGCAAAATGGTCCCATTAAAGCGTCGTTTTAAAGCTTGTACCAGCTAGCGGTTGCTGTGTCTAACGCTTAAAGCGTTGGGAAGAGTGGGAAGAGCACTGTGTGGGTGACTACTTAAGGGTGACTACTTAAGAGTGACTACTTAAAAGTTACTACTTAAGAAGGGGAGGGGGAGAGGGGGGTTGGGGCGGCGAGGAAGGGCGAGAAGTGGGTTAGGAGAAGAGACTTTCCGGATAGAATGAGAGAGAAGTAGGAGGGAGGAGAGAGAGAGAGAAAGAGAGAGGTTTGGGTGGGGAAGAGAATGGGGGGTTCAAATATCAGTAATTGCTGGGTGTGGTACTGGTGGGGGGGGGGTTGTTCATTGTGGGGGTGTTCATTGTGGGGTTGTTCATTGTGGGGGGTGTTCATTGTGGGGGGTGTTCATTGTGGGGGGTGTTCATTGTGGGGGTTGTTCATTGTGGGGGGTTGTTCATTGTGGGGGGTGTTCGGGTCCAGAATATCATATTGTTCTTATGAAATAGTCAAATGGGAAGAGCAGAGGTTTGAAGAGAGAGCTTGAATTGAATTACATTTCCCAGGACACCCTTTCTGTCTGTCTGTCTGTCTGTCTGTCTGTCTGTCTGTCTGTCTGTCTGTCTGTCTGTCTGTGTCTGACCGTCCGTCTCCCTCACTCAGTACTCAAATAATACGTTAAAGACCGCCGTTTCCTTCCGGCCTAACTTAAGGCGACTGCGGTGTCGTAATAGCAAGTGACGCCGCCACCAGCCGGCCGCTTGCGGACACCCGCGGGCTCGGTTTCTCTAGCTGTCTACTCGACGTGATTATACGGGATATATTTCCCTGAACCGCAGTGGTATGACACTCCTGGCTTGGTTATACCCCCAGTCACAGTGGTATGACACTCCTGGCTTGATTATACCCCCAGTCACAGTGGTATGACACACCTGGCTTGGTTATACCCCCAGCCACAGTGGTATGACACTCCTGGCTTGGATATACCCCCAGTCACAGTGGTATGACACACCTGGCTTGGTTATACCCCCAGTCACAGTTGTATGACACACCTGGCTTGGTTATACCTCCAGCCACAGTGGTATGACACCTGGCTTGGTTATACCCCCAGCCACAGTGGTATGACACCTGGCTTGGTTATACTTGAGGCTGTCTATGCTGATTTTGTTTGCCTGGAAGTGTGGATACGGCTGTACCTGGATCTGATATATCGGCTCTGAAGAATATGTTTCGTTAACATTCTCTTCAACAAATTCGGTGGCAGAAGGAAAGTGGATACATAGTGGCAAGGGTCACATTATGTTTACCATGTAGAATGAGGTGAAGGGAAGTATTACCCAATTGGTGTCGGCTGGGTCAGTTGGTGTGTGGTGTAGAGTAGCAGTTCATTCTTGGTCTTAAGGATGGTAAGATTTATCTAAGAATAAGCTGGCTGTTGGGAGTTGTATCTTTGATACGTAGTGCCTCGGCTATGTCTAATCTTCTATGACGTATCTTTCGTAAATTTCGGTTTAGTTGGTCAGGATATATCTGCTGTTGATCGTCTTGCATATTAAAGCAATGATGTTTGAGCATTGTGAGGCGTCTTGAAAGGGATGTTGTTCTGCCTGTAAATCGAGATCGTTGGGACTGATAGTTCCCAAGTGAGCAGGGAAAGGATTAGACGACATTTGTCACTTTCAAGGCGTTTGGCTTGGTGTCGGGAGAGTTTTTCATGAACAAATTAGCAGTATTTTGTCCTCGCAGTAAATAGTAAACTGTATCTTCTTTTTAGTGTCAGTAGGGGTTATCTCTAGATCACGACACTGATACGTTGAAACATGACTCTCGCTGCACTTGGGTCTCTGGTTTGCCTAACGAGTTCTTCACCCAAATACTTAGGAACTTAAGGGCACATTTACCGCAGGAACCAATGGCAGCGAAGTCTATTGACACGACCTCTAACAATATACTAGGCACCTGTGCTTACTGACCTTCTTGGTCTCCGTGAGGGGAGGCGTTCCAGACATCTTCAGATACAGTGTACTGTAGAGAGGTATCAGCCAATGTACAGGGGAGGAGTATTTCCTGACATTTATGGGATTCATTTGTGTTTCCGGCTTCCATATGTGTCCTCTTGTCCTACCTTCACTGTCATTGGCTCGTGCCACTCCCACAACCTGTCACTGCCACATCACTGTCACAAGCGACCATACGAGTAATAAATACTCATACTCCGCCCAAGTAAAACAGAAACAAGCAACACTTAGTGGGCCAGCTAGAGGCTTAGGGCCCGCGCAGGAATATCCCTGCAAAAAAAAAAATAACTGTCACAAGCACGCATGTGTTCGGTGGAGGCAGGATGATAATTCGAAGGACAACATCAGCATTATATAATTAAACGCCCGACGGTCTAGGGTGGGTGCCGAGGAAGGATTTAGGAAAGAGTAAATGAAAATCTCTAGTAAAAATGGTTTTGCACAGCAAGGAAACCACACTCTATCTTTCCTGCAAGAATATAATAACCTTCTGACTGGCTTTTCTCAACGATCGTGAATCCCAGTGAAATCTTTTAATTGCTCTGGTAGGATATGTCCTAAATAATTACCAAGAGAGTACACAAGGACACGAATGTAGGCGCAACGCTCTTTGCATCTCCACGTAGACACCAATACTACCAAGTCATTCTGGAAGCGTTACTTGGTCCCATTGGCAGTATATATATATATATATATATATATATATATATATATATATATATATATATATATATATATATATATATGCATATATATATATATATATATATATATATATATATATATATATATATATATATATATATATATATATATATATATATATATATATATATATATATATATATATATATATTCGTGTTGAAGTTGTTGCTATGTGTGAGAGGACTCATCTCTCGCTACATAAGCATACAACAGCAGCCTCTGCTCGAGGGGCCCTTATTCCTACAACTAATAATCTCTAGCGTCCTCTGCATACTCAAACGCCTTTTTATGCTTCTGTAATTACCTCTCACGTGAGTTCCCGTTAAGTGCCCTCGCTGTGAAAGATGTTATTAATGTGTAGTTTGAGAAAGGTGGATTACTGTCTTGGGGGACGTGCTTGTCTTCTGTTGAGATGAACGCAACTGAAGAGCAAGAGTCAAGTCTTTATTTTTTTTTAAGTGGGTGTGATTAGCGTCCTGCTGTCTTTAGGTGGTTGAAATTGGAGACGTAGGAGATGGTAGAAAATTGAAGTGGGGGACGTTTTGTGTTTTGCAGCTTTAAAATGTCATAAAATAGGGAAGGAGGAGCCCGGGCATCTTATTAGGGAAGGAGCTCAACATCACCTTTTGTCTCTTGTTTTGAACTTTCAACTTTCTGACGAGTGGGTTGGTAAGATGGGGTCGTTTATAATAATAACAATAACAATTATAATTATAAAAATATGAACTATAAAATAAATAATAAAGAGAATAATAATAAATAATAGAATAATAAATAGTAAAATAACAATAAATAATAAAATAATAATAATAAAATATTAATGAATAATAAATAACTAAAAAATAATGTTAATGGAAACAGTTACACTCCATATATAATATGAATAAAAATATAAATTAATAGTTTTAAAGAAACCATGAAAGTTGCTTTGGCTGTTGCAAGCTGGAACAACAGGTTTGATGTATAGAGTTGTCAGTAGCAGTGCGGGGGGATACCTGGTTGATGGGGTTCTGGGAGTTCTTCTACTCTCCAAGCCCGGCCCGAGTCCCGGCCCGGGAGTCTTTTGAAATTGATTACAATATTTTTGTTTGAAGAATTAACCTTTTCTTTGCAACACGTTTCTTTCCATAACTGTTAGTATGTTTGAGGAGACGAACGTCGGAATTGCCCACTTCTTAGCCAAAGAACCATCTATTGGGTTGTCTGGTGTCTTATTCTTGAGAATAAGGAAGTACTGTTTTGTAGAGATGGGGAAGGCCGCCAAACACACACCGAAACTACGACGTTGGTACAACGTTCGAACAAGTTTTAACACCACCTAACCAGTTATAACAACCAATAGCAAGTTGTAACAACGTTCTAATACGTCATAAACACGTTAAACCAAGATGTAACAACTTTATTACAAGTTATAACAAGCGGAAAATAGAGACAGTTTCGGTTTGTGTTTCCAGGGGGGACGGGAAGGGAATTATCAGGGTAAAGCGCCAAGCCATTACGACTATATAGCACTTGGAAGGGGTCAGGATGAGGATCTGGAATGGGACGGGGGGGGGGGGGGAGGATTGGAGCCCAACCACTTGGACGGTCGGGGGATTGAACGCCGACCTGCATGAAGCGAGAAGCTGTTGCGGGGTCTCTCGTTATACCATATTTGATCTCTTAAATTAAGTTTATTACTCACCAGATGCTCGCCCTTGGTATCTTGCAACTTGTTTCTTGTTTCAATTTTGTCTTGCAACGTTAGATGAACCTGAGGACAGGAAACCTTAAGAGAGTAGCGAGTTCTCCGTTATAGATCGGTATTGAAATTTGTAGAGTGAACTGCATCTTTTTAAATGATGCAATATCGTCGGCCCAGCAAGCTATAGTTCCCTAGGGTGTCTGGCTGCAACGGGTTCCAAATATCTCGTAAAGGTCAGATTTTCAGAAATTTCTACTTATATGGTAATTGATAAATTGCATTTCAGTGTTTTATTGCCTATTGGCCCCATGCGAGGCAGCTCCTATTGGCCCCATGAGAGGCAGCTCCTATTGGCCTATGCGAAATTGAAATTGAAATTGAAATAAGTTTATTGATGTAAAATACACACAAAGGGATGAGGTAGCTCAAGCTATTCTCACCCCGTTCAGTACATCGTGTTAATACATACATAGACACACATCACAGACAATAATCATATTACCAAACATTCTGAGAGATAAACATATACATTTCCTCCTTCACAAGTAGTATGATATCAGACGTACACAAATACTTTTATGACCTAGGTATACTGTATAGACAATTTGCAAGAGACATGCAGATAATTCAACAAAATATTACAGTCTTGGTGCAAAATTCTTATATCTCTCAAGAATTTCATCAACCTTTCCGTTGTGACACATCCAGGCTATTTGTTCAGGAACAGTCCTTATCTTAGTGTTTCTATATACATTAATCAACGGACAATCAAGAACATAATGGGCAAGGGTGTGAGACCTTAACATACCACATAGTTTACACTTCGTGTCATTATCATGAACACCTATCCCATATTCCCAGTAATATTTGTACCCAAGCCTGAGCCGCTTGTACACAGAGTCACTCCAAGCATTTCTCCTTTTACCATAAGTGAAATGGGTGTTTTGACTCACATACATGTAGTGTTGCATGGTTTGACTTCTCTCATACATTAGATCTCTCCTCTCCGCTCCTGCCTGTGCCTGAATATTTCTGATTTTGCTTCTAATTTGTCTCATTGTGAATTCACATTCAATGTCAACTTGTGATTTTGATGTGGCACGTTTGGCCAAGTCATCCGCCACCTCGTTGAGCACTATTCCAACATGAGATGGAATCCACATGAATTTCACACTATGTCCTTTCAGCTGTATCTCAGTTATTCTTCTCTTACAATCCTCAACTATGGAGATGAAGACTGGGTTTCGACTGTTTAAGGACTCAAGTGCTCCTCGGCGGCCTATGCGAGGCAGCTCCTATTGGCCTATGCGAGGCAGCTCCTATTGGCCTATGCGAGGCAACTCCTATTGGCCCATGGGGACCCCCTATTTCTCTAACATTGCGCCTTCCTTTTCTCAGGTTAATATTACATTTTCATTTTTGTTCCTCTTGTCTGTCCTTCTCTTGTTCCTTGTGATGACCCTTCACACTCCGCCCCGTCCCCGCTACGGGTCAAACACACTAGACAGCTGTCACGTAAGCACAGACCACAACACCTGGACTCTTACTGACAGCAAGGAGACGGTAGGCCGCTCCTGTTACTTACGCCTTGCCTCTAGGCCTCTAGGAGCCCCCTGAGTGAAGGTCCTGGGGCTGTGCTGGTGGTTCCTTGCTGATGTAATCCTCTAAAAAGTCTTAAATACTTGTTTGTCTTTGCAAATTCTTTATCTTAAGCTCTCCCTATTTTGTATCTTACGTATTTTTCCTATTTAAATGGTAGTGGCGGCGATTATAGCTTGTATTGCTAGTTGTTTATTTGTGTGTATCTTCCATCTTTCTATTATCCATGGAGGATCGAGAGAGGGGGATGGATGGTGGGGGAGGGGGAGAAGAGAGGGGTCAGGGATAGTGTGGGAAGGAGAGAGAAGCAGAGAAATTGGGGAGAAAGAGAGAAGGGTAGGGGTGGAGGGTGAAGGAGAGGGATGATAGTTTGGGTTTAGCGTGTACGACGTGGACCAGAAAGTAATGGGGTAGGGGGGGCGTCCTTTGAGAGTGGGAATGGAGAGTGAAGATGCTGCATATATATATGGGATGGGAGGAGCCTGGATAGAAAAGGGTGTGGAGGATAGGTGCAGTCGCACCTCCACAGATCTCCAGTATCATTTATTGATACTGATGATGGCTCAAAAGGGCCACCACTTACGAGCTATTCATGCCCGTGCCACCTTTTGGGTGGCTTCATCTTCATACATTCACAAGGGAGACATCTCCCGTCACGCAGGGTGCATTAGCACCTCCACAGATCTCCAGTATCATTTATTGATACTGGTGAGGGCTCAAAAAGGCCACCACTTACGGGCTATTCATGCCCGTGCCACCTTTTGGGTGGCTTAATCTTCATCAATCAGGGGTAGGGAGATCAAGGGACTTAAAGAAACGGGTGAAGTGTAAGGAAGCAGTTACAGCCCCGCTGCTCCTGTGCCAGGTACGTCCCACTACGGGCTCACCATAGCCCGTGCTACTTACCCCGCTCCTGTACTAGGTACGTCCCACTACGGGCTCACCATAGCCCGTGCTACTTGCAACTTTTTTGTTCCAGCTGCGTGTTAACTCGCTCGTGAGTCAGTCACCACAGGATGACGTCTGTCAATCATTACATCATCTCTCATAAGCACAAGTGACGAATGACCAGGACAGGCGAAAGGACGTTGGATTCCTAGCGCATTCACAGTAGCCAGCATGTCATTCACCAGGGCTGTAGGAGACTCGAACCCTGGACCCCACTCGTGTGTGAGGTCCATGCTCTATCGACTGGGCTATGAGTAGTCTTAATAAGGAAAGTTTCCAGAAGCATCGTCTTGCTGCCAAAGTGGAATTGTTGACAGCATGATGATCATCATGTTGATGCTAACGTCGACTATGTTGGTAATACTATTGATGATTATATTAACGATGAATAACGCAAAAGAAATTGAAATTAACGAACGTTTGTTAATCACGCACTACATCTAGGCATGTAACGAAAAAAATAGAAAAATCCGCTACGATTACCGGAGGATGAGAGTACGGATCACGGCGTCGTGTATCAGAGTAGGCTTCGTCTCCGGGTCGCTCCTCGACCCTCCAGAATGTGTACAGGTTACTTTCTTATATGAGAGCTGGAAATCTTCTGGGGGGGGGGGGAGAAAATACAGGAGGCTGCGTGATTGATGCGACGCAACGGGGGGACATCCGTTGTCCGGGGAGGACATCCCCCCCTCCCCGGAAGTCACCTCTTCCCGGTGGTGTCAATCAATCTGTCTGTTGTTACCCGCACGGAAGCGGCGAGTAGCTCCAGAACGCGAGTAACGTCCTTCGCTTAAAGCGTATCAATACTGCCATCAGAAATCAGCGGGGCAGAGCCGTTCATTAGCCAGCGTCCAGCCAATAATTTGCCTGCAGCCAGGCCGACACTCATCGGCAGCAGCTCCGGCGAGGAGCTCCCCTCCTCCTCCTCCTCCCCCTCCTCCTCGCTGGACACATTACAGTCATCACCAGCGGGTTGATGACCACCATCACCACCACACCAACCTATCACCACCGCTGCCACCACCCTCATCAACGTCAACAAGTAATCCTTGTTCCCTCCCTCCCTTCCACTCTCCCTCACACACCACACACACACACACACACACACACACACACACACACACACACGCCACACACACACACACACACACACACACACACACACACACACACACACACACGCACACACACACCTCGCAGGGAAGGGCGGGGGGGGGGACCCTTGCAACTGAGTGGAAAGCGCTCTCAGGTCGTAGTCCTAAGGGCCTCGGGTTCAATCTCCGGCAGAGGCCGAAACAAATGGCCAGAGTTTATTTCACCTTGATGCCCCTGTTCACCAAGCAATAATACGTACCTGGGACTTAGACAGCTGTTACAGGCTGCTTCCTAGGGATGTGTAGTAGTAGTAGTAGACATGTATATATGTAGTAGACATAACAGGGGAAAGATGAATGGGTAGAAAGGCGGGGTCCAAGAGCTCGATTCTGCAGATAACAAATAGTAAATACACACTCACTCTCGCAGGTGAAGGTGAGGAAAACGACAGGGTGAGACAGAGACAAAATGAGAGATTCTCTACGGTCTTGAGAGGACAATAGAGAACTATGGAAGAGACGATCAAGGCTGTTACTGAATGCTTTCTCCTGGGTCAGGTCGTCCTTGTAGGTCAGGTCGTCCTTGAAAGAAATTCTTCGAGGACGAAGGTCTCTTTTAAGTTATAAATGTTAGATTTTAGAGTACCTTTCCGGCTCGGTAATGCCAACTCTTACTACGTAGTGCCATACCTGGCCCCCTCCCATTAATGCCACCCCCCCACCCCTCTAGTGCCACCCTCGGCCACCAACCAGCTCATTCCGTCAGTCAAGTGATGACCTGATTTTCCCTATTATGTGGTTGGAGGTTTATGGACCTCAGTGTGGCCGAGGGCTGCAACAAGCAAGCAAGCGACCACAACTGGTAATGGTGGTTGTGGAACTCTTGGTGGTGAGAGGAGTGGAGGGGTATGCATGGGGAGGGGGGCACGGTTAGGAAGTTGGGGGGAGGGGAAGGAGAGTAGGGGTAGAGAGAGAGAGAGTGAGAGAGAGAGACGGTAACTCGTTGACAGTTATAGTGCAACTGGATTATACACAGCATACACATTATATACTGGATTGTATTATACAATCGTATTGTATTAGACTCGCCTCTCAGCAAATAGGTCTTCTTGGTCAACGAATCAACTCCTGGCAGCCTCCCCTTTGACCTGGCTTCCCCTTGACCTGGCTCCCCTTGACCTATCACCTTGATCTGGTTTAAGAAGTCCCTCTTCTGGCCGAAGGTGACGGCAGCCGACCAAGCTGTTCGTAGTAGCTTCGTGCACGCCTGTGGCCTTGTATTTGTGACCATAAACTAGTAGGTATGGAAACCTTAGTATGAGAAATACAGGAACAATTGAATAGGGATCCAGGTATAATGTAAAGAACAAGGTGTAAAATGATAATGGTCCAATCATTCCAGATGATTAGGTTATTATAATCTTGTGGTACAAGTTAATTGGTTATTTAATTGGTGATTGATGAGCTAATTGGTGGCAGACGCAGGTATTTGTCGAGTAATGTAGCCCACGGGTTGACCATGATCTTGGGGTCTATCCAGGGAACCCCACACACAAAAAAAATGGAATGCATTAGGCAGTGATGTGGTGGAGGCTGACTCCATACACAGTTTCAAATGTAGATTTGATAGAGCCTAATAGGTCCGGGAACCTGCACACCAGTTCATTGACGGTTGAGAGGCGGGACCAAAGAGCCGAAACTCAACTCCCGCAAGCACAGTTAGATGAGTACAAGTCAGAGCCATCATTAACATTCATCACATCATTCGACAAGGCCTTTGACTCGGTCGTATATGATGCGAGGCGCACTCTCCCATGTATGGGGACAGTGTGTTCCAGCAAACTGTCGCTGCGTGCGACGCCGTCGTGCACGGAATTCTAAAGGCGTCTGAGAACAAGCATATTAAGGTGTGTAGTTGGGGGGGGAGTGGTTAATTAACGCGTCCAGTGTGACACCCGGGATGGTCATCTGGGTGAGGGGAGGGTGAGGAGTGTGTGAGAGGAGGGTGAGGAGTATGTGAGTTAGGGTGAGTTAGGGCACAATCACTCAAGTCATGGGAGCAGTTACAGCCCCGCTCCTGTGCCAGGTAAGTCCATTACGGGCTCACCATAGCCCGTGCTACTTAAAACTTTTCGTTCCCAGTAGCTGAATCTTAAACAACAACAACTCAAGTCATGGTCAAGACAGAGCTCATCTCTCGCACCACAGCTCCTGCAACGCGGCTGTACAAGCGACCTTTCCATTCCCAGCCTCCACAGGTATTTGTATCCAAGACGTATTTTCGCTATTACGGATTGTCTCCCGCGGCCACCTGCCTTTCCCACATACTGACTGCAGTTGACAGGTGCAGCCGCAGTGTACCAACGTACACATTCACATATATTTTTTCTTCTATCCTCCTCTCCTCAGTTACCTTGTCACGGTGCATAATCCTTTGGATACGAAGTATTTAATGTGGTCTCCTTCAGCGCCCTTGATGGCAGCCAGCACATCTGCTCGTTCATTTCCACAGATTCCAACGCGAGAGGGAATCCACGAGAATTTGATCACCCTTCCCTGATTGGCTGTGTTTTCACACCTCTCTGGATTTCAGCGACTACCGCTTGCGTTTCTGCCTGTTTCCTCCAAAGTCTTAGATGTTTTTCTTTTAATTCAGTGCAGATCACAGCTTCTTTTTACGTTTCTTTCTAGGTATCTTAATGACATAACAATGGCACTTATATTTGCGTTGAAGAAGCATAGTTTCTTCATTTCCATATTGAAAGACGTTGTTCCTAATTACAGTGTATGCTGCTCCAGCCCTGCCATTAGTAAGATCAGATGACTCATTAGTGTAGATTTGGTCTAATTCATTTCTTGTCGGTTTAATAAGTTCCTCGATATACTTATGGCTCAGTTCTTGTGGTATCATGTTGGATTTGTTTGTTATCATCTTGTTTATTATGATCTTTCATGGTCTGTCCTCCCAGGGAGGAGACATCCTGGCCTTCCTAACCAGATAGAGAGAGGAGGTTCTCAGACCTGAAAATTTGTTCGTCATTGCTACTCTTCCAGTAAACCCAACCCAACGCAACCTTACGTACCCAACCCATTCTCTATCCTACCCAACCGAACCTACCTATCCTACCCAACCCAACCCATCTTACCTATCCTACCCAATCCAATCTTACCTATCCTACCCAACCCATCCCAACCTTAGCTATCGTACCCTAACCTAAATGAGTGACATAATGTTGTGTCTTGTGCACCTGGTGTGACTTCAATACACGTCATAATCTTGTCTCTGCTCAGGTTAAGCTTCATAAACAGGAGGGAGTTGATGGTGGCAGCAAACTAATCGGTGACGACTGTTCGTGCGCTACACGCAGCCTCGCTACATCATCATCTAACCACGAAAATAAAAACATTTGTCTAAGGAATGATCAGCGTATACCAACCAGCTTCCCTCACAGGGCAGTTTACTAATTAAACTCTCCACTCACAAATTATGTGACCGTCAGAAATAATCTGTTTTGCCTTCGTCAATACTTCACTCATTAATGAACGTGCGTCAGGTGTCTTGACATTACTCACCTCTCTCCCTGAGGTTATCTTGAGATGATTTCGGGGCTTTAGTGTCCCCGCGGCCCGGTCCTCGACCAGGCTTCCACCCCCAGGAAGCAGCGCGTGACAGCTGACTAACACCCATATACCTAATTTACTGCTAGGTAACAGGGGCATAGGGTGAAAGAAACTCTGCCCATTGTTTCTCTCCGGCGTCCGGGATCGAACCCGGGACCACAGGATCACAAGTCCAGCGTGCTGTCCGCTCGGCCGACCGGCTCCACAGAGGTGAGTATACTCACCTCTCTCCCTAAGGTGAGTACTCTCTCCCGAGGAAGTTTTACACGTGTGTTAGTGTAAATAAGAGAACTCTTATTAAGAGTTCTCTTATTTACACTCTTAAGAGAAGAGTGTTAGTATAAATAAGAGAACGCTCTTGAGAACTCGTGATGTGACGAGGGGGAACATTTGATGTGGGTGTCACCGGAACAATGTAACACAGAGGTTGGGCGCTAATTACTGAATGTGTCACAGAAAGCGATAGACAAAATGTTCATAAGTGTGGCAAGGAGTAAATGGTTCGCCCTAATGAAGGAAGAGGCGAAGTCCCGACTCTTGAACACAGCGTCATACGTCGATATGAAAGAGCCCAATAGGCTCTTTAACCTGGATATTAATTTGATTGAACGTTAAGAGACGGGATCACAGAGATGAAGCTCAACCCAAGCACGCACAACAAGTGAGCGCACGCACACACACACACACACACACACACACACACACACCCCACACACACACACACACACACACAC
>WNGS01166226.1:17723796-17736981 GCA_020271785.1 Procambarus virginalis | reverse complement strand
TTTGTTTTCTTATCAAATGATAAACCTACCCATTTCATTATGTATGAGGTCATTGTTTTTTTGTTGGAGTTAAAATTAACGTAGATATATGACTGAAACCTAACCAACCCTACCTAACCTAACCTAACCTATCTTTATAGGTTGGTTAGGTTAAGTAGCCGAAAAAGTTAGGTTAGGTAGGTAGGTAGTCGAAAACCAATTAATCATGAAAACTTGGCTTATTAGGCAATCGGGCCTTGCATAGTAGGGTAGGCTGAGAAGTGCGTTCTGGCCTACTAGGTACGACATATATAGATATATATAATATATATATATTATATATATATATATATATATATAATTTATATATATGCAGAAAAACTACATGTGGTTATATATTATATATATATATATATTAATATACTATATATTATATATATATATATTTATATATATGCAGAAAAACTACATTAGTTATATATATATATATATATATTATATAGTTATATATATATATATAATATATATATATATAGTATATATATATATATATATATATATATATATATATAGATATATATATATATATATATATATATATGGCGAGATCTTTATACAAGTTCTTGGTAATTTACACACAATTAAATGATCATTAGTGCTTCATACGGTAATTTTATTTCCACTTCTTTTCAACCAAAAGAATATCGATTCCAGATTATACCTGGGCCCGCGACCAGGCCGCCCCGAGCAGGTTTTAAAGTATTTATTTAATTTCTAGTCTTCAGGTTCTTGAGGTTTAACTTGAGACGGCATCGTGCCCCAAAGGGTCATCCAGGCGTGCGCGGTGTGTGTGTGTGTGGTGGTCTGTGTGTTGGTGTGTGTGTGTATGTGGTGTGTGGTGTGTGTGTAGTGTGTGTGTGTGTGTGTGTGGTGTGGTGTAGGTTGGTCAAACCAGCGAGTGTGGCTGTTATTAAGATAGCTTTGGATAAAGTCAAGGGTTGATGGATGGCCTAAGAAGCATAATAGAGGCGTTGAATATATGTGCTGCTAGTTCTTCCCACGGCTCTGTCCTCCTCGGCCTCCACCTCCCCTTCCTTCAGCACGGACACGGACATGTCCGTAGGAACCCGGTCTTCGCCCGAGGGGGAGTATCTCGCTGGCTTCCCCTCGCCGTAGGTGACCCTGCCTGGCCAGGAACTTCGTCGGGTTAAATTCAAATCTAGCTTAAGTTCGTAAAGTCACCCCCCATGTGATTAAGTTCGTTTCCAGGCTGGTATGCTGCCTTTTTTCCCCTCCCTCCCACTTCCTCGTTGCTGCATCCCTATTACGTTTGCCTCTCCCCTTCCTCTTCCACCTCTTTAGCCTTCCACCCTCTGCCTAATATTCCCTTTGCAATAATGCTCCTCTTCTTCCCTTCCTTTCCCTTCACTACTGTCCCTCTACTACGTTGTTGTTGTTATAGATTCAGCTACTTGGAACAAGTTCAAGTAGCACGGGCTATAGTGAACCCGTACTTACGTGCACAGGAGCGGGGAAGTAGCCTGGGCTATGGTGAGCCCGTAGTGAACTTACCTGGCACAGGAGCGGTGCGTGCCCCCCCTACTACCTTCCTTCTCTACCATATACCCTTTCATATTGATCCTCGCCCCCTTCACCACACCTCAGCCCGTTTTCTCCTTTCATAACACATCATTCTACCCTCTTCTGTCATCCTCAACTTACCCATATCCTATCTCTTCCTCTCCAGCCCATTCAACCCCACGCCCCCCCCCCCCCTCTTCTTCTTTTCCTTCCCCTCCACCTTCACCTCATTTCCCCTCCACACCCCCATTCACTTCTTTCCACTCTGCTTCGACACCTTCCTCGCTCTCTTCTCTCCCCTTAATCTCCTCCCCCCCCCCATTGCTTTTTACCCTTGCCCCTTCACCCTTCATGTTTGGCCTTTACTTTTTTTTACGTCCTGTTCCAATACCACTGGCCCCTCCCCCCCACCTCCCACACCCTCCTACCCTCTTATTCCGTACCTCTCATCTCTGTCCCTCACGCATTATCCCTTGCCATTACATTCCCTCCTCACCCATTATTGGTAATGTGGGTACCTGGAAATTTTCTGCATGTTTTTCAGAGGTGCTCCTCAAGCTGTAGGGTTTGGCAGCGCCTGGCGGAAGCTTCGGTGATTCTCCAAGTCCCAATTCCTTTGGGGGAGTCGTTGTTTGAGTGACTCTACTCAGCCTCCCCTTCCCACATGTCTGTTCCAGTTTTCACCCTCTTTTCTGCCCCCAGATATCCACCGCAGCTATCTCAATTTAATCGTTTTTCGTTAGGTATCACAATTTCATGAGATACACACAGAATTAACCTGCCAGCCCAATACTGTGACACATTACCGCCAGCCGAAAAAGGCGCAACAAATCTCAGAAATTTTCCAACACCATATAAATATTTAAGAAATATCTTCAACATGAAACTACAGGTCATATGACAGGCGCTACCCTAGAGGAGTATCTGCAGGATTATTATGATAAAAAATACAAAATCCTTTGTATTATTATGTTAAAGAGAGTTGAGGTGGGGGGGGGGGTTGAAGTTCTCCTTGAGGAGGGGACAGAGGTCAAACATCTTACAGGTGACACACATCTTTGGTGCCTTACCTGAGATTTCTGTTTATGAAGCTTATACCACCTGTATTGTGCAATAACCTTTCTTTGGGTGAGAGTTAAGGGGTGGTGGTGGTGTTTGGAAATGGTGGTGGTGGTGAATGGGTAGAAGTTTGGGGTGGTGGTGAATGGGTAGAAGTTTGGGGTGGTGAATGAAGGGGATGTGGAAAGATAGGGTGGGGGGATTGAGGAAGGTGGGGGAAGCGTGGATTTGTGAGTATGAAAGGTTTTGTGATGTGAAAAATTTATATCCATTGAAGGGTGGATGAGTTGAGGTTGTTGATAAGTGGGTGGATGGTGTTGATGGTGGGTTGGTAGTGGGGTGTTGAAGGGTGGGCGAGTGGAGGGTTTTATGGCAGCTTATCGGTGGGTGAGTAGAAGATGGTGAGGGTGGATAAGCGAGGATGGCAGTAAACAGTGATGATAGTTCAATAATAGTTTACGACCCCCACCCCTCCCCCTCTTCTCTCTGACGACCAATTCATTCATTAAAAAAAAAAACCGGTACTATTTTATTTACAGGTGTATAACTCCGTGAACGTTGATGTAAATCCCACTTCACTGCTGATACACTTGCAACGTGCTCGCTCCTGCATCACACTAGAACACTGAGGGCTCCACTAGTCTAGACTGAGGGCCCCACTAGTCTAGACTGAGGGCCCCGCTAGTCTAGTCTGAGGACCCCGCAGTCTAGACTGAGGGCCCCACTAGTCTAGTCTGAGGACCCAGCAAGTCTAGACTGAGGGCCCCGCTAGTCTAGTCTGAGGACCCCGCAAGTCTAGCTGAGGACCCGCACTAGTCTAGACTGAGGGCCCCACTAGTCTAGACTGAGGGCCCTGCAAGTCTAGACTGAGGGCCCTACTATATAACTAATCGACACTTCACCTTCTGAATCACCTTCACCTCATTAATATGCGTTTGTGTTTTTGTCTAAGAGAGTCGAGGGTCCACGGTCTCAACCCCCCCCCCTCACTACCCCACCACCCCACCTA
The DNA here is from genome assembly GCA_020271785.1 of Procambarus virginalis. NCBI lineage: Eukaryota > Metazoa > Arthropoda > Malacostraca > Decapoda > Cambaridae > Procambarus > Procambarus virginalis. Next base: position 17,733,353 of record WNGS01166226.1, on the reverse strand, counting down.
ACCCTCCCTTAACACTAACTACTAACCCAAGTGTCGACTAGGGCGACCCACTCACGGTGCTGGTCCAGCTCCCTCAGACCTAGGGAACACCTGACATAAAGAGTCGTATGCGAAAATGACACTTGCGTTGATGTTTGAGAGTTAATGTTCTGGAAAATTTGAAAATGAGTCCCTGCAGCGCGTAAAGAGGACACAAGGAAATTTAGCTGGTGTTAGGAATAGATGTGGGGAGGTGAGGGGAGGAGGAGGAGGAGGTGGGGCAAGGCATGGGGAAGACTGTGGGCAACGCCGCACGCGATCTTCCGATTAGGGATCGGTTACGCGGTAGTTTCAGACCGCTCTGTCGTCTGAATTTCTCATTTATAACCTGGCTGGCTCCACACCTCCTGGTCCTGTCGGGGAAAACTCTTCCTTCATTCGAGCTTGTAACTAAACGCGAATTCCTGACTTCGTCGCGATTTTCGTTTTTCCCCATATTTTTTACACGCCACTCTCTTTTTCCTCCTCGATCCCCCCCCCCCTAATACGGCTACCTCCCCCCTGCTACGCTCTTCTCCCCCTCCTGCTACGCTCTTCTCCCCCCCCCCTGCTACGCTCTTCTCCCCCCCCCCTGCCACGCTCTTCTCCCCCCCCTGCCACGCTCTTTCTCGCCTACTAAACTAGTCACCACAGAGCCAATTGACGCTTTGATGTGTGGATATTGGAGTGTGGCGGGAGTAGTTGTGTAGGGGACACGGAGAGACGAGGACCATGGGGGGTATAGTGGGGGAAGGAACCACCGCCACAGTAGAGATCGAGAGTTGTGTGTGTGTGTGTGTGTGGTGTGTGTGTGTGTGTGTGTGTGTGTGTGTGTGTGTGTGTGTGTGTGTGTGTGTGTGTGTGTGTGTGTGTGTGAGAAGGGGTGGGTTGGGGCCCCCCACCAACCCATCCCCTTCACACACACACACACACATACACAACTCAAGTGGGAGGGGGAATAGGGACGGGACAGGTGTCATGATGGGGTAGGGGGGTGGATGGACAAGAGGGGGGGGGAGGGGTATTAAGATGTCCATGACTAGGGACATAGGAGGGAAAAGTACCGTTGTAAATAACAAGACTAATCAAGAGAGAGACCTGTAGGCTTAACTATTCTTGAAAACAAACCTTTGCTTGCTAATAGCAACAGACCTCGATCCCCCCAACCCCTCTCTCTCTCTCTTTCTCTCTTGGAGCTTAACAGGGCAATTCGAGCTAATGGTTCACAGGAAACGACTGAAGATTCTTGGAAACGATGACTGATCGACGCCTAGCGAGTCTCAGCGGCTTACCCCCCCCCCCACCCTACCCCCACCTCCCAGCTGGTCTGCTTCATGTCGCACTTTTTGCGGAACCTGCTTGGTTAATCCGGACCAGCTGTGGTGATCTGAAACACCTGCGTCGACTCGATCAGCTGTGGTGAACCGGAGCAGCTGTGGTGATCTGGAGCAGCTGTGGTGATCTGGAGCAGCTGTGGTGATCTGGAGCAGCTGTGGTGATCTGGAGCAGCTGTAGTGATCTGGAGCAGCTGTGGTGATCTGGAGCAGCTGTGGTGATCTGGAGCAGCGGTGGTGATCTGGAGCAGCTGTGGTGATCTGGAGCAGCTGTAGTTATCTGGAGCAGCGGTGGTGATCTGGAGCAGCTGTAGTGATCTGGAGCAGCTGTAGTTATCTGGAGCAGCGGTGGTGATCTGGAGCAGCTGTAGTGATCTGGAGCAGCTGTAGTGGTCTGGAGCAGCTGTAGTGATCTGGAGCAGCTGTAGTGATCTGGAGCAGCTGTGGTGATCTGGAGCAGCTGTGGTGATCTTGAGCAGCTGTGGTGATCTGGAGCAGCTGTAGTGATCTGGAGCAGCTGTAGTGATCTGGAGCAGCTGTAGTGATCTGGAGCAGCGGTGGTGATCTGGAGCAGCTGTGGGAGTCCAACCCGCCAGGAAAGCTTTGTGTGAAGCAAGGAAGTGCGGCACTGAAGGCGGATAACTATGAAAATCGCATTGACAACCCCGTGATTATGGGTGGAATCAATAAGTCGTTGTGGACACCATTTACCCCACCCCGCAGATATCACTTAACCTCGGGCCTGGAGCCCCGTGGGTCTGGCGGAGGGCCCCATAGGTCTGGCGGGGCCCGTGGGTCTGGCGGAGGGCCCCATGGGTCTGGCGGAGGGCCCCGTGGGTCTGGCAAAGGGCCCTATGGGTCTGGATCAGGTTCTAATGGGAGGTGAGGTGGAGGGACAGCTCAGTGCCATAGGGGGTGCCAGACACACTTTTCAAAGTCACCTTCTACAAAGACCCACATCATTTTACAGAATTGGCCTGACTTCAGCATCACCGCCGACGATGGCGGCCCGCAGCCCGACACCGCCTGACGCGAGGAAATGCTTCACGTTAATTACTTGTGACAGGGTGTGTGGGTGCGGCCCGGGCTGCTAGAGGGAAGGGAGGGAGGGGGCGGTTTGGGCTGATGAGGGTGATTCGGGCTGGTGGGAGGGTGTGCATATTGGTGTGGGAGGGGGTGGCCTAGAATGGTGGATGGGTGGGCCGACCCCACTGACCACGGGGCGGCCCGGGTCAGTGGGGTTGGCGGTTCGGGCTGGTGATGGGGCCGGGCCGGGCTGGTGGGGGGCAGCAATAAGGCGAGGATGGAGACAAATGCAGAAAATGAGGAAAAAGAACAATATTTAAGTTTGGTTTTACCTATATTTTTTCCGGCCTCTATAAAATAAATAGTACTAAGTTCTAATTGTTCACCGTCAATATATGTTCCATGATCCACATTGTTACACAAAATGGTCTCTATACGGGAGGATGGGTTGATAAAATGAGATCAACAAGAATACCAAGTAAAGTAGGGAGAGTAGGATAACTCATTTCCATTCCTTTACTTAATGGAAATGGATTATCCATTTCTATTAAGTAGGAAATGTATAATAAATTTCCTATTAAACATAATGCAGAGTAACTGTCAAACAAAATCCAAAATATTGACAAGCACTGTGCCGCAGGGCGCAATCATTTTCACCACTGCTTTCTCTTATTCTCATATCAGATATAGACAAAAATACAAATCACATCTTCGTTTCATCTTTTGCAGATGACACAAAAATCACCATGAAAATTCCCTGTATAGACGAGAATGCAAAACTACAGGCTGATATCAATAAAGCTTTCGATTGGGCAGCGGAGAATAACATGATTTTAACAGTGATAAATTCCAGTTAATTTCATATGATATATATATATATATATATATATATATATATATATATATATATATATATATATATATATATATATCATATATATATATATATATATATATATATATATATATATATATATATATATATATATATATGTTGTACCTAGTAGCCAGAACGCAGCACTCGGCCTACTATGCAAGGCCCGATTTGCCTAATAAGCCAAGTTTTCCTGAATTTATCTATTTTTCTTATTTTTTTCTTATGAAATGATAAAGCTATCCACTTCATTATGTATGAGGTAATTTGTTTATATTGAGTTAAAACTAACGTAGATATATGACCGAACCTAACCAACCCTACCTATCTTAACCTAACCTAAACAAACTCAACTAAGTCAATAATTTATGTTCTTAATATAATATAGTAATAATAATTCAAATAAACTAACTGTAAACAAATTATTGAAAATAAAGAAAATCACTCGGCCTATTAGGCAAATTGGACCTTGCATAGTAGGCCGAGAAGTGCGTTCTGGCTACTAGGTACGACATATGTTTATATATATATATATATATATATATATATATATATATATATATATATATATATATATATATATATATATATATATATATATATATATATAGTGTTTTTGAAAATACATAACAAAATTTGTATTTAGAAAATTTACTTCAATTTGTATTACCGGTGATACATGCTAGCAATTATTGTGTTACTAGAGATTCACGCTAGCAATAGTTGTATTACAGGTGATGCATACTAAATGTAGTTGTATTATCGAAGGTAAAATGCTAATAGTTGTTGAATTATGTAAGATATATTCTAACAATATATGTATTGTGTGAGATATATGGCAACATATATATTACAATATATACATATATTACATGTAATATATATAATATATTACATATAATACATCAATAGTATTTACATTATAGGAGATACATGCTAATAGTAGTTGTATTATAGGAAATGCATGTCAATTTTTGTTGTGTTATAGGACATATATGTCATTAGTAGGTGTATTATAGGAAATTGATTACAATAGTAGTAGTTAACAACAACTCTATTTAAACAATGCATGAGGATGATGATCACGACATAAGAGATGCATGCTAATTTTCTCTCTCTCAGCTCGTTCGTTGCTGATGGTGGTCCAGCTCAAAGGTCTGTTCGTTTGTCATGTTTTGTTATCTTGATTAGCAAGACACTGGTTATAACAGCATGACTATACTGCTTAAAACACTACCCCCCCCCCCCACACACACACACACAGCAGGAACTACCTAACAGAAGGAGCCAGAGAGTTACGGTAAGGGGCGAGAAGTCGGACTGGTGAACAGTAACGAGTGGAGTACCTCAAGGATCGGTGCTGGGATCAATTCTATTTCTAATATATGTTAACTACATGTTTACAGGAGTAGAATCCTTCATGTCGATGTTCGCGGATGATGCAAAGTTGATGAGAAGAGTTGTGACAGATAAGGATTGTAGGATCCTCCAAGAGGACTTGAACAGGTTGCAGAGATGGTCAGAGAAATGGCTATTGGAGTTCAACACGAGCAAAAGTTATGGAAATGGGATTAGGTGATAGTAGACCAAAGGGACAGTACACAATCAAGAGGAACTGCCTACCTGTGACGACTCGAGAAAGAGACCTGGGCGTGGACGTAACACCTAATCTAACTCCTGAGGCACATATATATAGGATATCGACAGCAGCGTACTCTACACTGGCAAAAGTTAGAACATCATTCAGAAACCTAAGTAAAGAGGCATTTAGGGCGCTTTACACTGCCGACGTGAGGCCAGTCTTAGAGTATGCCGCCCCATCATGGAGTCCCCTCCTGAAGAAACACATAAGGAAACTGGAAAAGGTTCAGAAGCTTGCAACGAGACTCGTCCCAGCGTTACGAGGGATAGGGTATGAAGAGCGCCCGAAGGAACTGATCCTTACGACACTAGAAAAAAGAAAGGTAGAGAGGTGATATGATAGGAACGCATAAAATACTCAGGGGGATTGACAGAGTGGACATAGACGAAATGTTCACACGGAATAGTAACAGAACGAGGGGACATGGGTGGAAACTGAGATGAGTCACAGAGATGTTAGGAAGTTTTATTTTAGCGTGAGAGTAGTGGAAAAAGGGAATGCACTTAAGGATCAGATTGTGGAAGCAAACTCTATTCATAATTTTAAAACTAGATATGGTAGGGGAATAAGACCGGAGTCATTGCTGTAAACAACCGATGGCTCGAAAGGCGGGATCCAAAAGTCAATGCTCAATCCTGCAGGCTCACATATGAGAGTACAAATAGATGAGTACACACACACACACACACACCACACACACACACACACACACACACCACACACACACACACACACACACCACACACACACACACACACAGGTGGAAATTGAGTGCCCAAATGAGCAATAGAGACGTTAGAAAGAATTTTTTCAGTGTCAGAGTAGTAGACAAATGGAATGTATTAGGAAGTGATGTAGTGGAGGCTGACTCCATACACAGCTTCAAGTGTAGATATATAGAGCCCAATAGGCTCGGGAACCTGTACACCTGTTGATTGACGGTTGAGAGGCGGGACCAAAGAGCCAGAGCGCACCCCCCGCAAGCACAATTAGGTAAATTAGGCAATTAGGTAAGTACACACACACACACACACACACACACACACACACACACACACACACACACACACACACACACACACACACACACACACACACACACACACACACACACACACACACCAGATGTTTACGAATTAAAAAAAACTAACTTTAATTAAATTTGCATATGTCGAGGTGAGAATCCTAAGGAGGAGAGGGAGTACAAGAGGCGCCATATGGGTAGCGGCAGGAGCCTTTCCTCTGCCTGGGAATACACGCTCCCAGATCCTTCAACCCTCCTGCCCCCCCCCCCCCCCTTAAAAAAATGGAAAGGAAATTCGATTTTGGAACTAGAGTGGGAGTGAGGGGGTATGGTTAGGGTATAGGGTATAGTGAGGGTATTGTGTGTGGGTACAGTGAAGGCCTGGTGAATGTGTAGTGTGGATACAGTGAGCACGGCGTGGGTACGGTGGGGAGTATTAATGAGTCATAGTGCTGATATGGTGAGTGTGGGGGTGTATAGTGTAGATATTATGAGGACATGAATGGTCTATAGGGCATGATGAAGGTATGATGTATGGTGATGAGTGTATAGGATGCTGAGGGGGTGAGGAGGGGGGAGTATATCTGACATAATAGTGTTGGTATGATGCGGATATATATTGAGGCATGATGAAGCAGTGATGAAACATATCGTGAAGGTTTGATGAATTTATATTTTTGGGTTGTGATGAGAGTATGGCAAAAACATAGTGATATGGAGATACTGGAGGGCCAAGTACCAAGTCTACACAGTAAAATAACAACGTACTGGAGTGAACGATATGGAAGAAAATGCAGAATAGAACAAGTGAAGAGCAGGGGTGCCAAATGCACCCCTGCTCCCCTCCCAGCGACTATAAGAAATATTGCCGGAACAACCGTGGACATCTTCAATTATTATTATTAACATCTTTATTGACAAAATTAATTACAATTTTGCCTAATCTGAGGATTTTGATAGTCTGATTAAAGTGAGGATAATGCTAGTATTCACTGTCAAGAGAAAACTGGACTGTTTTCTAAGAGAAGTTCCGGACCAGCCGGGCTGTGGTTGGAGTGGCCCTGCGGGCCGCTCCAAGCAACAGCCTGGTGGACCAAGCTCTCACAAGTCGAGCCTGGCCTCGGGCCGGGCTTGGGGAGTAGAAGAACTCCCAGAACCCCATCAAGCAGGCACAATCAGAGAACACTGTATAAACATCAGAGGTCTGCGGTTGTTCAACACCCTCCCAGCAAGCATAAGAAATGTTGCCGGAACAACCGTGGACATCTTCAAGAGGAAACTAGATTTATTCCTCCAAGGAGTGCCGGACCAACCGGGCTGTGGTGAGTATGTGGGCCTGCGGGCCGCTCCAAGCAACAGCCTAGTGGACCAAACTCTCACAGGTCAAGCCTGGCCTCGGGACGGGCTTGCGGAGTAGAAGACCTCCCAGAACCCCATCAACCAGATATCAACCAGGTATATGATCTAGGGAGCCGGTCGGCCGAGCGAACAGCACGCTGGACTTGTGATCCTGTGGTCCTGGGTTCGATCCCAGGCGCCGGCGAGAAACAGTGGGCAGAGTTTCTTTCACCCTGATGCCCCTGTTACCTAGCAGTAAAATAGGTATCTGGGTGAAAGTCAGTTGTCACGGGCTGCTTCCTGGGGGTGGAGGCCTGGTCGAGGACCGGGCCGCGGGGACATTAAAAAGCCCCGAAATCATCTCAAGATAACCTCAAGATGGTATATGCGGTATTGTGACGACATGGGTAACTATAGCAATGGAATACTCCAGGTATGCATAAAAACTGCAGCCAAACTGTGGATACGGTATGTGTAAACTCCGTTTTAACTCCAGAGGGGCCACTATAGGTAAACTCCGTGCTAACTCCAGAGGGGCCACTCTAGGTAAACTCCGTGGTAACTCCAGAAGGGCCACTATAGGTAAACTCCGTGTTAACTCCTTAGTGCCACTCTAGGTAAACTCCACGCAAACTCCAGGCCTCTACTAGGTAAACCCTTTGGTATCGTACATAAAAAACAGTATTACCAGCACAGTGCCAGGAGAAACAAGAGCCGTGCGCCTCGGCCCAGTATCGCCACACATACACTCCAACTCTTTCTCTTTTTTTTTATTACTCTCTCGCTTTATGTTTCGTATTAAACCCCGCGAGGTTGGTCGGGACGATGAATGTATTACGAGCCACTGAATCCTGACGATCCTATTTAGTCAGTCTCTCCAACGCTGAGAGCTTGTAAATGATTAAAGAGCTTGTTGCTAAGATTGAGGAGTGTTGTTGCCGTGTTGGTGTCGTGGTGGGTTGGTGGGTGTGTGGTGTGTGTGTGTGTGTGTGTGTGTGTGTGTGTGTGTGTGTGTGTTTGGGAGCAGGTAGGATTCGTATTGACTTGGTCGTCTGGCTGTAATCTTTAGCGACTGGGTGCTCAAAGCTCAGGCAGACGTCCCGGCTGTTAATTAAAGGTTTGGTGATGTGGTTAGAGTTTTTTATTTTTATTTTTTTTTGTTTGTAGGAGGAGAGGGAGGAGGAGGATGGGGGTGATGGAGGGAGGTGGGGGGGGAGTTGTTGTTGTGGTGCCGACCCGGTTGTGTACGTGTTTCAAGCATATATATATATATATATATATATATATATATATATATAGTATATATATATATATATATATATATATATATATATATATATATATTTATAGTAGCCGATCATTTGCTATATCAACTTGATCCAATAGCTGAATTTCGATTAATTTATTTTTTTTGATAGTACCTTATGTAGGTCTTATGGGTAAACGTAGTTTGGACTCTCCTACTCTAACCTACTAGTTAGGTTAGTTGGGAAAGTTAGGTTAGTTGGCTAGGTAGGTAGTAGGACTTATCAGACTGGTTTGGAATCGGTTGCTAGTGCTGAATGGTTGGCTACTGTGAATATATATATATATATATATATATATATATATATATATATATATATATATAGATATATATATATATATTTGTTGTGTCCCACCTAGTTGTGCTTGCGGGGGTTGAGCTTTGGCTCTTTGGTCCCGCCTCTCAACCGTCAATCTACTGGTGTTCAGATTCCTGCTTCTCGAGCTCTATCATATCTATATTTGAAACTGTATATGTGTATGGTGACTGCAGCCCGTCCTCATGAACAAAGACGCAAATGTTTGTTAATCCAGCAGCCAAACCCTCATGTTTATGAATGAAAAATGGCTTATACACGAATCACAACTGATGAGGTCCGAACATTTCTCGAACAGGGGTTCGCTGACGACCTTTGTTCGAATCACAACTGTGTAAATGCTTCACCCAGGTACTTTAAATACAAATAATCGTCAACAGAACCTAAACACCTAACCTAACCTTCGCCTAACCAAACATACAACTTTAATATATATATAGTAATATTTTCTTCTGTATGAGAATAAACTTATGTTTAATACACATTTCGTAAAAATTGATGAATTTATCTTGGGGGACGGCCTCCGCTTTAACGAGCCTGGCTTAAGGAAAGGGTGCCTCATCAACAAGGGCCAAATACTCGTTATTCTAACATCTTACAAGTGATAACGTATGTAATTTTCTCGAGCTGTGCTTCGCTCTCGTCCTTTGCTTGGCTCTCACCTCTCTAAATCCTTCAC
>WNGS01166226.1:17628436-17642936 GCA_020271785.1 Procambarus virginalis | reverse complement strand
ACCAAACATGAGGTGCGACGTGTGACAAGCAGACAGATGGTCCCTTAGCACGAATATTTCCTTTCCCACGTTCCCATCACACGAAACACGAACAGTATGGAACTCCTGTTGCAACGACCACATACCATACCGACACTTTAACAATTCAACAAATGAATGGTTAATACCATTCAATAATGTACAACAATGGTACATTGCTACAGATTATTTCACAGAAAAAGCGCATTTCTACCTTGTAACCTTCACAATGAACTCTATAACTAGGGCCGTTTTATATAAACAAATATAAATAATAATATTAGTACAAATAATAATAATAATAATAATAATAATAATAATAATAATAATAATAATAATAATAATAATAATAATAATAAAAGTAAGAACAACGACAAACCACAAGACAAAAAATTACAATATTATTATTATTTGTTTTATTTTTGCAGGAACTAGAATGATATAGATAAATAAAAACCAATAAACAGTAAATATGCCTTATGTTGACTCTAATTATCAGACTAAACTTGGGTCTTCGCGCACGTCATCCAGGTAAACAAAAAAAAAAAAATACAGCAGGACCTGACGTATTACGAAAAAAAAAATTTACATGTGAATAATCGCCCCCAAAATACCCTCGTTATCACCATTATCACTGGGTGGATCTTTCGTTGAGACAACGAGAATTCTTCGAGTCTGTCTGTCTGTCTTTCACTGTCTGTCTGTCTCCCTTCACCCTCCCTCCCTCCCTCCTTCTGTCTCTCCTTACCTTAGGGACAACAGAGACTAAGGGTGAAACTACTGAGACGCTTATCAAGGCCATGTTGTACAAGACTTCACTCAGGGAATTTGTTCTGTGTTTTCTTCTACAATATAATGTTTTTCCACCCCCCCCACCCCCATGTAAACACACACACACACACACATATACAGGTGTGTGTGTGTTTACTCACCTCAAATAGGTGAGTACACACACACACACATATATACACACAGCCAAGTGGACAGCACTCTGGGATCGTAGTCCTAAAGGCTCGAGTTCGAACCCCCTCTCCAAGATAGAAACAAATGGGCCGTTTTTTCACCTGATGTCTCTGTTCAGTAAATCGGTACCTGGGGATTAGACAGCTGCTACGGGCTGCATTTTGTAAATGAGCGATTGTGTGTGAAAGAGAAATATATGTAGTAGGTATGATAGAGGAAAATAGGTCGGGAGTCAGTTCATTAGACAACCGACGGATAGGAAGGCGGGTCCAAGAGCTAACAGATCGATCCTACAAGCACAAATAGCAACACACACACACACACACACACACACACACACACACACACACACACACACACACACACACACACACACACACACACACACACACACACGCTGTCCTGACATGAAACTCTCCTGCCAAAAAGAAATATAAAACAAAACTAGAAAATGTCCACAAATATACAACAAGGCTCGTTCTTGAGCTGACGGGACTGAGCTACAAAGAAGGTCAGAAAACTGGACCTCAGTACACTAGAGGAAAGAACGATTAGGGCACACATTGATAACGATGTACAAGATACTAATTTAAGAGGGATTAGCAAAGTAGATATAGCTGCAATGTTTAAATTAAGAAACAGTAGATCGAGGGAACATAATTGGAAATTGGAAATACAGATGAGTCAAAGAAATGTTCGGAATACCTTTTTCAGTCTCAGAATCGTAAGTAAGTGGAACGGACTAGACGAAGAAGTTGTGGAAACCAATTCGATACACAATTTTATATATATCGAATTTTATGATAAAAACGGGGGCAATGATTCCGAGTAATAATGGTCAAAAGGCGGGGCTTATGAGCTGATATTCGACCTTGCAAACACAACTGGGAACACACAGGACAGAGGATAGAACTTTGTAACAAAAAACAAATGTTATTCAGAGGTCTGTTCTTACATCCTTTGTCTCTAACTTCCTTCCTCTTTTGTTACGATCTTCAGGCTCTTCCTCTCTCAGGAAGAACAGAGGAGAGGACTCACAAGAGCCACTCCAACACAAACCAAAAGAACATCCAAACCTTTATCAAAGGAACTGGCTGGCAGGCGGACACACTCCGACAAGCTTAATTGCTTTAGTGCTTAACAATCATCGTTGGCACCGTAGGGGCTCTCCCGCGGGGTTAGAAATTTGGCACTCGAGGGATGTCACGTTGTCCGTAATCAATTATATATACCCAGCAGTGGCATGTGTTGGTCAGTAGAAACATTCAATAAAACTTACCGATTATTTTGGAGCAGACCAAAATAGCCTCATGAGTTTTGTTCACCAGCTGAAGTGAACTTCTTCACCTTAGCTGGTGAATATTAGCATATTTATACACTAAAGTTAATATGCATTGTGTAATTTATTATTTATCTTTATAATTAAGATGAATTGGAAACGTCAACACACATGACTGTCACAATAGTAATGACAACAGTGTGCCAATTGTGCTGTTGTGGTTAGCGGGCACTCGGCTCGCCAGCGAGAGGGCCTGGGTTCGACTCCTTAGAAGTGTGGTACTCCTAAGGTACTGTTCCTTTACTCCTCTCGGCCCCGTACATCCAGCAGTAATTGATAAAGCTGGTTGTAAAACGGTTAGCGGATCGTGTTCTGGGAGGTAACCTAACCAGAACGAGACCCCTTGCCCGAAGCCTACACACCCGCAAAAAAATAATTCGCATAGCACTAAGTCAATAAATATAAAATCTTTGGTAACGAAGGACCGCAAAGCGTTGCTCATTTCGAGAAGCTGCAAACATACTCCCTTAGCCTTATAGGCAGGCTCAGGAGAGACATGTTCCCTTAGTCTTATAGGCAGCTCAGGAGAGACATGCTCCCTTAGCCTTATAGACAGACTAAGAAGAGACATGCTCCCTTAGTCTTATAGACAGACTCAGGAGAGACATGCTCCCTTAGCCTTATAGGCAGACTCAGGAGAGACATGTTCCCTTAGTCTTATAGGCAGGCTCAGGAGAGACATGCTCCCTTAGTCTTATAGACAGACTCAGGAGAGACATGCTCCCTTAGCCTTATAGACAGACTCAGGAGAGACATGCTCCCTTAGCCTTATAGACAGACTCAGGAGAGACATGCTCCCTTAGCCTTATAGACAGACTCAGGAGAGACATGCTCCTGAGTCTTACTCTTACATGAAGACACACACACACTATCTTACACAAACAGATGCTGATATTCACTTATCCAAATACTGTACTTACGTCATATTTGATCATATTCAATCTTAAATAAGTTAACGGGAATCAAAGAAAACACTTCATTTTGAATCAAAAAAAGTACACTTCTGCTTCAGTACTCGCACAGAAACTAATAAACAAAATGAATGAAAAAGAAACATCACATATTCTTAAATAATTCAGCTTTATATCGGAGCCTTTAAAAGAACTTCATAATTGTTTCCTTTGATAAAACTGAGGTACTCACGTGGTGTTTACAGGGTCCTTTATCATGCTGTGTCAGACCATACCTGGAAGTGTAGAATTGAGGATTAAACAAGCTTTATATAACTGGCTAATTTGAGTCTTAAGGTAAGGAATCATGGGTTTGTAACAGGACGTACAGACACGCACACAATCACTAACGACACCCCTTGTAAGGTATTGAAGACACTGATTAGAAGGAGGTTCGTTGGATACTGAGAGCATACGAGTTTTAGCTATAGATCTCAACATGGATTCAGCAGAGAGAAAGTTTGCTTGACCAACTTCCTGGTGCTCTACAAGATATAAACAATCAAACAGGAGAAGCAGGTAAGGCAGACTGCATGTTTCTAGACTGCCAGAAAGTTTTTGACACTGCTCCTTACAAACGAGTGTAATCAGCTAGAGAAGCCCTCTGGTAGTAGGCAAGAGTCACAGCAGAAAGAATATATCTAAATGGAGAGATGTTATTGAATGGGGGACCTCAAGGGTAGTACGCTAAACTAATGAGAAAGATCAGAACTGTGGAGGACTGCATTACATTGCAAGATGACCTGGACAGGCTCCAGAGATGGTCTGAAAAATAACTAATCCAAGAGCTAAAGCTCGATCCTGCAGGCACAAATGATATGATAAGTACTCCGTTTTTTTGGCAAACTACTTCAGCCTGGGGTAATGACTGAGTACACTGGATATATTAACAAACACACGAACACGAATGAAAAAAAAACATGATTCGATTGAGCTTGAAAACGTTTCTTTTCCAAGAGTCCCCCTTCTTCCTCCACCATTCCCCACCCCTCCCAGCCCCCCATTCCTCCACCCTCCCAGTCCTCCCCCATGTCTCCCCATGTCTCCCATCCCACCCTCCCGGCCCCCATGCCCCTCCACCCTCCCAGTCTCCCCCCAGTCCTCCACCCTCCCAGTCCTCCCCCCATTCCTCCACCCTCCCCCCACCCTCTCAGGCCATACACTATTAAAAAACTATCTGAAGGTAAGAGTCTTCACCTATACTTGAACAAACTGAGTTGTCTACAGGGTGATACTTCTGCGAACACACAGCTTCAGCCTGGAGTCCCATACCTAGTTAAACACAAGACAAAGTTAGAGAAGATTCAGCGGTGGTGGCCACCAGCTCGTCCCCGAGCTGAGGGGTATAGACTACGAGGAAAGGGCTAAAGGAGCTTGACCGCAACGTCCCTGGAGAACCGAAGAAGGTAAGGGGAGGACATGATAACCACCTAAAAACAAAAAGTTTACAGGGGAATTGACAGGGTGGACAAAGACAAACCGCCTTCAGCACGGGTGGAGCACGAATTCAAGGGACACAGGTGGAAATCTTAGGTACCCAGATTAGTTCACGAGACGTTAGAAGATTTTTTCAGTGTCCAGAGTAGTTCATTAATAGAATGCAAAAAAAAACCTAGGCAGTGATGTGGGTGGAGGCTGATTCCATACACATGCTTCAAATGTAAATATGATAGAGCCCAGTATGCTTAGGAATTCTGTACACCAGTTGATTGATAGTTGACAGGCGGGACCAAAGAGCCAAAGGCTCATCCCCCCGCAAGCACAAATAAGGTGAGTACTGAGATGCTCATATATCCTAGGTCGAGAAAGATGTATATAATTTCCAATGTTTGGTCCTGGCAGGGCAAATTTTATATTATTGTGGCTTCATATACTTCTCAGTGGGCTTCTCATTCTGCCTTCTAGCCTTCACTTCCTCGCCTAGTCCCTCCTCCCCCTCTTCCTCCTCACTACGACCCCCCGTCTTCCCCCCCTTTCCCTTATTACCAAACCTCCTCTCCCCCTGGCCCGCAACTACACCCCTAAAAATCAGATCTACCCCTCCCCATTGCAGATCTACCAGATCTCTCAGATTTATCTACCACCAGAACACTAATGTATCTGATCGACACACAGACTGAAATCTGCAATAAAGAGTAATATATAATGTAATAGAAACTATCTACTCTACTACTTCCGACCCAAAGTACTCCTTAACCTTCCCTACTAATCATTCCCCTACTTCCATCCCCCCAACCCCCCCCCCGCCCATCCGCGCGTCGCGCCCCTTACCCCTCTATCCCCCGCGATCCCCCCCCCCCCCCAACCGGTAAATCACGTGAACCAACCAGGACCCCCCGGAACTTTTTGACGCCTCGGAAAATGGCGTCAACTTCAGGGGTAGGTGGAGGGAACGGGTGAGCGTGGTTTGGGGGGGGGAGAGAGAGAGAGAGAGAGAGGAGAGAGAGAGGCTCGAGAGAGAGAGAGAGAGAGAGATAGCAATAGAGCTAGCCTAGCTAGTAGAGGTATCGATATCTTGTTATGTGCCCACCTTCGCTGAGTTACGGATGATGTGCGTTCCTGCTTAGGTCAGGACGTTGAATTTTGTACGTTGAGGTAAACCAAGAGAACGGCTGCATAGCGCAGCCATCCAACAGGTCATTCTGGTTGCTCTTACAGCCATTAAACTCCTCTATGTCTTGAGCGGCAGGTTGCAGGCGTCCTGCAACCGGTTCAAAAGACAAAATTGTAGTACTCAATGAGTAACACATCTCAAAGAAGGATAGGTAAGTAGCTTAGGCTATTTCTAATCCTCCTGGCGTTTTATTTACTAATAATTAGCATTCAACTGCCCCTCTCCCTCCCCTACCCTCCCCTAGCACCATTGTTAAGGCTCAACCAACTGCCCCGTCATCCAGTCCCTGCTACTCCACTATACATATACTTATAACTAAGATATTAGACCAACATATTTTTCTTTGGTCCTACTCAGCGAAAAACATACACACACACAAAGCTTCAAAAGGTCCTGTAGTCCTTACATTTTCGATGCTATGTATATATATATATATAATATATTATATATATATATATATATATATATAATTTTTTATATATATATTTATATATATATATAATATATATTATAGTATATATATATATTAGTATATTTTGGGAGCAGTCCTTTCTTGTAAACAATGTTGTTAAATATGACCGAAAAAGTCGGTCCGCGTCAGACTAGATATAAAAATGAATTTTGGAGAATTAATTTTTCAATTACCATCGACAAAAAAAAGAAACAAGAAATATTTTGAAAATTCGTGTTAGAATTATTAATCTTACTTTTCGGCCATATTTAACAACATATTTATATATCTATTATATATAGTATATATATATAGATATATATATATATATATCTATATATATAGATATATATATATATATATATGTCGTACCTAGTAGCCAGAACTCACTTTTTGGCCTACTATGCAACGGCACGATTTGCCTAATAAGCCAAGTTTTCTCCTGATTACTATATTTTCTCTAGTTTTTTTTCTTATGAAATGATAAAGCTACCCATTTCATTATGTATGAGGTCATTTTTTTTATTGAAATTAAAATTAACGTAGATATAGGACCGAACCTAACCAACCCTACCTAACCTAACCTAAACTCTCTTTATAGGTTAGGTTAGGTTAAGTAGCCGAAAAAGTTAGGTTAGTTAGGTTAGGTAGGTTAGGTAGTCGAAAAAACCATTAATTCCTGAAAAACTTGGCTTATTAGGCAAATCGTGCTTCGCATAGTAGGCCAAAAGGGGAGTTCTGGCTACTAGGTACGACAATATATATATTATATATATATATAAATAAGTATAGATATATATATATTATAGAATATATACATATATATATGTCGTACCTAGTAGCCAGAACGCACTTCTCAGCCTACTATGCAAGGCCCCAATTGTCTAATAGGCCAAGTTTTCATGAATTAATTGTTTTTCGACTACCTAACCTACCTAACCTAACCTAACCTAACTTTTTCGGCTAACCTATACCTACCCTAACTATAAAGATAGGTTAGGGTTAGGTTAGGTAGGGTTGGTTAGGTTCGATCATATATCTACATTAATTTTAACTCCAATAAAAAAAATTGACCTCATACATAATGAATGGTAGCTTATCATTTCATAAGAAAAAAATTAGAGAAAATATTATTAATTCAGAAAAACTTGGCATTATTAGGCAAATGGGGCCGTGCGTAGTAGGGCCAAAAAGTGAGTTTCTGGCTACTAGGTACGACGATATTATTATATATATATATATAGTATATAGATATATATATATAATATATATATATATATATATATATATATATATATATATATTCTATTAAGAGGAACTGTGAGGAATTGCCGGCGGAGCGGCGCATATGTTCACAGTTATAAAGACAGTAATTGGTTGTAAATCATAGCATGGTAGAGTGCGGGAACACCAGAGTTCCTCGCACTGAAGGTGGTTTGTAAACCACAGTGTGACTGGAAAGCCACAATCCCCTCCCCATCCCCCTCTCCCCTCGCCTTCCTTTCCCTCCTCCCTTCCTCTTCCCTCACACTCTCTTCCCCTCACCTCCCTTTTTACTCTCTCCTTCATCCTATTTCACTAATGCCTGGTGATGTCCTCCTATCTCCTCCTCCTTACCCTTGTATTCCTTCTCCGAGTCGCTTGTAGTGTCATTTCTCCAATCTCCATCCACTAATTCTCTTCCTCGTTTCTGACCCATTTTCATCTCCCATTTATTCCCATTCTCCATTGCTCCCCATTCAAGACCGTCCAGCAACGTCATGATCACCTTCAAGCTAAAAAATGTACAGACTACTACCCCCTCCTCCCCCTCTCCTTTCCTCCTGCAGACCTGTTATGTCCTTTCCTTTCCACACCCAGGAATCTTCCCCCTTTCCCCCCTCTCTTCCATCTCATTCACATCACCAACCTCCTCCAAACCTCATTTCCTTCAAATCCCTCCCTATCTCAACATCAATCCTCCACACCTACAACCACCCCTCTGAAAAAAAACCCACACATTAATCCTCTCCCAGTTAACCCCCACCACTGGCCCTCCCACAGCCTCACAACCACTCCCTCCTCTCCCACCCCAAAACGCCTCCAAAACCAAGGATTCAAATCAGCTTTACGAAACCGAATGAATAAATATAAGCCCCTCTGGGATTTTAACCGAGTCCCCCCCCCCAACCCCCCCCTCACATTCCCCTCCTTACTAGCAGACAAAAGAACAAATCCCATTATGGGTCTATTATCTTCAAAGTAAGCGGCAGCAGATTCCTAGTAGCCACTTAGTTGCCATCTGAGGGGAAAAGGAGGGGAGAGAGAGGGGACAGGAGGGGTGAGAGGGGAGGGAGGGGGTGTAGCATAGGGGGACAGAAGACGGGAGAGAGGGAGGGCATAGAGTGGGGAGACGAGAGAGAGAGGGGACAGGAAGGGAACAGAGGAGATTGGGAGGGGTTAGAGAAGACAGTGAGGGTGGGTAGGGAAGGGACATGGAGGGAAAGAAGATAGGAGGGGGGGGTGAGGTGAGGGACAGAAACAAGGGTACGAAAGGGGACAATAAGAAAGGGGTAACCAAAGGGGAGGCCGTAGGATGGGGGGAAAACGAGAGTGAAAGGGGTATAGGAAAGACGGCAGGGAGGAAGACTAAGGGTACGGAAACGAGAGAGAAGACGAGAGAAAGAAGATTATCTTGATATAAGTGAAGAAATATTATATTAATTTAAGAGTTAGGGAAGATTATCTTCAAGAAAGATTAAGGAAGATTACCTTAATGCCAGAGTAACGAAGATATTGTAGAGGCACGAGAAAAACAGCTGTCATAATAAAAATAATAAGAGAACGTCTGTCTGTCTGTCAATCTATTTGTCCCAGGATGGAGAGCAGATCTAGGGTTATCCTCACACAGCTCCGCAGAGCCACTTGTGGGTGCAATCTATATAGTCGTAATGGCTATTAGTGTTTTCTCCTGATATTTACCTTACCTAGTGGGTGTAATGGGGGGGGGGGGACGAACAGGCGGTTTGGGGTAGCCTCACATGCATAAGCCTCATGAGGGTCGGTGGAGATTAATGTTCGGCACTGAATCCATAGAGTTTTATAATTGGTTCATTATATGAAGGGGCCCTCAACACTTAAATGGTGCAAGCTTTTACGATCGACCCAGGTACCTACCGGGTAGTCTATACCTAGTATAATAAAAATGCAAATATTAACCACAGAAACATGTGACAGACAGCTAAAGGTTTCCTTGGAACGGGCAGAGTCATTTCTAAGCACGTTCATAAAACCAATGTGCAATATTATGCAACTAATTTTGGTTACAGTGCTTGAACCGAGGTGTTGAAAAACGTGTGAATACACTAAGACACGAATTAATATCCGATCAATGTAAGGAATACGACACCCACACTGCTTCAGGAGAAGAACAGGCCTATCAGATACCAGGTAACCCCACAATGCTATCAGGAAAAGTGCAATTCTAACAAAGCCTATCAGAAACCCACTACCTCCCAAGTGGTATATATATATAGATATATATATAATATATATATATTATATATATATATATTATATATATATATATATATATATATAATATATATGACAGTGTCAGACCACGGAGGAAAATTAAAACGGAATTTCCTTAAGTACTTTCGTATATTAATACATCTTCAGAAGGAGTGCTTTCGTATATAATACATCTTCACTCCTTCTGAAGATGTATTAATATACGAAAGTACTTAAGGAAATTTCCTGTTTCAATTTTCCTCCGTGGTCTGACACTGTCACATTTTTAATCACGTGTTTTTTTTTCGTGATACACACCACAACACACATACTATATATATATCTATATATAATATATATATAATATATATATATATATATAATTATATATATCTATATATATATATATATATATTATATATATATTGGAAACCGTATAGTGTAACTTTGTCCGCTCTGATCCGTTGGGGATCATAGCGGACATTGTGGTGTATTATTTGAGAAGACTGGTTAAGAGAGCCGGGGCCGTCAGGCACAGCAGGCAGCGTCCCTCGGGAGTGGTGTGCTGTGTGTGGCCTGGCGAGCTGTGTACAGACAGCAGCCGTCCAAACATGTCGCTTGTCTTGCCAATTGGGCAAAGAGAACTTCACTGGCATTGAAGCACCGAGCTCAGAACTATACCAGACGTACCAGTCCTTCACACAAAGTATAACCAACATGAGAGAGTTTGTTTCAGAACTGGTAGACAATAGTGCTTGTATTACCAGCTGAGAGAGAATCAGGTCAGTGGCCAGCACTGTTCCCCCCCAGACAA
Source organism: Procambarus virginalis (assembly GCA_020271785.1). Taxonomy (NCBI): domain Eukaryota; kingdom Metazoa; phylum Arthropoda; class Malacostraca; order Decapoda; family Cambaridae; genus Procambarus; species Procambarus virginalis. The sequence continues at coordinate 17,632,295 of WNGS01166226.1, read as the reverse complement.
AGTCAACTAAAACTGGTCTGTACTTCTTGGTAACATCAGACGTCGTGGTCCTAATTAGCGTCAAAAGATTGTATTTGCTTAGCTGAACGAACTAGGAGGGTTCAGTTCCTGAACCGATTATATGCCTCTGTAATCCTTTACGCCACCCGCCCACGGGATGGGTATGGGGTGCATAATAAAGAAAGAAATTGAAAGAAATTGGACTTGGTTCTAAGCAAAACACCGAGAAAAGTGATCCACGAAGAGCAATCACCTATTTACAATATAACCAACTTCTCAACAAGCAGCCACAGTGGTTATTATAACGGGGGACATACAACAGCTAACCGTAATCAAACCGCACCTCTACAAGCTTCTCAACATACACTTGCAGAAACTTTCCCACGTAGAGGTACAGAAGGGCGTTCAACAGTCACACACACAGAGCCGCCCCAGAGCCCCTGGTGATAGCTACTCAAACAGTGAAATTCTCACAAACAGGACATGAAAACCTAAGTAACAGATTTTACCAATATCCAAGGAAACAGTTGGCAAGGACAGAAAAGAACTGCTAAAATATCTAAGATATGAACGCTACACTACCAGGTACAAGAATCTGTCACAATATTAGTCCAACGAATATTATAATTATTGTAACCGCTAAGGACACCCTGGAAAAAACTCATCCCACACAAAGAGATATTAGGAGAGATTAAGTTAAATGATTAGAAGCTTTATTCCTCAGCCTTACCCAGTATCTCATTCCATCCAACCAACAAGATGGAGTTATGTAGACAGGGGCAAAGCTACTCTGGACACGCCTTCAGACTCCAGGACGATCCAGTCATTTATCTGTCACGCTTATCCAGACCCTCCATCACCTTGGAACACAATATCAACACGGGATACTGTACACAACAAGTATGATACTGTCATATATAATGATTTGTCATCCACACTTCCGTGGAAATCAACATCTTATTTCCTTATTTCCAATAAACTTTCCTTATTAAGACTCCTCATGGCTCGGTCAATAGAGCTTCGGCTTCTCACACGTGGAGTCCACAGTTCGAGTCTCCTAGAGCCCAGGTGAATAGAATAATACTATCACTCTGGACATGACTGACAGACAGGTTGTCTATTTGTCTCTGCTACTCTCACCAACACTGGAGACCCAACAAAACTCACATTATACCAACTGTCAAGACCTTTCTTGATGCCTCGGTCACAAGTAACTGTGAACGAATTACAGAATGCACTAATTGGTGCATTCTCAGTAGTTGGGTGGATTTGTAGGTAGATGGGGAATGGATCTGGTGGTGTCTGGTGTCTGTGCAAAATACAATATTATGAAATAGTGATAAAACAGCGCAGAGGGAGGTTTCCAGCGTGAGTGGTTGCCAACTACGTTATAAAACCATGCCCAAGTATCTGAATTTTAGAATTAATATTCATTATAAAAATTCGTTCTCTCCCGGGCCACCCTATCTAATATTACCAGGAAATTTAGTTACGAGACATAAATAATGCATGTTTTCAAATTAACAATGATAAAATAAACACCAAAATAATAATAAATACAGTAATAATAATAATAATAATAATAATAATAATAATAATAATAATAATAATAATAATAATAATACCATTATAACAATAATATAATAATAATAATAAAAATAATAATTACGATAAAAATAATGATAACAGTAGCAACTAATAATATTTCATAACTAATAACAGATGTACGGCGATAACCGCGCCCTGACCGGCCCTGGGTGTGTCCGGTATACAGTTGTATACAGTGTGTGTATACAGAGCATGTATACAGTGTGTATACATACAGCCATGTTGCGGTAACACACCAAAAAGCTGTGACACCTTACTATCATGTTAATGGATGACGCCGATTGGTTACCACTACTCTCTTGTTCCCCTTGTAATTACTCCCAGGAAATTGCTGCTTTGGATGGCTACATGCGCTATTATGTATTTTTTTTGTACATTTGTACGTGTGGCATTAACCAGGTGTTTGTGTGTATATGTGGCTGTATATGTGTGTGGACGTGTGTGTGTGTGTGTACATTTTACATATTTGTGCCCCGCATGATTGATTCTCTCACTCTTGGACCTTCGCCTTTTCAACTACTATAGTTGTCTAACGTAATGACTCAACTACTACTAGGTAATTATTGACCTTTTCCAGGATGTATCCACCATCATCTCTCTAACTCTCATGTACCTATTTACTGCTAGCTAAGAGAGGCATCAGGTGAAAGAAACTCTACCCATTTGTTCCTGCCTCGACTAGAAATCGTATCCAGGCACTTTGGACTACGACTCCTGTGCGCTGTTCGCTCGGGCCACTCGAACCTTTGTTCGTATATATATGCGTGAGAGAGTATGTGTGTATTTTCTATTTGTATCTGCAGAATCGAGCTATTAGCTCTGGACCCCCCCTTTCTAACCAATCTATTTTTCTCTGTTATATCTACTACGTATATTTCTTTCTAACACACGCACACACATCACACACATCCCTAGAAAGCAGCTAGTACCAGCTGTCTAATTCTCAGGTACCCATTTACTGCTAGGTGAACCGGAGCATCAGGGTAAAAGAAACTCTGCCCATTTGTTTCTCTGCCTCCGCCGGGAATCGAACCCGGGACATTAGGACTATGACCCCCGAGCGCTGTCTACTCAGCTGCGAGGCACCCTGATGTTGTGTGTATTTGGGTATGTATTCACTTAATTGTATTCACCTAGTTGTGCTTGTGTGTGTGTGTGTGTGTGTGAATTCACCTAGGTTGTGCTTGCGGGGGTTGAGCTCTGCTCTTTCGGCCAGGTGGGTGTGTGTGTGTTTGTGTGTGTGTGTGTGTGTGTGTGTGTGTGTGTGTGTGTGTGTGTGTGTGGTGTTGTGTGTGTGGTGTGTGTGTAAGAGGCTAACACACCACACTTCACTACTGACCTCCCGCTGTGACATCTCCTCCCGACCTGACCCCCCCACCGTCATCCCCCCCTCCCCCCAGCCCCACCCCACCATTACCTCCTCCCCTATAAAATGCTCAGCAAGTATAGTGTGAATCAGCTCAAATCCGTATCATTGTGGCCGCCGACAGACATGCAGACGCACGCACCGCGGCGCAGACAATAGGGAGCAGTTGCCCCGCGGGCATGGGTAAACAAGCAGTCTGGCATCAGTGGTAACATTGTGGTCTGCCGCGCTGCTCTTCCTGTCTCGCCGCTGCGTGCGCGGGTCGCGAACTGCGGCGTGACACTTTGTATATGTAACGACAACTGTACTTAGCAACTTGCGTGTGTGTGTGTGTGTGTGTGGTGTGTTTGTGTGTGTGTGTGTGTGTGTGTGTGTGTTGTGTGTGTGTGTGTGTGTGTATGTGTGGTGTGTGTGTGTGTGTGGTGTGTGTGTGTGTGTGTGTGTTACTATGTGTGCTTGTAGGATCAAGCTGTTAGCTCTTGGACCCCCGTCTCTCTCTAACAAACAGTTGTCAAATTTAGTGACTCTCGACCTGTTTTTCTCTGTTATATCTGCCATATATATTTCTAACACATACACACACACCACATCCCCAGGAAGCAGCCCGTAGCAGCTGTCAAACTCCCATGAACTTATTTACTGCTAGGTGAACATGGGGTATCAGGTGGAAGAAACTCTGCGCATTAGTTTCAGCTTACGCCGGGAATCGAACCCGGGCCCAGACGTTCTCCTCTGGGATTCCACTGAATCCAGAAGACGTCTGGAGCTTCTGAAGCCAGTCCGGAGGTAAACAAAAACCTTCAAATGTAAGAGGACCGACGCCCATTGCCCTAGGACGCCCCCCTTCACAATGGACATAGAACCTCTCTTTTTTTTTTACATCCC
>WNGS01166226.1:17610715-17627436 GCA_020271785.1 Procambarus virginalis | reverse complement strand
AGGCAGGGTAGGCTGTAGGTAAGGGCTAGGTCAGCTTGATAAGGACAAGTACTAGATATTTCCTATAAGTGTCGCAAATCAGAGGCAGCAACATACGCAACCGAAGGACCAAATTTGCACATTCGCGAGGCACTAAAAATACACAACTGGAAGCACGATATACGCCGGCCCATCCTCTTAAAACGATTAAGTACTGATAGTAACCATTGAGCTGAATATACCAATATGTAATGCAGGACTCCCAAATTCCTGTCTTCTGATATCATTATTTTTTTGTAAAGGCCGATTTAAAAAGCTAAAATCCAAACTCAAACTTTCCTAGGTCTGGTATAGCATTTGCGTGCACTATATAACGCCGAACATAACGTATATAGTTAGGTCTATGTATTGCTTGCTCAAGCAAGATTAGGTTCTTTGTTTTCATTTCCAATTTATAGGCTGTCACTTTGAACATCCTCAGTACACAAAACGTCACCTGTTGGGGTTCAACTGGACATATTGGTAAGTTTGACCAAACAGTTGGTGAAAGTCATTTTAGAAGGATGGGGTGAAATATTCACATCGAGAAGCACCAGATATGCACCATTAAAGTGTCATAATATTCATTGACTTTTCATAGCATCAGTCAAAACACTGGAGTATAGGTCTACTGTTTTGGGCTGTGAAAGAAACATGAGAATAACAAGATCGAAAAAAAGATATATTCGAGGTATAACTGAAAGTTAGTTAATAATTAATATAATTTTCATTATCATTTGATAAGACCAAGAAGTAGTAATAATATAATTTATAATGGTAATATAAATTTATCTAAAATAATAATAAAATACAATACTAATATAAATAATAATTCAGAATAAAATCAATTCTACCTTGCAAAAATCGTGTAAATTTATAAAAAAAAAAAAAATATAGTGTACAAAAAGAGCAATAACAATAATAAGAGGAGTGATAATTACACGAGGGGATAATTAACCACACTGGCCCACAAATCACTGCACAACTAGGCGAGGTCACAGTCATCAGAGTAATGGTTGCAAGACACTGCAAGCCTGTGAGCGACACTTCGTAATAGCCATTTACTGTAGCGAAATTAAAAGGATTCCCCTAGCGGTGCGCGTAGCTATATACACTGAGTACATGACTAGGCCCATACGTCATGAAGTACAGGTTATGCTGCCTGATGTATATAAAATAAACAACCTATATATATATATATATCATATATATATATATATATATATATATATATATATATATTATATATTACATTATATATATACACATATATATATATAGATAAATATATACTATATATATATATAGATACTAGTATATATATTATATAGATATATATATATATTTATATATATATATATAGTAGATAGATATATATATATATTATATATATATATATTATATATATATTGTGTGTGTGTTAATTTTATTATTAATTTTAAATTTTAAGCACATTGCGTGAAATGCCCCATTCTTACATGGTACAGTTATGACGCCGAAAAGAAAGATGTAATATAAAAAATAAAGTAATATTACACAATAACCATAAATAAATACAATATGATTACTAAATGCAAACAACCCTATAACGACGGATAATGACAAAAAAAATTATCTCTGGTCATTAATGCCAGGCAGGTTCCATAGATTTGCTTATACCGTAGTCTAACACTAATATTATATGTAAAGTTGATTGTATTTAGCAAATATAACTACTATAATTTGTATAATAAGACTATATTTCTTATTATCATAACATGAGTGTAGTTTCCAACTGTTATTATACGTATTTAGTATCATTAGAGTGTTATTAAACTCTAATGATACTAAATGTAACTCCAATCTACAGTGCATGTAGTCTATACTGACTCAGTTACACTGCTTAAAATTGGACGCGGTAGATAGAGTTACTAATTATAGTGCTAGTTACAGTGACTATAATGAAAACTAAGTATACGTCTGAAGTTAGGCTACACTGAATGGAATTACACTATAAAGTTAGCCAAAACTGACCATTTACATTGCAGATAAAGTCAATTTATAACTGAAGTTACAATACCGAAAGATAAACTACAATTAAATTGTGAAAAACTAACTACAGCTACACTGACGACAGATAAACTAACTGTAATTATACTGATGGCTAAATACACAGTAGTTACACTGACGGTATATAAACTGTAGTATGATGCAATAAACTGTAGTTACACTGAGGCAATAAACTGTAGTTACACTGACGGTAGATAATAATGTAACGTTTTTTACACTGACGGTAGTAAATATAACTCGTAGCTTACTAGTTAACTGATGGCAGATAAACTGAGTTACACTGACGGTAATAAACTGAAGTTACACTGAAGGTAGATAAACTAATTATCTTTACACTGATAGTAGACTAACTGTAGTTACAATTGCGGTAGATAAACTGTAGTTACACTGATGGCAGATAAACTGTAGTTACACTGATGGCAGATAAACTGTAGTTACACTGATAGCAGATAAACTGTATTTGCACTGACTGGAGATGAACTAATAGCAGTTACAGACTGTAACTAAACTAACATTAATTTTGCTCTAGGTGCACTAACTTACAATGACTGTAACTCACATTTTAATTACCCACATTCTGCATTTTCATGACGAATACTGCTATTACACTGACTTTTTGCGTCTGGCGTATGTAGTAGAAAGAATAGAAGTAGATAGGAAGGTAATAAAAAGAAATACTTAAAGAATAAGAAGCAGATGACGAAATGGTAAAATTTGTAATATAAAAACTTGAATTTGAAGAAGTAAGTGCTATAACTGGCAACTAATCTGCAGTAGAGCAGTGCGTTCATTCACTTGTTTGTGTGCTGATAAGCTCACAGTGTAGGCATAAGTATCAAAGATCTGTGACACCGTGTCACATTATATTAGCTCATCAAATATACAAACAGTGTAGATGTGTGAATATACTAAAAAAGACGTGACCAGCTAAATAAGTCTCAAAAAAAAAACATCCACCTCTATTTCCTCTTTTCCTCTTTATGCTTTCTTTCTTCTCGTGTCTACGAAAGGTCTTATAACGTTCGCAATTGTGCTTATAGCGGCAGCGTTTGTGCTACTGCATATTCTGGTGATATCCGTCCTGATGTTGCCAGAATAGTATTATTAATTCTCGTACAAATAATTAGAACATTAAAATCATGGTTTAAGAAAAAATCATGTTTCAAAAGCAGGCACACAGAATTCTGCGTATGTTGTGTACTACCTTCTACGAGACTACCCTAAGGGACTCAACGGGGTATCACTTATAAAGAAAATACAATTATATATATAATATAATAAACTAAGTATATAGTCATATATTATATATATATATATATATATATCTAGTATATATATATAATGGAAGAAGGAGTCCACCTCTGGCTGGAAGAAGGGGGACCCAAGCCTCGGAGAAATCACACATAACGATTGAGGGAATGTAGGTCCCCCCATACATTTCTGTGTGCTTTCTCCTACCACCCCCTCCTGTTCTACTATTATATATAATATAATATATATATACTTTATACAGATATATATATATATATATATATATATATATATATATATATTTTATATTATATATATATATATATATCCTTTTCCGGAAGAACATTTCTTGTGTTGATGGTTTTTAATCTATAAATTATAAATTTAAAATTGAAAGCCTTCGCATAAACACAAATTAGGTTCACTAAACGCATATTGTAAGACACATGTCGCTGTACTTTAGACTCTGACATTCTTACAGCCGGAACCAAGTGTTTACATGGAGAGAGAGAGAGGAGAGAGGAGAGGAGGAGAGAGAGAAGAGAGAGAAGAGAGAGAGACGAGAGAGGAGAGAGAGAGAGAGATGAGAGAGAGAGAGAGAATGTGAAAGCAATTCTTATTTTTTTTTAACACAGATCCAGGCTCCCCTCACGTAATATTCCTAGGATGTAATTTTGCGTGTCCCCAGCTAGGATGAACACCGTCAATGACAAGGGGGGGGGAAATAAGGGAGCGGGCTGTGAACGTTCCTCGCTCACTGCAAGACGAAGATAACACCACAAGGTCACGAGAACGGTATCACTTGATCTTCATATCTTCACATAACAATTGTAAACAATCACAACACATTTTGACAGAGCAATAGTGATAATCGTGGCATATAATATTGTATTGAAATAAAGACAAGAATTCTGTATATTTATTATATTATATTGCAGATATTATTGTTATATATTCTTTAAAGCCATATTAATAACAGGCTTAAAATAATAATAATATAATAATAATATAATAAAATAATAATAAATAATATAAAATAGAAAAAATTAAATATAACAATTTTTCTTAATTTTCCTTCATAATACAACAATATAGATGCAATATATAAAAATAAGAATATTAAAATAATATTAACATAATAGTTACATAAAAACGACAGTATAATAAAAATAGATAATAATCATAATAATAATAATAATATAATTAATTCATAACAAAATAAATTCATAAATTCTGTTAAATTTACTAGGTGAACTAAGCAAAATAGGAATTTGTCTAAATGAAAAAATAAATTGAAGATGAACGCAAGACGGAGATAACAAAAAAAAAAAACATTGAGTAGTCTTCTTATTGCCAAGGTAACGCAAAAGTTTTCTTGTTTTTTTTTTTGTTTCCACAGCAAATACAGCAATTACCAACTTCCGCCTGTGGAAGGCAAGCAAAAATAAAGCACTGGAATCCACAGTGGCTTTGGCGACGCGTTTGGTGTCGTTAAGAATATTGCATGTGCATGTACATACATACACGTAGAATGCACACCTGCAAGTAGAGTGCACACACATACAAGTTGAGTTGCAGCCAACACCTGTCTGCACGCGCGTGTAGTTTCTTATGACTGCTCCAGTGACATATAGGACGGGTGCTATTCTAAGGATAATTCTGTAGCCTATTTGCCTATTTCGTATTAAAAGGATAACTCACTTTTACTCACACGTACTGATAAGGAACCTCAGTGACATGGACAGATAAGCATCTTCACTGACGTGTACAGTTGTGTTGTGCGGGCGTACGGTGCTATTGTGTGAGGAAGTACAGTGATGTTGTGGAGTACAGTGGAGTAGTGGAGTACAGTAGTGGTGTTGTGGAGGACTATATACAGTAATATTGTGGAGGACAGAGGTGTTGTCGAGTACAGTGATGTTGTGGAAGAGTACAGTGGAGGAGTGGAGTACAATAGTGTTGTGGAAGAGTGGTGGTGTTGTGGAGGACTACAGTAATGTTGTGGATTACAGTGGTGTTGTCAACACTACAGTAGTGTTGTGGAGGAATATAATGGAGTGGTAGAATAGAAGAGTGGAAGTGTGGAATAAAACAGTGGTGTTGTGGAACAGTACAGTGGTATTGTGGAAGAGTACAGTGGAGTTGTGGAAGAGAACATTGGCGATGTGGAGGAGTACAGTGTTGTGAAGGAGTATAGTCGAGGAGTTCGCTGGTGTTACAATTAGTAGGTCGGCCTAAATTTGCTTCTATAAGTTCAGAAATGCAAAGAATTTCTCCAACAAGTATATTTTGGGGTTAATAAATAAAAAAAATATATTTACACGAATTTCAAAGCGATTACATGGAAATACAAGTTGTTGTGGTGGCCAGTGGGGAAGGTTACACGCTTTCTACTCACATTGCCAGAACAAATAATTATAATGCCAAGTACAATTAGAAAGGACCACACCAATTCTATTTCCATCCTGTTGAGTATTCACAAAAAGTGGCACATTAATTAATACTTTTAAATGAATGGGGAAGTAATTCGGTCTACACAGATATCGTCTAAGGTAACGTTCCCCATTAGAGGAACGTTAGGAATGGGTGAGCCGCACAAGCAAGTACTTAACTGCAAGCACAAGCTCCTCCAGCCATTAGCGAGAGCGTCTCTCTAATGACACCGTCTTCTCTCTAAGTTCAGCACCGTCTTCTGAGAACTGCTGTCCTGACACCTCCACAATTTGTCACACCAATTACGACCTGTGACGTAACGGCTTCGCGACGCGTTAATATTCACTAAAGATCTCTTACCCGGGGCCTCGCTCGTCTCAATCCTTCCCAAAACGTGGTTCACTACCATTATACATGTATTATGCCCCATACGACACTAGAGGCCAGTGATGGCTCTACTGGACCCTTCTAATTGGTGGGCGCGAATAGACCGGCTCCAGCGATCGCATACACGCCAGGAATGTCGGTGCATCGACCACTATACGCGGCGTCCTAGGTGTGAAATACCAGACATACACCAGTTGAGTATTTTTGTGGGAGAAAAAAAAAAGAGATTCCAAACTCACCTTTCTCATGGCTATCCGGCTTGAATCTGTCAGTATCATTGGGCTTGGATTCCACCCCCAACATGGTGACGGAAGGGGGAGGGGGGGTATATGTGACGGGATTCGCTTGTCACACCTCGTTGTCGTCACATTCCCGGGCTATGGATTGCTTCACAACGTCACACAAGTTACGAATGGACGGAGGCCATGTCTCACATCGCCTCCCACCACTATTTCATTTGCTATTATTATTATTATTATTTTATTTGTAATAATTATTTTTAGTATTATTTGGTCACACACTCGAGAGCCAGAGTGGTCAGCGTCACTGCGACTAATATCCCCCGGTCAAGGCGGTGGTAACGATGGTTTGCGGGTCTTGGAGGAGTGGAGTGGACCTGGCAGGTAGAGGTGGTTGAGGTGCGTCAGTCAACTAGCCACGAGCGGCGGTAAGCTCTCTGCCACCTGGGTTAGTAGTACTAACTTTCCGGGACGACGACGCCGCCCTAACTCCGCCTCTTGTCTCCACCGAAACACTATGTGCACGGACCCATCGACGTGTGCACGGCCTGTCACAACACACTATACTTCCCCCCAGAGCCACGTGCACAGCGTCAAGTACACCGCCGCGTCCGTCGTGCACAACGTCTTAGGTCAAACTCCAGGGTGGGACTGTTTAGGGTTGGTAGTGCTGGTGCGGCCCCGCCCCTCTCCCTAGGCGCCGCCTCTCGCAGGCGGAGCCTCGGCCCTCACGCCCCGCCCTAAGTGTCAACCACTCAGTGACTTGGCGACGAGTCTGTCATTCCTGGCGGCTGTAAATTCGCGTCGAATGTATGACACCCGTGTACATAATTGATGAAAACAGCGACTGGGAATGAATACGAAGCCAGGAAACCTTCATTAGGTTGATGTATTCGTCTATACATCAAAAGTGTAGCTCGTGTTTAGTGGATTAAGCCCCGCCCACCGCACCAGGGAACGTCGCCAGGCACACGGAGCGCGCAGTCGGCTGGCAGCTGAGGTGAGGTGAACACGCGGACCGTCTTGCTCTCTGCTAGTGAGGGACATTATCTCTTCCACCTTCGTTTACCCCGTCGTGGTTATTGCCTCTTTATTTTGCATCTGAACTCTTACTTTCATATGCTTATGTCTGCCTTTCAGTTTTCTTTCCCCTCACTTTCTAGAAATGAGCACAGGCCTGCCTACCTTTGCATGGCATATTTCTTTCAACAATAACTTGGTGCACTGGCATCTTTAACACGAACTGGTGTTTGGTAGGGATTTTTTTTAGTTCAATTGTAAAATCATTCCTACCAGCTCTCTTCTCAGACACACACTCAACAACTATCCCATCGTACAAAAAATTCTCCCCAAAACGAACATGAAATGGCTGCCTTCAGAGCCTCGTGATACAACCTTCAGACCCACACATCGCACTCAGATCGATAAACGCTGAATGGATTTCCATGAAGGGATACGAATTCTGGCCTTCCAGATCTCAGCCAGGTATAAAGTCTGCTGAGTTTTGTGATGCTGACATGGCTTGATCCGCTGGTGAACTATGGGTGTTTCTTCCAGGAAAATGAGCTCACTTTCCAATTAATAGACTTTTTAGGGGTTAAAGGTCGTAAGAGAAATAAGTTAACCAATCCACACACTAGAAAATGAAGGGACGACGACGTTTCGGTCCGCCCTGGACCATTCTCAAGTCGATTGTGCTTGTCACAATCGACTTGAGAATGGTCCAGGACGGACCGAAACGTCGTCGTCCCTTCATTTTCTAGTGTGTGAATTTCTCAACATACTTCATCCACGTTATTATGACTCATCGCCTGCAAGAGAAATAGGCTTGGCGCGTATATGTAGCGAAATAACATATAAGTCCCCCCAATTGGAATGCCGACGCCTCTCCTCTCAAAGGGAGTCGAAGCACGCTAATAGAACACTAACGCAGGCTTTACATTCAAGGAGGAGCCTCGATATCAGCGCTCCTCCGTGGCTGATGGACGTAGTCTTAGTCTGGTCACAGAGATCCAGAGACACTTCATGACGTTACACGACCAAAGATCACACTCACACCAGCAGGTATCGACTCTAAACATTTACCACCTACGGGCTACTCATGCCCGTGCTAGCTCTTACGTTGGCTTTATCTTCAACAACAACAAAAGTAGCCTTAGTACCCCTACTGGTTACTCACGCCCCTAGTGCCTGAAGGAGGCGGTCTTGGTATCCCCTACTGGATACTCATACTACAGCCCATCCTCCTGTTTTGGTACTAATAGTAACGATGAGGACCATAGCATATATACCGACGAAGAACGAAATCAGAAAGTAGAAATTTGAACTACTGAGTTGGACAAACTGGATTTTTTTTATTTATCTTGCTTTGACAAACTAAACTAACTTAATCTAACCTCCCTAGGCCTAATACACGATATCTGAGGCCTAATATAGTAAATATGTGTGCTATGCTAAGTCTAGGAATATTAAATTTGTTTTTGACCTTCATTTGCTTAAAAGAATTCCTTACTAGTCAGTATACTACTATCTAAAAGCTAGGTATGTACGAATTCGTGACTATTGACGACCGTCACAACAGGTACTATCTAAACAGGAAATGGGTTGTATACCAATAGTACCTCAAAGAGGTGGCCATAATACCCTTACTGAATACTAGTACCACTAGTACCTGAAGTAGGCGGCCTTAGTACCCCCGTACTAGATAAACACACCTCCAGTATCTAAAGGAAATGACCTTGACACTTCTACTGGATATTGCAACTTCACTTCAACTGCAACTGCAACTTCAGTGCATGAGAGACGAGTCCCTATTGGATACTAACACCTGCAGTACATGAGAGACGAGTCCCTATTGGATACCAAGGACCCTAGGCTTCCAGAATTGATAACCATGTCAACTCTGAGCCAGAACCATTGGTACTTCACTTAACTTTAGGAAAAGGAGGACCATTCACAGTTTCACGACGAATACACATTCACAACAACAAATCACAAACGTCCAAGTAACACTATCTAGGAGGCGGACACAACAGCTAGATCTCATCCCCGTAAACGCTGACAGGAAAGCATGGATCAAGATAGTCACACACACGTCACAATCTGAAAACCAGCAAGAGTACGACTTCGAGCAAGGAGGCGGAAGATTAGCCAGCCAGGACGCAATAAAGAGGACATGGCTCTCAGAAACTGAATAGAAAACAACTCGGCCTCACAGTAATGCACTTCGTCTGGATGCTTGCGACTACGGTATCCAGGCCCGAGAATGATTGATGACGATTAAGCAACCCAAGAGGTGGCACGAGCGTGAATAGAACGAAACAAACCCGAGGTGCATCAGGGCCTCGACTGATACGACTAAATCTTCACGCATTCTTAGACTAATGAGCAAAGGCTTCGACAAGTTAGGTGAGGGAGGAGTTTCTTCATCTGAACACCCATAGTTAGACAGAGTCATTTCAAAGGATAAATGAATTGATAAGACATTGGTCTTATCAGGTATATCTGCAAGTATACACTAGCAGATATGCTTTCATAGAAATACAGGCATTCATATATATATATATATACATGCTTGTCTACATACATGCCTTCAATACATACGGCAATGCATACATACACTCGAGTTCAGAACATTATAAAAGACAGAGCTTACAGAAATGACCTATTCCAGGCGATAACAGTAGGATACAGATGGGTACAGACTTGTATATTTTCTCTCCTCAGTTCGAGGACTAACGTGTTGCTGTACGAGCTGGTGAGAGAAGTGTGGCCAGGCTTGCCGAGTCTAAATGAAGAGAACATAATATGATCCCAGCTTATATTTTTGTTGTAACAAATGGCTTATTTTTTATATTTTAGTTCAATCTACAAATCATTTGGAGTGCCTTGTGAGGGTGGAAGTGGGCATGTATTTGGTGTTTACATGTGTGTGTGTGTGTGTATACTATTTGTTCTTGAAGGATCGAGCTGTTAGCTCTTGGACCCCGACTTTCTGACCGTCGGTTCTCTAATGTACTGTCTCCCGACCTATTTTCCTGGATTATACCTACTGCATATGTTTCTATCACACACACACACACACACACACACACACACACACACACACACACACACACACACACACACACACACACACACACACACACACACACACACACACACACACACACACAGCCAGCTGTGTGGAGCTGAACCTCACATCCCTGGAAAACAGAAGAGTAAGGGGAGACATGATAACCACCTACAAAATTCTCAGGGGAATTGACAGGGCGGACAAAGAGAAACTCTTCACCACGGGTGGGACACGAACAAGGGGACACAGGTGGAAACTTAGTACCCAGATGAGCCACAGAGACGTTAGAAAGAATTTTTTCAGTGTCAGAGTAGTTAATAAATGGAATGCATTAGGCAGTGATGTGGGGAGGCTGACTCCATACACAGTTTCAAGTGTAGATATGATAGAGCCCAGTAGGCTCAGGAATCTGTACACCTGTTGATTGACAGTTGAGAGGCGGGACCAAAGAGCCAAAGCTCAACCCCCGCAAGCACAATTAGGTGAGTACAATTAGGTGAGTACACACACACACACACAACACACACACACACACACAAACACACACACACACACACACACACACACACACACACAACACCACACACACACACACACACACACACACACACACACACACACACACACACACACACACACAGGATGCAGTCCGAAGCAACTGTCAAACTCCCAGGTACCTATTTTCCTCAAGACGAACAGGCCCATCAGGAGAAAGAATCTCTTCCTGTTTCTTTCTGCCTCGGCCTGGAATCAAACCCAGATATAATGGACTACGACTCCCGAGCGCTGTATGTGTATAAGTGTGTGTAAGTATGAGTATCTGTGAGTGTGAGCGCACGCGTGAGCGTGTGGAGGGAAAGCCCAGCTGAGCCACATCTCCCTAAGTGTGACGGGACAAAGCAAACCTTGAGGCTGGAGCCAGAGTGAGTCAACATGCAGTAAAGATGGACAAATGCCTCGTGTGAATATACGCTACGTTGAACAAGGCCAAACGAGCCCCCAGGAACCGTGTACGGCGAGGCAGGGTGAGTGCTGTTGCGTCAGACGCAAGACTTAGGAGACGGATGCTAAACCACAAATTTCCTTGCAAACGTTTGTGTGCGTCACTGCGTCAATCTGCGCGCGTAAATAACGAGAAAATGGGAGGTGTGTGGATGGCAAGTGATTGTTTCATTTGCGTTTTGATTATAATCTGAATACTTTTGCTGCTCAACGTGGTCGTCCGCTTCATGGCATCGCGATAGGAGTTTTAATAGTGGAGCATGAGAGAGAGAGAGAGAGAGAGAGAAAGGGGTGAGAAAAAGAGTAAAAGAAAGAGAAATAAAAAGATAAAAAGAGAAAAACAGAGGGAGAAAAAAAAGAGAAAAAGAGAGAAAAAGAGAGAGAGACTCACAACACTTTCAGAGTAGTTAACAAATGGATACATTAGGCAGTGATGTGGTGGAGGCGGACTCCGTACACAGTTTCAAATGTAGATATGATTGAGCCCAATCGACTCGGGAACCTGTACACCAGTTGAGAGGCGGGCCCAAAGAGCCGAGGCTCAACCCCTCCGCAAGCACAACTAGATGAGTACACCTCTCTATTCCACCTGCACACGTGACCAGCAGTATAGCAGCCCGTGTTGTCGTTGTCGTCGTCGAATTCATCGTCGTCCGTGTCGTCCAGGTGGGTCCAGCTCGTGACCAAATCCCTACGTCCCTTTACTTGAATTACGTAATAAGTAATTGGGGTAATTGGTAATTGGTAATAAAGAATTCGCAAGAGTCAACTGTTTTCTGCATTTCGGGTGATAGAGCGTTGAAATGTCTCTTGGCGAAGCGGTTTTGCAAGATAGGATCAAAGTGCTATGCCAGTATGCCTATATAGCACTTGGAAGGGATAGGAGGACTGGAAAGGAGTTGGGATATGAGGACAGATTGAAGGAGCGGTTCCCAACCACTTGGAACATCAAGGCTCGAACGTCGACCCAGAAAGATGTGAGACCTTCGCTGTTCCGACCTATGCAAATGGCTGGGCTCGATTAAAAGGGAACATTCATTATCATTTATTATCCTTGATGAAGCCCTCCCCTGCTGGTACCCTTCCCTGTGGCACCCTTCCCTGTGGCACCCTTCCCTGTGGCACCCTTCCCTGTGGCACCCTTCCCTGTGGCACCCTTCCCTGTGGCACCCTTCCCTGTGGCACCCTTCCCTGTGGCACCCTTCCCTGTGGCACCCTTCCCTGTGGCACCCTTCCCTGTGGCACCCTTCCCTGCTGGCACCCTTCCCTGTGGCACCCTTCCCTGTGGCACCCTTCCCTGTGGCACCCTTCCCTGTGGCACCCTTCCCTGCTGGCACCCTTCCCTGTGGCACCCTTCCCTGTGGCACCCTTCCCTGTGGCACCTTTCCCTGCTGGTACCCTTCCCTGTGGCACCCTTCCCTGTGGCACCCTTCCCTGCTGGCACCCGTCCCCGCTGGCACCCGTCCCTACTGGCACCCGTCCCTGCTGGCACCCGTCCCTGGCACCCGTCCCTGCTGGCACCCTTCCCTGCTGGTACCCTTCCCTGTGGCACCCTTCCCTGCTGGTACCCTTCCCTGTGGCACCCTTCCCTGTGGCACCCTTCCCTGCTGGCACCCTTCCCTGTGGCACCCTTCCCTGTGGCACCCTTCCCTGTGGCACCCTTCCCTGCTGGCACCCTTCCCTGCTGGTACCCTTCCCTGTGGCACCCTTCCCTGTGGCACCCTTCCCTGCTGGTAGGTACCCTTCCCTGTGGCACCCTTCCCTGTGGCACCCTTCCCTGCTGGCACCCTTCCCTGTGGCACCCTTCCCTGCTGGCACCCTTCCCTGCTGGTACCCTTCCCTGCTGGCACCCTTCCCTGTGGCACCCTTCCCTGTGGCACCCTTTCCTGCTGGTACCCTTCCCTGCTGGCAACCCTTCCCTGTGGCACCCTTCCCTGTGGCACCCTTCCCTGTGGCACCCTTCCCTGCTGGCACCCTTCCCTGTGGCACCCTTCCCTGCTGGCACCCTTCCCTGTGGCACCCTTCCCTGTGGCACCCTTCCCTGCTGATACCCTTCCCTGCTGGCACCCTTCCCTGTGGCACCCTTCCCTGTGGCACCCTTCCCTGCTGGCACCCTTCCCTGCTGGCACCCTTCCCTGCTGGCACCCGTCCCTGCTGGCACCCCCTTCCTGTGGCAACCTCCTAATTTCGAAACGTGTCATATGAAGAAAGATTGACAAAGCTTAAATTACATTCTCTAGAAAAGCGAAGGATTAGGGGTGACATGATAGAGGTGTACAAGTGGAGGAATGGGCATAACAAAGGGGGATATTAATAAGGTATTAAAAGTATTAACACAAGGCAGAACACGAAACAATGGGTATAAATTGGATAAGTTTAGATTTAGGAAAGACCTGGGTAAATACTAGTTGGGTAACAGGGTTTTTGATTTGTGAAACCAATTACCGTGTAACGTGGTGGAGGTGGGTTCTCCTTTATTGTTTCAAACGTGGGTTGGAGATGTATATGAGTGGGATTGGGTGGTTATAAATAGGAGCTGCCTCGTATGGGCCAATAGGCCCTCTGCAGTTACCTTTATTCTGATGTTCTTAATAACGAAGTGCTAATTGTTGTACTTAATGGAAAACTAGATGGAATCCCTTGCTGTACCAGGGTCAACCCTGTCTCTCTCTCTATGTATCTTCTATGTGTCTGTTTCTATCACAGAACATGTATTATCAAAACTAAAAAGAGAAACTGCTCAAAAACGATCAGGAAAACAAAAAAACATGATTGCAGACTCACAGTTGGCATGTACAAGACCTGAGAACCGTTAGGGGAGGTTGTGGTTGGTGGAGTGTATTCCGGTGAACCGGGCCGGGGTAGGAGTAGGCTGCGGATGGATGCATGATCAGTTGTAATCATCAAAATTTAAGTCTCCTCGCCGCTATAGGCAAAGTATGACGAAAGTAAAATTTCTTAAAATTTTCCTGAGGTCGATGAAGAATGTTTTACAATGCTGGAAGACAAAATATTATTTTGATAGGTTTGTTAACAAAGTACTTGGCTAGAGGAAGATAGTGGGCAGGACCAAAATCGTTGTGAGGCTCAGTATGTGACCGTGACAAGATGTGCTCCTGAATTATTCCAGCCCTCAAAACGCCCATGATGGGCACATGCCCAACAGTAATCACAGTTGAAAGTTTGGTGAGGCTAGCTCTAATAGTTTGAACTACAACCTTCGACAGACAGACAATCTCTTTCAAATATATAAATCTAGCTTTGGAAAAATCCTCCACCACAATGCTGCCTAACTGAAACATCGTAGAACTAAGGTAAGATGAAAATTATATATAAATACAAATTAATGATCTATAATGAATATTAAATTCTGAGTAAATTAAAAAACACACGCCAAGGAACCTACCTGTTGCGTAGTCTTGAACCAAAGTGTTTCAGCGAAGAATACTAATCAAGGTCCTATAATCATCTCCGTATTAAAGTGTCAACAAAACGGGCGTGCTAGAGGCTGCGTCACTCAAACCTGCAACAAAATTTTCACATGAAGGGAAAATTTATGATTATTAATACCAGATATTACCACCGGTATAATTTTTAGACACAATGATTTGCATAACACTTTTGCTCTACCATGACATTGATTCACAGGAACTAGGACTCGTCACTAGCCATTACATCAGCGGTAATGTGGTGTTTGCGTGCCACACAACTGGACGTAATGACCTCATAACTACAACAATCATTTACAATGTAAGTCACCTTTCTGACCCTGTTGATGTTGACCTCTTGAGCGCATCTCGTCTACCCTTGCAGAGACAAGTCTACTAGTGCTGCACAGGCGCTAGTATTTTGTTAATTGTGAAACTTCGTGGGTTTTAACTTGTGCTGGAACAGTAGGGGAGGAGCTGTCTGGAACTGGTCAATGTCCAGACGGGCTCCTACCGTCGGCAGCATCTTCCCATGTACAACAGGAGCTGTAGGGCGAAATTTGGCCAAACTATTGCTGGCGTGAAAGGGATGGCAGCGATGTCAGTCTCTAGTAGCGAACAATGAGTTGTTGTCGCTATTAAACTTGGGCGAGCAGTCAGCCCCGGAGAGCAGCCAGCAGTAAGCCCTGGAGGGCAGTGAACAGTCAGCCGCGGACGGCAGTCAGCCCTGGTGGGCAGCGAGCAGTCAGCCCTGGAGGGCAACGGGCAGTCAGCCCTGGAGGGCAGTGAACAGTCAGCCGTGGAGGGCAGTCAGCCCTGGAGGGCAGTGAACAGTCAGCCGTGGAGGGCAATCAGCCCTGGAGGGCAGTGAACAGTCAGCCGTGGAGGGCAGTCAGCCCTGGAGGGCAGTGAACAGTCAGCCGCGGAGGGCAGCGAGCAAGACACTGCAATCACTGACGGTTGCCGGTTCAATTTTATTATTAATTAATTACTGACGTTGTTGATTCTACCACATTCTTATGCATCAATTTAAAGATTAATTAATCATTGAATTATCATCATTAGATGATGCTATGGCGGCACTTCGGAATGGATAACGAGCATAAAGTTAATAAACACGTTGTTCAGAGTATAGCCCAATCAAGGCGACGATGTCTTAAGCAGAATACGCGTTTCTTAATATAAACAATTTTATTAACCCATCATCTAACTATATGAAGCGTACTATTTTCAATACTAAACCCAATAGATAACATGTCTGGCGATAGTCACTTTTAAACTGCAATATAAAGTATTTTAACAATGTTTTGGTAATGAGTACAAACTAGATAATTATTTTTCAACGTCACCAATGGTTTGGGGTCCTGGGGGAAGAATTTATCAAGCACTTACGCAAGTACTTACAAGCCTCTACATCTTTTTTCAATGGCTAAGTACTTTCTCTTGATAATTACCTCATCTTTCGTGACTTTGTTTACATATACTAAATGATTTACGCTCATCGAAACTTCCCAAATAAATGTTATTATTGTTATAAACAGCCTCTTAATGCTTCGGAGCTCATACACTGTTTAACAAAGGCAAACAAGGGCCTCCAAAGATTGAGGAAAGATGTGCTGGGCCCAGATTCACGAAGCAGTTACGCAAGTACTTACGAACGTGTACATCTTTCCTGAATCTTTGATGTCTTTGGTTATATATATTAAACAGTTTACAAGCATGACAACTGCCAATCAATTGTTGTAATTGTTATAAACAGCCTCCTGTGCTTCGGAGCTCATTAACTGTTTAATAATTGTAAACAAAGCCGCCAAAAGATTGAGAAAAGATGTACAGGTT
>WNGS01166226.1:17555412-17596923 GCA_020271785.1 Procambarus virginalis | reverse complement strand
TTAATATCATTATCAATATTATTAATTGTATCATTATGTAATTACTGTTATTATTTGTAATTAATACCACACTAGGTAATAAAACTAACATTAGGTATTTGTGAAATTTAGACAAAGAATAACATTAAAAGTCTTTCTCACTATCCGAGGGCTTTATCAAGGTTTGATTGTGTGATTAGGACGAGACTTACATCTCAAGTCTAACCTCGTTAGACGTTGATAATAAGTCTCGTCCTAACCACACACTCAGACCTTGACAAAGCACTCAGGAGAGTGAGAAAGACTTTTAATGTTATTTCTTTGCCTAAATTTCACAAATACACTAATGTGGGTTTTCATCCTATGTTATTATGTCTGTGAGAAGACATTGCCCATTACCTATTATTTGTGTTATTATTCTCGTACTGGCTTCTAGTATCTGTATTATAATAACGTAATTACATAATTATGAATGGAATAACTATTTTCTGCAGTCATTCTCACAACAGACTGTGCACGTAGAATACTTGATTACATAAAATAATTTACCGGATTACCCCGACCTGCTTGGGTAAGTCAGGTATGTGTATACAATGTATACTCAAGGTATATACTATGTATACACGGTGTTTACGCATATACGCACTGTAGCAAGCGCTCAGCTGTATTTTGTATGAGTTAATGATCCATGTATGAGGAACAGTAGTGTAATATTGAAAGCATTTAAGTATTTATGCTATTGTTGTGTTAAACTGATGAGAACTCTGGGAATTTACGAGAACAATGATGAACAAAGTGTGTGACACTTCACGGATGGTAGATGGTTTGTTAGCGTTTTTTGGGGGGTATATCTTTTAGCAGTAAATTTCAACGACAGTCTGTCTACTTGAGTAATTCCGACGTCTCTAGTCACACACACACACACACACACACACACACACACACACACACACACACACACACACACACACACACACACACACACACAAGATTCTCAGGGGAATCGACAGGGTTGATAAAGACAGGCTGTTTAACACAAGGGGCACACGCACTAGGGGACACAGGTGGAAACTGAGTGCCCAAATGAGCCACAGAGATATTAGAAAGAACTTTTTTAGTGTCAGAGTGGTTGACAAATGGAATGCATTAGGAAGCGATGTGGTGGAGGCTGACTCCATACACACTTTCAAGTGTAGATATGATAGAGCCCAATAAGCTCAGGAAACTGTACACCTGTTGATTGACGGTTGAGAGGCGGGACCAAAGAGCCAGAGCTCAACCCCGCAAGCACAACTAGGTGAGTACAACTAGGTGAGTACACATGAAGACGTTAGAAAGATTTTATTCAGTGTCAGAGTAGTAGAGAAATGGAATACATTAGGAAGTGATGTGGTGGAGGCTGACTCCATACACAGCTTCAAGTGTCGATATGATAGAGCCCAGTAGACTCAGGAACATGTACATTAGTTGATTGACAGTTGAGAGGCGGAACCAAAGAGCCAGAGCTCAACCCCTGCAAGCACAACTAGGTACGTACAACTAGGTAAGTACACACACACTCGAAATAAACTGAAAACCCCTACATTAATCAGGAACCACACAAGTGGGTGTACCATGGGGGCTGGGCGGTGTCGTGGTATTTGACACGTAACAGAGTTCGTACAATTTAGCAAGGTAGTCCACTCCACCCCTGGTCCAGACCCCTGGAACACATCTGGCACAAAGTACAACTTGATTTACCTGTGGTGGAGCGAGGCAGCTTGGAGCGCGACAGAGGAACAGATTGAAGGAGTTTAATGCATAGTCCTGTTGACCAGATCACACACTAGAAAGTGAAGGGACGACGACGTTTTGGTCCGTCCTGGACCATTCTCAAGTTGACAATCGACTTGAGAATGGTCCAGGACAGACCGAAACGTCGTCGTCCCTTCACCTTCTAGTGTGAGGTCTGGTCAACATACTTCATCCACGTTATTGTGACTCGTCGTCTGCGCATAGTCCTGCATATTTAGTCAATAATTAGGGCACACCAGAGTACCACAATAGAGAGATCACCGGCGTCAAACTGTCTGTCAATTACCTTAACGTTTATTATAGGGAAATTTGTTAGAATCAATATTCGCCAAATAGTACGGATCGTTATGTAATTCCGTGCTCATGAAATTTTAAACTATCGGTTTGGTGTTGTATAGAGAATAGTGTTCTAAAGAGGATCAGTAGGTTTGTCATTTTTAAAATGGGGTTTTAATGGAAAAATCACAAAATGTACATTTTTGACCAAATGCGTCATATGACCTAGGTATAGGCTCATACCAATGGCAAAAAGTAGTTGTTACATTATGAAGGATTATTTTTATTCCTCCAAAAGATCCATATAGCATTTTGTATATCAAATAATTGTGACTGATATGAATTATGGACCTATGACATTTATTTTATAGGTCCATAATTCCATAGTCCATAATTAGCTGGCCTTAATTTTAATTAAGGCCAGTTTCATGATAAGATGTAAGGAAAACTGTAAATATACTTTCAAGTCATTAGTTTTCTCTTTTTATTCAAAAGGAACATACGTGGTTAAGTAAAAATACATCAGTTCAGCACATTACGGATGTAGAATAACATATTATGAACAGTTACAAATTATTATGATCAGTTCTTTCTCGGTAAGAATGACTAACATTTACTAGTGACTGTCATCTCACACGTCCTCTGTACCCAGAGCGTCAGAGAGGTTGATCTCCTGTGTTTTGTTACCACAGTGTTCTGGGATGGTACATTGCCACTGAGGCAGCTGCACCTCCCAGTGGTGCGTCCCTCCTGACAGGAGCATCTATCAGCAGCTGGATAGATTGTATTGCAGGAGGATGTAGATGCCATATCGGTGACATATATCACATCCTTCGCTCTTCATCCTTCCACCCATAGTCGGCTGGGGATGGGAATTCTGGCTGTGGAGCATGAGCGTGAACCAATATCATGGTCACTTAATGCGCTCATGATAAGATTGGCATAAGTGTTTCATGGGCTGGAGGTAGTTTTTTCCCTTTTGCTTGCTTCTGTGTAACGTACCAGTGAAGTTCCGTCATTTGTGTGAGTATGTGTGTGTGTGTGTGTGTGTGTTGTCCTTGGACTTTAGCGTCTGCAGAAAAATCTCTCCAAAGCTATCACAGTTTCACCACTAGGGAGAGTTGCTTGCTTCCAAGTGTCCAAAAGGCATGAATACTATGAGGATCAGAAGCCAAAATATTTTGCAGGACGAAGCTTTTGTGTTGGTAGAAACCTTCCTGTAGTGTCTGCTTCAGTAAATGCATGAAAGCCAAAAAGTGGTTGGGCCTTTCCTCACCAAGTACCAGATAAAGCGACCTCGCTGAGATAAGAAGCCTTGACGATTCCCTTCCTGCCAGAAGCCTTGCAGGTGGCTTAGGGCCCGAGCAGGAATATCCCTGAAAAAAAAAATCATGAGCTTTAAGGGGGAGGACACAGTTGCCCCCCTTTAATCATGGGGACAACCGATTAAAGAGTGAACACAAATTTGTTGGAAAATGCACAGAAACAAAAATGACAAAGTTAATCCCGGGACGTAGAAACGTCCTTTATAAAGGAAGATTTGGGCAGCTTCACACTTACGGGCTATTCATGCCCGTGCTACCTCTTGTGGTGGCTTAATCTTCATCAATCAGTCATTCAGCTTCACATACATTTATAGATATATGAAGATAAACGAGCAATATTTTTCACGAACTATACGCATGAAAAAAAGAGTACAGCATAGGGAGTATTTATAAAGTATTAAATATATGAAAAAGTCGAACACGAAACTATGACACAGGTTGGATACGCTTGTATTCAAGAAAGACCTGGGTAAATACTAGTTTGAAAATGGGGTTTGTTAATTATTATTAACGAGTAACGTAGACGATATGAAATCACCAAATTGTAGCAAGGGCAGGTTAGACATATATATGGGATGAATTTAAATGGGTATAAGCAGATGATGACCCAAAGAGCAAAAAGACCATCTGCAGTCTCCATGTTCTTATACTCGTATGGTGGAAAAGGCAGAAGATATATATTGAAAAAAAAGAGAAAGGTGGTTGGGAGAAATGGAAGGGGCATATAGAGGAACACGGAATTGATTCTCAGACGTTGAGAATGTTTGCTTTGAGTATCGAGGTGGAAGGAATTACATAGATTATTTGTAGCAATTTGGAAAATATGCGAAAATAAAACCTTGGTTTCGGCTTATTATATCTGAGAACTAAAGCTAACGGCCCTAATGACGGCTTAATTTACACATGTTTTCATCTAACTCCCAAGCAACAGGTCCTGGGTTCGAATCCTGGGAGGAGCAGGAAGACTGGAAATCTTTCCTTCACACCATCCGCCTCTGTACATCCAGGTGTAAGAATCTTTAGCGGATCGCACTCTGTTTACGATAACCGGTTTCAGAGTGATAGCCACCGACCCTACGAGTCACCCCCCTACATCACTCCCTCTGTGAAATAAAAGTCTTACCTAGACTCATGTATGATCAGTGCTGTACTGTGAAGTAATTGGCTATAGACCTTTGGCAGGAGCCTTTTATGGTTCTGTAGCGCGTGTGTGTGTACTCACGTAGTTGTGCTTGCGGGGGTTGAGCTCTGACTCTTGGGTCCCGCCTCTCAATTGTCAATCAACTGGTAACAGGTTCCTGAGCCTACTGGACTGTATCATATCTACATTTGAAACTGTGTATGGAGTCAGCCTCCACCACATCATATGCCTAATGCATTCCATCTGTTAACTACTCTGACACTGAAAAAGTTCTTTCTAACGTCCTTGTGGCTCATTTGGGTTTTCAGTTTCCACCTGTGTCTCCTTGTTCGCGTTCCACCCGTGTTAAACACTTTATCTTCATCACCCCTGTCTATTCCTCTTAGAATTTCCAGGTAGTGATCATTTCTCCCCGAACTCTCCTGTCTTCCTGTGTCGTGAGGTGCATTTCACGCAGCCTTTCCTCCTAACTCATGCCTCTTAGTTCTGGGACTATCTAGTAGCATACCTCTGAACTTTTTTCCAGCTTCGTCTTGTGCGTGACAAGGTCCGGGCTCCATACTCCAGGACTGGTTTACATATGTGGCATACAAGGTTCTGCATGAGTCCTTACACACAAGGTGTGAAACATCAGTGTGAATGCAACACAGTATTCCTCTATAGACGTCCATATATGCTAGTACTTGTAACGAACCTTACACACACACTCTCACAGCTCCCTGACAAGAGAGAGCAAGCGTAACTTAGCTGCCAACACCCACACATCGTGTCAGCAAGGCGGACAGCTCGCCTCCTGTCATAAC
Organism: Procambarus virginalis; assembly: GCA_020271785.1. Classification (NCBI taxonomy): domain Eukaryota; kingdom Metazoa; phylum Arthropoda; class Malacostraca; order Decapoda; family Cambaridae; genus Procambarus; species Procambarus virginalis. Next base: position 17,591,605 of record WNGS01166226.1, on the reverse strand, counting down.
TCACACTGTATTTCCCAGTTCCATACTTTTCCCTTCACTTGTGCCTCTCCATCCTCTTTATTCCTCCAACACCCAACCCCCCCCCCCATCCCCCCCTCCATCCCCCATTTTCTTCCGCACGCAAATAAAGGAATGGGTAAGGAACAAAAAATAAGAAAAATATAAGGAAAAAGTGGAAAATTTCAAAGAAACAGGCAGGAATTTAAGGAAGAGGAAGGAGAGAGCAGAAGAAGTGTTGGGAAGGGATGAAGAGGAACAGAGAAAGGGAGTAGAAGAATAGAGGGAAAGCAGGTAGGGAGGGGACGGAGGGGGACTTAGAGGGGAGGTAGAAGACGATGTTCTCATCTCTCAAGTTCTCATCGACCTAAGAATGGTCCAGGACGGACCGAAACGTCGTCGTCCCTTCACTTTCTAGTGTGTGGTCTGGTCAACATACTTCAGCCACGTTATTGTGACTCCTCGTCTGCACGAGGCAGAAGCCTTCATATTTTTCCATCTGCCCTACTTGTCTACGTAACAAAGGGGTTAGTAAATCAATTTGTAATGTTTAATTACGTGTCCAAATAGTCCCCCCATCCTGCTGGTGATGGACGGACCGTGTGATGACAGACAGTGGAATAAGCAAGAGGGGGGAGCCAGAAATGTCCTGGATGATATGTTGGAAGTCAGGGGGGGAGGGAGAGAGGGAGAAAGGAAAGGGGAGAAAGAAGATGGTAAAGGGAATGAGAATGAAATGACGTTGATATTCTGATGGGAGTCAGGAGGGAAGGCCGTGAAGAGAGATAATTCAGGTATACCGTATATGAAAAACTAAGTCTTAACTAATACCAGACGAGGACAAGGGGGTAGTGAGGGGGGGGGATGAGATCTTGACACGTGAAATGAAATAAAATAACCCCCCCCCCTTTTTCTACCCCCTCTCACACCCTCCGCCCCCTCCCCCTAAAAAAAATCGCGCATCGCAGCATTTTGGAATTCTGCTACGCACGAGTAGGTTCAGATTCCATCTTGTGTCGTGAACCCCCTCGAACCTAGCGCCTCCCTGCCTCACCCCCACCCACCTTCCCCGTCCCAATACCCCCCTTCGGTTCCCCACAATAAAGCATGATCGACACAAACATTCCTTCAACCAAAACAACTGAAAAGATCATCGTCTCGAGCGTTCTCATGCGTAAAGGAATATAGAGGTAGGCATAGATATGGTAGACACAGACAGGTGTGCCAAAACTGATACTCATAGACAGGTATACATAGACAGGCAAGCCCTAGGACCCCTTACTGTACCTAATTGATGAGAGTCCTACCCGAGGGAGTGAGCTCACTCGTGTCAGTGTTTGGAGATGACGCAGAGCTAATGAGACACGTAAAAATCTAAGAGGATTGCAGAAGGGTTACAGGATGACTTTGACAAACTACCAGAGTGAGCAGAAATATTATTTACTAGATTCAATCGCAAGAAGTGTAAGGTAATGGGAAAGGGAGCAGGGAGACCAGAAGGTATCTACACCAGAAGGGGAAAGGCAACTACAGGAGTCAGAAATGAAAGAAGAAATGAAAGAAAGAAGTCAGAACTATATTGCTTCCCAAATGAAAGCATTTTAGAAGCAATATAGTTCTACACAATCTCTCCAGAAGCGCGGATAAACACAACATCAGCAGCATATGGAACGCTGGCAAAACAATTGAACGTCGTTTAGAAACCTAAACCAGGGCTCTTTCAAGGCTACATATTCAGCCTTCGTCAGACGAATATAGTAATAAGCATCGCCGACCTGGAATATCCACCTTTTGAAGAATAATTGAAAAAATAATACAAAGGTTAGCAACAACATTAGTGCCAGTGCAAAGAGGATTGAACTTGGAGGATAGGTTAAGGGAACTAGACCTCACAACCCTGGAAAGGTGATGAAACTGAGGAGATATGATCGTAGCATACAAGATTCGGAGGGGAATTAACAAAGTGGACAAGGACAACCTCTTTAATGTAGAGAAAGCCTGACGAGAGCACGTACGTACAAACTGGAAACGCAAACGAGTCTGAGAAATGTAAGGCAATACTCGTATCCTCTATGGATGGTCAACAAGTGGAATGCTCTGAAAGAAGAATTTGCGGAAGCCAGAGAGAGAGAGAGAGAGAGAGAGAGAGAGAGAGAGAGAGAGAGAGAGAGAGAGAGAGAGGTAATATTATCGGGAGACAACTCTTGATATCGGTATTTAATTAATTACGTATAGAAATTGTGGTATTAATCTCCAATTTTCATTACTACAGGAATAGAATAGATGTATGTATATATATATATATAATATATATATATATATATATATATATATAATATATTATATAAATATATATATATATATATATATATATATATGTGTATATATATATATATATATATATATATATATATATATATACATATATATATATATATATATATATATTTTACATGCATTTTTTTCAGACATTTCATTGCCTGTGCCACAGCATCCTCCACGCCCCTCCATCTCTCTCCACCCTGATTCATCTCCCGTGGTCCCCCACGCCCTCCGTCCAGCACCACCGCCCATGCCTTGACCCTCTCGCCCACCTGTGGCCAGCTGGTGCTGGCTACCTAATTCTGCTTACCTGAATGTGACGACAGGGCAGTGAGGTCTAGCTCTTATGCCCCGCCTCCTGGCAATGTTGTAACATTTTTATATAGCTTTCCTGATGTTCAAATTTTCTGTCGATTTTGGCTTCGAAGTTGTGGATGGAGGTGGCTTATACAACTTCTTCTTTCAGTGCAATCCACTTCTTAGCTATCCATTAAATATTCAAGTATTTCCTTACAAATATCTGATGCATTTACGTTTCCAGCTTCCAATTATGTCCTCTTGTCTTGCTTTCTCTCAACATAATATTGTCTATTTCCCCTCAGTATCTATTATATTGTGATCATATTCCCAATGTATTACTCTACTTTAGGGTTATATAATTGTCGTCACTTAACCTATCCTCGTTGCTTAATCCACTCTTTGCTCTAGCATTATCCTCACTTTAATAAGACTTAATCGAAATCCTCAGATTAGGAACATTTTAATTAATTTTGTCAATAAAGATGTTAACAATAATAATAATTGGCTCTGGCACAAACTTTGTTGCAAATCTTAGCAATTTTTATTCTTGTTTTGTGTTAGAAAAGATTCCATGCCGGTGCTGCATATTCCAATATTGGCCAACAAACCTAATTTGGGTTTGTATATGTCGTTTCCAGCTTTCCATATGCTGATATTACGGTGGTGGTCGAAGTGTTTTATCGATGGTATTGGTCGACACACACTACCAGTGAGTTGCAGCTGATGCAGGTAGTCGACACACACACTACCAGACCAAAGATGGTGGTTGACAAACACTACCTGTGAGGCACAGCTGGAGCTAGTGGTCGACCCACGCTACCAGTCCGGTCACAGCTGGTGGAGGTGGTAGTGGTGGTGGGGGTGGTGGTGGTAGTGGTGACTCATAACCTGGTTACCTTGTAAAGCGCGCGCTGTCTGCTTATGTCTCTCATTCTCACGCATTTGTAATATCATTTTTTATACTTTCCTACCTACGAATTATTTTTACCAGTGACATCATTATTAATAGTGACATCGTTCTTAACAGTGGCATTATTCTTAACAGTGACATAATTCTTAACAGTGACATCATTCTTATCAGTGATATCATTCTTAACAGGGACCTTATTCCTTATATGTGACATAATTTTTTTAACAACCTTTAATCTTACATCATTTTTAGGTGACATTAATAATGGCATCATTTTTAAGCGACATTGCTGTATTAACAATGACAGCACCATTAAATGTGACATCATTCTATAATGTGACATCACTCTTAAATGTGACATCATCTCTAACAGTGACATCGTTCCTAAGAGTGATATTATTATTAGCAGTGACATTATTCCTAACAGAATCACCATTGTTAACAGTGACATTATTCTTAACAGTGACATCGTTCCTAAGAGTGATATTATTCTTAGCAGTGACATCATTCCTAACAGAATCATCATTGCTAACAGGTGAAATTATTCTTAACAGTGTCAAGAACAGGGCCCCAACACACAACAGCTCGTCGGCCGCCTTCTTCCCTTATTTAGGGAACTTGTCTTAGGTGGTGGGGGACGCCAGAGGACACCCCGTCCCTTCCCTCACACACGTGTGAGTAATATATGGACCGTATTATGAGTCTTATTATTTATATGGTCTTATAATACGGTCTTATATATGAGACCGTATTGGGGGTAATATAAAATATTGCACTTTTTGTTCACTTTTTTTTAATGCGTATTTAACATAGATGTCTAAAAGCGTTTTTTTTTTTTTTTTGCACTGTGAATACTTGTTTTGGAATGTCAGTTTATTGTCAGATTTCACATATTGACACGAGAACGCCACTAGACTTGTTGAGTGATGCAGTTGGCATCACTCTTGGCGGTCTCTCCTTCTCCCCTTTCTCCTCCCTCTCTCTTCTCTCTCTCTCTCTCTCAGTCTCTCTCTCTCCCCAACCACTTGGGCTGGACGGTAGAGCGAACGGTCTCGCTCTCATGCAGGTCAGCGTTCAATCCCCGACCGTCCAAGTGGTTGGGCACCATTTCTTCCCCCGTCCCATCCAAATCCTTTTCCTGACACCTTCCCAGTGCTATATAGTCGTAATGGCTTGGCGCTTTCCTTGATAATTCCTTCCTTTTCTCTCTCTCTCTCTCTCCTCTCTCTCTACTCTATCTCTAATCTCTCTCTCTACTCTCTCTCTCTCTCTGCTCTCTCTCTCTCTCTCTCTACTCCTCTCTTCTCTTTCTCAGCTTCATGGGGCGTGCCTCTATCGGGATTTATTTGGCTGTTGAGCCGAAGATGCTGGCGTCAGAGTAGGTGCTGTGCTGTTCCTTGCCTGGATGTATTCTCCCTAGATGTGCTTGCAGGGGTCATGCATTATCTCACAAGCCATGCAGCTGGTGCTCAGTACACCACAGTGTATTTCATGCCGCCTGTTTCTCTCCGCTTTTTCTTTCCTTTGAAGTTGCTTGTTGAATTCTCTTACCTAATATCTTATGGTATTGTCCATTAGTTTGTAACACTGTAGAGAAGTTCTTTTTAAACATTTCTCCAAGTCATTTGTGTATCGCTTTCCAACTGTAAACTTTAGTTAGTATGCAGTGTCTTATTTTGAAATGGTGATGGATGATGATGTTAGTAGTTACATGACTACGGGGGAAGTGTGGTCTAGCTCTATATGCTCCACATATTACCCTTGTTGTACCCGTTGCGTCATTACTGAATTATTCTAATGACCGAATTCTTTGTAGAATTTAGCTTTATAGTTGTGGATGGAGGTGGCTTCCACAACGTTTCTTTCAGTGCATTCCACTTATTAATCAATGGTGTCGTAATGGTGGTAGTGGTGCTGGTGGTGGTCTAGTGGTGATAGCCATACAGCGGTGTCTAGTTGTAATGGTTGTGGTTGTTACAGTGGTGGTAGTAGGTGTTGTAATGGTGCTAATGGCTCTGGTTATTTACAGATGTTTAATTGACAATTCCATTGCATCAATCACAACGATTAATATCATTATCAATATTATTAATTGTATCATTATTTCTAATTACTGTTATTATTTGTAATTAATACCACACTAGGTAATAAAACTCACATTAGTGTATTTGTGAAATTTAGGCAAAGAAATTACACCAAAAGTCCTTCTCACTCTCCGAGTGCTTATCAAGGTTTGATTGTGTGATTAGGACGAGACTTACATCTCAAAGTCTAACCTCGTTAGACGTTGATATATAAGTCTCGTCCTAACCACACACTCAGACCTTGACAAAGCACTCAGGAGAGTGAGAAAGACTTTTAATGTTATATTTCTTTGCCTAAATTTCACAAATACACTAATGTGGGTTTTCATCCTATGTTATTATGTCTGTGAGAAGACATTGCCCATTACCTATTATTTGTGTTATTATTCTCGTACTGGCTTCTAGTATCTGTATTATAATAACGTAATTACATAATTATGAATGGAATAACTATTTTCTGCAGTCATTCTCACAACAGACTGTGCACGTAGAATACTTGATTACATAAAAATAATTTACCGGATTACCCCGACCTGCTTGGGTAAGTCAGGTATGTGTATACAATGTATACTCAAGGTATATACTATGTATACACGGTGTTTACGCATATACGCACTGTAGCAAGCGCTCAGCTGTATTTTGTATGAGTAATGATCCATGTATGAGGAACAGTAGTGTAATATTGAAAGCATTTAAGTATTTATGCTATTGTGTGTTAAACTGATGAGAACTCTGGGAATGTTTACGAGAACAATGATGAACAAAGTGTGTGACACTTCACGGATGGTAGATGGTTTGTTAGCGTTTTTTTGGGGGGTATATCTTTTAGCAGTAAATTTCAACGACAGTCTGTCTACTTGAGTAATTCCGACGTCTCTAGTCACACACACACACACACACACACACACACACACACACACACACACACACACACACACACCCACACACACACAAGATTCTCAGGGGAATCGACAGGGTTGATAAAGACAGGCTGTTAACACAAGGGGCACACGCACTAGGGGACACAGGTGGAAACTGAGTGCCCAAATGAGCCACAGAGATATTAGAAAGAACTTTTTTAGTGTCAGATGTGGTTGACAAATGGAATGCATTAGGAAGGATGTGGTGGAGGCTGACTCCATACACATTTCAAGTGTAGATATGATAGAGCCCAATAAGCTCAGGAACTGTACACCTGTTGATTGACGGTTGAGAGGCGGGACCAAAGAGCCAGAGCTCAACCCCCGCAAGCACAACTAGGTGAGTACAACTAGGTGAGTACACATGAAGACGTTAGAAAGATTTTATTCAGTGTCAGAGTAGTAGAGAAATGGAATACATTAGGAAGTGATGTGGTGGAGGCTGACTCCATACACAGCTTCAAGTGTAGATATGATAGAGCCCAGTAGACTCAGGAACTGTACATTAGTTGATTGACAGTTGAGAGGCGGAACCAAAGAGCCAGAGCTCAACCCCTGCAAGCACAACTAGGTACGTACAACTAGGTAAGTACACACACACTCGAAATAAACTGAAAACCCCTACATTAATCAGGAACCACACAAGTGGGTGTACCATGGGGGGCTGGGCGGTGTCGTGGTATTTGACACGTAACAGAGTTCGTACAATTTAGCAAGGTAGTCCACTCCACCCCTGGTCCAGACCCCTGGAACACATCTGGCACAAAGTACAACTTGATTTACCTGTGGTGGAGCGAGGCAGCTTGGAGCGCGACAGAGGAACAGATTGAAGGAGTTTAATGCATAGTCCTGTTGACCAGACCACACACTAGAAAGTGAAGGGACGACGACGTTTTGGTCCGTCCTGGACATCTCAAGTTGACAATCGACTTGAGAATGGTCCAGGACAGACCGAAACGTCGTCGTCCCTTCACCTTCTAGTGTGAGGTCTGGCAACATACTTCATCCACGTTATTGTGACCTGTCGTCCTGCGCATAGTCCTGCATATTTAGTCAATAATTAGGGGCAACACCAGAGTACCACAATAGAGAGATCACCGGCGTCAAAACTGTCCTGTCAATTACCTTAACGTTTATTATAGGGAAATTTGTTAGAATCAATATTCGCCAAATAGTAGGGATCGTTATGTAATTCCGTGCTCATGAAATTTTAAACTATCGGTTGGTGTTGTATAGAGAATAGTGTTCTAAAGAGGATCAGTAGGTTTGTCATTTTTAAAATGGGGTTTAATGGAAAAATCACAAATGTACATTTTTGACCAAATGCGTCATATATGACTAGATAGGCTCATACCAATGGCAAAAAGTAGTTGTTACATTATGAAGGATTATTTTTATTCCTCCAAAAGATCCATATAGCATTTTGTATATCAACTAAGATTGTGACTGATATGAATTATGGACCTATGACATTTTATTTTATAGTCCATACTTCCATAGTCCATATAGTTAGCTGGCCTTAATTTTAATTAAGACCAGTTTCATGATAAGATGTAAGGAAAACTGGTAAATATACTTTCAAGGCATTATGTTCTCTTTCATTAATTCAAAAGGAACATACGTGGTTAAGTAAAAATACATGCAGTTCAGCACATTACGGATGTAGAATAACATATTATGACAGTTACAAATTATTATGAGCAGTTCTTTCTCGGTAAGAATGCTAACATATTACTAGTGACTGTCATCTCACACCCGTCCTCTGTACCCAGAGCGTCAGAGAGGTTGATCTCCTGTGTTTGTTACCACAGTGTCCATCACATAGTTCTGGGAGTGGGTACATTGCCACTCTCGAGGCAGCTGCACCCTCCCAGTTGGTGCGTCCCTCCTGACAGTAGTATTCTATCAGCAGCTGGATAGATTGTACTTGCAGGAGGATGTAGATGCCATATCGGTTGACATATATCACATCCTTCGCTCTTCATCCTTCCACCCCAGTCCGGCTGGGGATGGGAATTCTGGCTGTGGAGCATGAGCGTGAACCAATATCATGGTCACTTAATGCGCTCATGATAAGATTGGCATAAGTGTTTCATGGGCTGGAGGGTATTTTTCCCTCCTTTTCCTGCTTCTGTGTGAACGTACCAGTGAAGTTCCGTCATGTTGTGTGATGTTGTGTGGTGTGGTGTGTGTGTGTGTTGTCCTTGGACTTTACTAGTCTGCAGAAAAATCTTCTCCAAAGCTATCACATGTTTCACACCACTGGGAAGTTCTGCTTCCAAGTGTCCCAAAGCGCATGATAGACATGAGGATCAGGAGCCAAATATGTTTTGCAGGACGAAGCTTTTGTGTCTGGTAGTAAAACCTTCCTGTAGTGTCTGCTTCAGTAAATGCATAGAAAGCCAAAAAGTGGTTGGGCCCTGTTTCCTCACCAAGTACCAGATAAAGCGACCTCGTTGAGAATAAGAAGCCTTGACGATACCTGTCCTGCCAGAAGCCTTGCAGGTGGCTTAGGGCCCGAGTCAGGAATATCCCTGAAAAAAAAACATCTATGAGCTTTAAGGGGGAGGACACAGTTGCCCCCCTTTAATCATGGGGACAACCGATTAAAGAGTGAACACAAATTTGTTGGAAAATGCACAGAAACAAAAATGACAAAGTATAATCCCGGGACGTAGAAACGTCCTTTATAAAGGAAGAGTTTGGGCTAGCTTCATACTTACGGGGCTATTCAGATGCCGTGTGCTACCTCTTTGGTGGAAAAAAAGGGGCATGGCGCGTAAATCAATGTTTGTTTACACGATGATTCACTTATTTTATGCCCGAATTAACAATTTTTGTGGTTGTTGATGTGTGAGAATAGGGGTCTCGTAGTATAGTTGGCTTCGTTCTCGTCTCAGAATGTAGGATCCCGGTTCAGTCCCCAGGTGGGACAGAAACGACTGGGCACAATTCCTTTCACTTGATCCCTCTGTTCACCTAACAGTAAATAGGTACCTGTTGTTGTGGAGGTTGTGTGGGAAGAGAGGGGGAGGAGGTTTTTTGGGAGTGGAGACAATTGTAATGGAGGGGAGGGAAGTAGTTGTCGTGGAGGGGGAGAGGAATGTGTAACTGGGGAGGGGGTTGTGGTGGAGGAAATTGAGGACAACTCCAGAGCAACATACACATCCCCCCCCCACACACCACCCACACACCCCTCATCCGGCGAGACAATAGACACCAACATGAGAATAAATCCCCAGTAGCCTTCCTCCTCACTCCCTTCCGCCTAATCTGATATTAATCCTGTTGGCCTGACACAATCCAATCCCATTTACAGCTTCAAGGAAGGAAAAAAAAAGTAAAAAGCTTCACGAGAGAGTGGGATTCTCCGACCCCCGGGGCCCAGCGTCCCGCCCTCCGCCTCCCTAACCTCGTCTCGTTTGCCATATATTCTGCTAACACAATGGTGAGAACGCTGATGACTGCCTCCTCAATGGCCAAAAAGTCAGTACCTCATTTTGGCAGATTAAAAATTCTAGCGACGAAGCCTTTGTGTCTGGGTGGACGGGGTGTGGGGGGAGGGGGGTAGGAATGGAGGCCTTAGCCCTGGGTGTTGGAGACCTCGGCCCTGGGTGTCGAAGATCTCTGGTGTATCGGAGCCTTGATCTTGATCAACCCGTCCTCAGATTAGGCTCGTTAAAGCTGCGGCAGTTCCTCAAGACGCATTCTTCGTTTGTTCTCACTTATATATTAATTTTATTATATATTAAGGTTCTATGTACAGTTTGGCATAGGTTAGATTTAGGTGTTTAGGTTCTGTGAGCGATTATTTGCATTTGAAGTACGTGAGTGAAGCATTTACAGCGTTGTGGTTCGAATAGAAGTCGTCAGGGAAACACAATTCGAGAAATCTTCGAACCGCATCAGTTGTGAATAGTGTGTAAAATGTTTTTCACTTATAAACAGGAAGTTTGCTGGCTGGGTTAACGAGCATTTGATTATTGTCGACGAAGACGGGCTAGCTGGTTGCTACATATACACAAATGGTAACGTTTGAAATATTCTCGAGCAGTTTTTTGCTCCCTTCCTATTTTTGAAGAACACCTTATAAACCTTCACCCACGTACTGCAATCACAAGTAATAGCCAATACTTCCAAAACACCTAACCTAACCTACCCCAGGCATAACTATACAAATTATTTTATACAGTAATATATTTTTTTATTTGAGAACATATCTCTTGGTTACACAGTAAAAATATGTTTATGAATATATTAGATTTGGTATTAATCTCATCCTGTTTATATTTGAAGCTATGACTCAAGACATGCTTCATTCACATCTAGTTCATGCTGTAAATATTCCTAAGATATCCTAACCAAACCATATTATCTAACTCAGATTTATGTATAAAACAGCAAACTACATAAATTTACATAAGCTAAGCCAATTTAGAAAACTGATGTTTCAGTTTCAAAATCAAAGCTTTACAACTTCTATGTTACATTTTGTGTTTATTATCAAAATATAAATTGATTTGTACTTGGTTCACATAATAAACCTCTGTACATTCGAACAAGAGGATGGACACAGCTCCTGTTGGTCTTCAAAGCGATATTTTGTCCAATCTGATGGATGAAGAAGGCTTGATTACATGAGTTTAGAAAGCGTTCAAAATATATATAAATGGGAGAACGGTAGATTACTAGAGCATGCAGACAGGACAAGTAAGGAGACAACTGTTGGGGAAGTTAAACCGTGGGAGGAGACGACTGCGAGAGTTAAGGTGGGGGGGTGGACAGCCCAGACTAAGATACGAGGGAGCCACACAGCACAGCTTCGATACATCAGACGTGTTACAATGCCATTTTCATTAACGGATCAAAAATGTAGTTTCTATAATGATACACCCATAAAGGAGGAGGAAATCGAGCTGATGACTCCCTAGTGACCGAGAAGGGAAGGTGCACAAGAAAGGGGAAAATTGGAAGAGGCGCGAAGGAAAGGGGAGGGCAGGAAGATGGGTTGCAAGGTTGGGGGAGGGAAAGGAACATGGAAGGATTGCTAAGGAAAGGGGGGATGGGAAGGGATTCTAGGAGAAAGGGATAGAATACGAAGGGGTGCCAGGGAAGAGGAAAGGAAATGGGACTTAGGGACAAGACAATGGGATCTTCGAGGAAGGGAAAGGGGGGTCTTAAAGTAAGAGGGACGCGAACGGATTCTAGAGGAAATAGGAGAAAAACGGGTGCCATGGAACTTGATAAAGAATAGAAATCTTACCAGACGAGGACAAGGGGGTAGTGAGGGGGGGGGATGAGATCTTGACACGTGAAATGAAATAAAATAACCCCCCCCCCCTTTTCTACCCCCTCTCACACCCTCCGCCCCCTCCCCCTAAAAAAAATCGCGCATCGCAGCATTTTGGAATTCTGCTACGCACGAGTAGGTTCAGATTCCATCTTGTGTCGTGAACCCCCTCGAACCTAGCGCCTCCCTGCCTCACCCCCACCCACCTTCCCCGTCCCAATACCCCCCTTCGGTTCCCCACAATAAAGCATGATCGACACAAACATTCCTTCAACCAAAACAACTGAAAAGATCATCGTCTCGAGCGTTCTCATGCGTAAAGGAATATAGAGGTAGGCATAGATATGGTAGACACAGACAGGTGTGCCAAAACTGATACTCATAGACAGGTATACATAGACAGGCAAGCCCTAGGACCCCTTACTGTACCTAATTGATGAGAGTCCTACCCGAGGGAGTGAGCTCACTCGTGTCAGTGTTTGGAGATGACGCAGAGCTAATGAGACACGTAAAAATCTAAGAGGATTGCAGAAGGGTTACAGGATGACTTTGACAAACTACCAGAGTGAGCAGAAATATTATTTACTAGAATTCAATCGCAAGAAGTGTAAGGTAATGGGAAAGGGAGCAGGGAGACCAGAAGGTATCTACACCAGAAGGGGAAAGGCAACTACAGGAGTCAGAAATGAAAGAAGAAATGAAAGAAAGAAGTCAGAACTATATTGCTTCCCAAATGAAAGCATTTTAGAAGCAATATAGTTCTACACAATCTCTCCAGAAGCGCGGATAAACACAACATCAGCAGCATATGGAACGCTGGCAAAACAATTGAACGTCGTTTAGAAACCTAAACCAGGGCTCTTTCAAGGCTACATATTCAGCCTTCGTCAGACGAATATAGTAATAAGCATCGCCGACCTGGAATATCCACCTTTTGAAGAATAATTGAAAAAATAATACAAAGGTTAGCAACAACATTAGTGCCAGTGCAAAGAGGATTGAACTTGGAGGATAGGTTAAGGGAACTAGACGTCACAACCCTGGAAAGGTGATGAAACTGAGGAGATATGATCGTAGCATACAAGATTCGGAGGGGAATTAACAAAGTGGACAAGGACAACCTCTTTAATGTAAGAGAAAGCCTGACGAGAGCACGTACGTACAAACTGGAAACGCAAACGAGTCTGAGAAATGTAAGGCAATACTCGTATCCTCTATGGATGGTCAACAAGTGGAATGCTCTGAAAGAAGAATTTGCGGAAGCCAGAGAGAGAGAGAGAGAGAGAGAGAGAGAGAGAGAGAGAGAGAGAGAGAGAGAGAGAGGTAATATTATCGGGAGACAACTCTTGATATCGGTATTTAATTAATTACGTATAGAAATTGTGGTATTAATCTCCAATTTTCATTACATACAGGAATAGAATAGATGTATGTATATATATAGATATATATATATATATATATATATATATATATATATATATATATATATATATATATATAAATATATATATATATATATATATATATATATATATATGTGTATATATATATATATATATATATATATATATATATATATATATATATATATATATATATATATATATATATTTTACATGCATTTTTTTCAGACATTTCATTGCCTGTGCCACAGCATCCTCCACGCCCCTCCATCTCTCTCCACCCTGATTCATCTCCCGTGGTCCCCCACGCCCTCCGTCCAGCACCACCGCCCATGCCTTGACCCCTCTCGCCCACCTGTGGCCAGCTGGTGCTGGCTACCTAATTCTGCTTACCTGAATGTGACGACAGGGCAGTGAGGTCTAGCTCTTTATGCCCCGCCTCCTGGCAATGTTGTAACATTTTATATAGCTTTCCTGATGTTCAAATTTTCTGTCGATTTTGGCTTCGAAGTTGTGGATGGAGGTGGCTTATACAACTTCTTCTTTCAGTGCAATCCACTTCTTAGCTATCCATTAAATATTCAAGTATTTCCTTACAAATATCTGATGCATTTACGTTTCCAGCTTCCAATTATGTCCTCTTGTCTTGCTTTCTCTCAACATAATATTGTCTATTTCCCCTCAGTATCTATTATATTGTGATCATATTCCCAATGTATTACTCTACTTTAGGGTTATATAATTGTCGTCACTTAACCTATCCTCGTTGCTTAATCCACTCTTTGCTCTAGCATTATCCTCACTTTAATAAGACTTAATCGAAATCCTCAGATTAGGAACATTTTAATTAATTTTGTCAATAAAGATGTTAACAATAATAATAATTGGCTCTGGCACAAACTTTGTTGCAAATCTTAGCAATTTTTATTCTTGTTTTGTGTTAGAAAAGATTCCATGCCGGTGCTGCATATTCCAATATTGGCCAACAAACCTAATTTGGGTTTGTATATGTCGTTTCCAGCTTTCCATATGCTGATATTACGGTGGTGGTCGAAGTGTTTTATCGATGGTATTGGTCGACACACACTACCAGTGAGTTGCAGCTGATGCAGGTAGTCGACACACACACTACCAGACCAAAGATGGTGGTTGACAAACACTACCTGTGAGGCACAGCTGGAGCTAGTGGTCGACCCACGCTACCAGTCCGGTCACAGCTGGTGGAGGTGGTAGTGGTGGTGGGGGTGGTGGTGGTAGTGGTGACTCATAACCTGGTTACCTTGTAAAGCGCGCGCTGTCTGCTTAATGTCTCTCATTCTCACGCATTTGTAATATCATTTTTTATACTTTCCTACCTACGAATTATTCTTACCAGTGACATCATTATTAATAGTGACATCGTTCTTAACAGTGGCATTATTCTTAACAGTGACATAATTCTTAACAGTGACATCATTCTTATCAGTGATATCATTCTTAACAGGGACCTTATTCTTATATGTGACATAATTTTTTTAACAACCTTTAATCTTACATCATTTTTAGGTGACATTAATAATGGCATCATTTTTAAGCGACATTGCTGTATTAACAATGACAGCACCATTAAATGTGACATCATTCTATAATGTGACATCACTCTTAAATGTGACATCATTCTGAACAGTGACATCGTTCCTAAGAGTGATATATTATTATTAGCAGTGACATTATTCCTAACAGAATCACCATTGTTAACAGTGACATTATTCTTAACAGTGACATCGTTCCTAAGAGTGATATTATTCTTAGCAGTGACATCATTCCTAACAGAATCATCATTGCTAACAGTGAAATTATTCTTAACAGTGTCAAGAACAGGGCCCAACACACAACAGCTCGTCGGCCGCCTTCTTCCCTTATTTAGGGAACTTGTCTTAGGTGGTGGGGGACGCCCAGAGGACACCCCGTCCCTTCCCTCACACACGTGTGAGTAATATATGGGACCGTATTATGAGTCTTATATTTATATGGTCTTATAATACGGTCTTATATATGAGACCGTATTGGGGGTAATATAAAATATTGCACTTTTTGTTCACTTTTTTTAATGCGTATTTAACATAGATGTCTAAAAGCGTTTTTTTTTTTTTTGCACTGTGAATACTTGTTTTGGAATGTCAGTTTATTGTCAGATTTCACATATTGACACGAGAACGCCACTAGACTTGTTGAGTGATGCAGTTGAGCATCACTCTTGACGGTCTCTCTCTCTCTCTCTCTCTCTCTCTCTCTCTCTCTCTCTCTCTCTCTCTCTCTCTCTCTCTCTCTCTCTCTCCCTCTCCCCAACCACTTGGGCTGGACGGTAGAGCGACGGTCTCGCTTCATGCAGGTCAGCGTTCAATCCCCGACCGTCCAAGTGGTTGGGGCACCATTTCTTCCCCCGTCCCATCCCAAATCCTTTTCCTGACACCTTCCCAGTGCTATATAGTCGTAATGGCTTGGCGCTTTCCCTTGATAATTCCTTCCTTTTCTCTCTCTCTCTCTCTCTCTCTCTCTCTCTCTCTCTCTCTCTCTCTCTCTCTCTCTCTCTCTCTCTCTCTCTCTCTCTCTCTCTCCTCTCTTTTCTCAGCTTCATGGGGCGCGCCTCTATCGGGATTTATTGGCTGTTGAGCCGAAGATGCTGGCGTCAGAGTAGGTGCTGTTGCTGTTCCTTGCCTGGATGTATTCTCCCTAGATGTGCTTGCAGGGGTCATGCATTAACTCACAAGCCATGCAGCTGGTGCTCAGTACACCACAGTGTATTTCATGCCGCCTGTTTCTCTCCGCTTTTTCTTTCCTTTGAAGTTGCTTGTTGAATTCTCTTACGTAATATCTTATGGTATTGTCCATTAGTTTGTAACACTGTAGAGAAGTTCTTTTTAACATTTCTCCAAGTCATTTGTGTATCGCTTCCAACTGTAAACTTTAGTTTAGTATGCAGTGTCTTATTTTGAAATGGTGATGGATGATGATGTTAGTAGTTACATGACTACGGGGGAAGTGTGGTCTAGCTCTATATGCTCCACATATTACCCTTGTTGTACCCGTTGCGTCATTACTGAATTATTCTAATGACCGAATTCTTTGTAGAATTTAGCTTTATAGTTATGGATGGAGGTGGCTTCCACAACGTCTTCTTTCAGTGCATTCCACTTATTAATCAATGGTGTCGTAATGGTGGTAGTGGTGCTGGTGGTGGTCTAGTGGTGATAGCCATTACAGCGGTGTCGTAGTTGTAATGGTTGTGGTTGTTACAGTGGTGGTAGTAGGTGTTGTAATTGTGCTAATGGCTCTGGTTATTTACAGATGTTTAATTGACAATTCCATTGCATCAATCACAACGATTAATATCATTATCAATATTATTAATTGTATCATTATTTCTAATTACTGTTATTATTTGTAATTAATACCACACTAGGTAATATAACCCACATTAGTGTATTTGTGAAATTTAGGCAAAGAAATTACACCAAAAGTCCTTCTCACTCTTCCGAGTGCTTTATCAAGGTTTGATTGTGTGATTAGGACGAGACTTACATCTCAAAGTCTAACCTCGTTAGACGTTGATATATAAGTCTCGTCCTAACCACACACTCAGACCTTGACAAAGCACTCAGGAGAGTGAGAAAGACTTTTAATGTTATTTCTTTGCCTAAATTTCACAAATACACTAATGTGGGTTTTCATCCTATGTTATTATGTCTGTGAGAAGACATTGCCCATTACCTATTATTTGTGTTATTATTCTCGTACTGGCTTCTAGTATCTGTATTATAATAACGTAATTACATAATTATGAATGGAATAACTATTTTCTGCAGTCATTCTCACAACAGACTGTGCACGTAGAATACTTGATTACATAAAAATAATTTACCGGATTACCCCGACCTGCTTGGGTAAGTCAGGTATGTGTATACAATGTATACTCAAGGTATATACTATGTATACACGGTGTTTACGCATATACGCACTGTAGCAAGCGCTCAGCTGTATTTTGTATGAGTTAATGATCCATGTATGAGGAACAGTAGTGTAATATTGAAAGCATTTAAGTATTTATGCTATTGTTGTGTTAAACTGATGAGAACTCTGGGAATGTTTACGAGAACAATGATGAACAAAGTGTGTGACACTTCACGGATGGTAGATGGTTTGTTAGCGTTTTTTTGGGGGTATATCTTTTAGCAGTAAATTTCAACGACAGTCTGTCTACTTGAGTAATTCCGACGTCTCTAGTCACACACACACACACACACACACACACACACACACACACACACACACACACACACACACACACACACACACACACACACACAAGATTCTCAGGGGAATCGACAGGGTTGATAAAGACAGGCTGTTTAACACAAGGGGCACACGCACTAGGGGACACAGGTGGAAACTGAGTGCCCAAATGAGCCACAGAGATATTAGAAAGAACTTTTTTAGTGTCAGAGTGGTTGACAAATGGAATGCATTAGGAAGCGATGTGGTGGAGGCTGACTCCATACACACTTTCAAGTGTAGATATGATAGAGCCCAATAAGCTCAGGAAACTGTACACCTGTTGATTGACGGTTGAGAGGCGGGACCAAAGAGCCAGAGCTCAACCCCGCAAGCACAACTAGGTGAGTACAACTAGGTGAGTACACATGAAGACGTTAGAAAGATTTTATTCAGTGTCAGAGTAGTAGAGAAATGGAATACATTAGGAAGTGATGTGGTGGAGGCTGACTCCATACACAGCTTCAAGTGTAGATATGATAGAGCCCAGTAGACTCAGGAACATGTACATTAGTTGATTGACAGTTGAGAGGCGGAACCAAAGAGCCAGAGCTCAACCCCTGCAAGCACAACTAGGTACGTACAACTAGGTAAGTACACACACTCGAAATAAACTGAAAACCCCTACATTAATCAGGAACCACACAAGTGGGTGTACCATGGGGGGCTGGGCGGTGTCGTGGTATTTGACACGTAACAGAGTTCGTACAATTTAGCAAGGTAGTCCACTCCACCCCTGGTCCAGACCCCTGGAACACATCTGGCACAAAGTACAACTTGATTTACCTGTGGTGGAGCGAGGCAGCTTGGAGCGCGACAGAGGAACAGATTGAAGGAGTTTAATGCATAGTCCTGTTGACCAGACCACACACTAGAAAGTGAAGGGACGACGACGTTTTGGTCCGTCCTGGACCATTCTCAAGTTGACAATCGACTTGAGAATGGTCCAGGACAGACCGAAACGTCGTCGTCCCTTCACCTTCTAGTGTGAGGTCTGGTCAACATACTTCATCCACGTTATTGTGACTCGTCGTCTGCGCATAGTCCTGCATATTTAGTCAATAATTAGGGCACACCAGAGTACCACAATAGAGAGATCACCGGCGTCAAACTGTCTGTCAATTACCTTAACGTTTATTATAGGGAAATTTGTTAGAATCAATATTCGCCAAATAGTAGGGATCGTTATGTAATTCCGTGCTCATGAAATTTTAAACTATCGGTTTGGTGTTGTATAGAGAATAGTGTTCTAAAGAGGATCAGTAGGTTTGTCATTTTTAAAATGGGGTTTTAATGGAAAAATCACAAAATGTACATTTTTGACCAAATGCGTCATATATGACCTAGGTATAGGCTCATACCAATGGCAAAAAGTAGTTGTTACATTATGAAGGATTATTTTTATTCCTCCAAAAGATCCATATAGCATTTTGTATATCAAATAATTGTGACTGATATGAATTATGGACCTATGACATTTATTTTATAGGTCCATAATTCCATAGTCCATAATTAGCTGGCCTTAATTTTAATTAAGGCCAGTTTCATGATAAGATGTAAGGAAAACTGTAAATATACTTTCAAGTCATTAGTTTTCTCTTCATTAATTCAAAAGGAACATACGTGGTTAAGTAAAAATACAGCAGTTCAGCACATTACGGATGTAGAATAACATATTATGAACAGTTACAAATTATTATGAGCAGTTCTTTCTCGGTAAGAATGACTAACATCTTACTAGTGACTGTCATCACACACGTCCTCTGTACCCAGAGCGTCAGATAGGTTGATCTCCTGTGTTATGTTACCACAGTGTTCTTCATAACCACATAGTTCTGGGAGTGGTACATTGCCACTGAGGCAGCTGCACCTCCCAGTGGTGCGTCCCTCCTGACAGGAGCATTCTATCAGCAGCTGGATAGATTGTATTGCAGGAGGATGTAGATGCCATATGGTGACATATATCACATCCTTCGCTCTTCATCCTTCCACCCATAGTCGGCTGGGGATGGGAATTCTGGCTGTGGAGCATGAGCGTGAACCAATATCATGGTCACTTAATGCGCTCATGATAAGATTGGCATAAGTGTTTCATGGGCTGGAGGTAGTTTTCCCTTTTCCTTGCTTCTGTGTAAACGTACCAGTGAAGTTCCGTCATTTGTGTGTGTGTGTGTGTGTGTGTGTGTGTGTGTTGTCCTTG
This sequence comes from Procambarus virginalis, assembly GCA_020271785.1. Lineage (NCBI taxonomy): Eukaryota > Metazoa > Arthropoda > Malacostraca > Decapoda > Cambaridae > Procambarus > Procambarus virginalis. The sequence goes on along the minus strand of WNGS01166226.1, from coordinate 17,571,865 downwards.
GACTTTATAGTCTGCAGAAAAATCTCTCCAAAGCTATCACAGTTTCACCACTAGGGAGAGTTGCTTGCTTCCAAGTGTCCCAAAGGCATGAATACTATGAGGATCAGAAGCCAAAATATTTTGCAGGACGAAGCTTTTGTGTTGGTAGAAAACCTTCCTGTAGTGTCTGCTTCAGTAAATGCATGAAAGCCAAAAAGTGGTTGGGCCTTTTCCTCACCAAGTACCAGATAAAGCGACCTCGCTGAGATAAGAAGCCTTGACGATTCCCTCTCCTGCCAGAAGCCTTGCAGGTGGCTTAGGGCCCGAGCAGGAATATCCCTGAAAAAAAATCATGAGCTTTAAGGGGGAGGACACAGTTGCCCCCCTTTAATCATGGGGACAACCGATTAAAGAGTGAACACAAATTTGTTGGAAAATGCACAGAAACAAAAATGACAAAGTTAATCCCGGGACGTAGAAACGTCCTTTATAAAGGAAGATTTGGCAGCTTCACACTTACGGGCTATTCATGCCTGTGCTACCTCTTGTGGTGGCTTAATCTTCATCAATCAGTCATTCAGCTTCACATACATTTATAGATATATGAAGATAAACGAGCAATATTTTTCACGAACTATACGCATGAAAAAAAGAGTACAGCATAGGGAGTATTTATAAAGTATTAAATATATGAAAAAGTCGAACACGAAACTATGACACAGGTTGGATACGCTTGTATTCAAGAAAGACCTGGGTAAATACTAGTTTGAAAATGGGGTTTGTTAATTTATTATTAACGAGTAACGTAGACGATATGAAATCACCAAATTGTAGCAAGGGCAGGTTAGACATATATATGGGATGAATTTAAATGGGTATAAGCAGATGATGACCCAAAGAGCAAAAAGACCATCTGCAGTCTCCATGTTCTTATACTCGTATGGTGGAAAAGGCAGAAGATATATATTGAAAAAAAAGAGAAAGGTGGTTGGGAGAAATGGAAGGGGCATATAGAGGAACACGGAATTGATTCTCAGACGTTGAGAATGTTTGCTTTGAGTATCGAGGTGGAAGGAATTACATAGATTATTTGTAGCAATTTGGAAAATATGCGAAAATAAAACCTTGGTTTCGGCTTATTATATCTGAGAACTAAAGCTAACGGCCCTAATGACGGCTTAATTTACACATGTTTTCATCTAACTCCCAAGCAACAGGTCCTGGGTTCGAATCCTGGGAGGAGCAGGAAGACTGGAAATCTTTCCTTCACACCATCCGCCTCTGTACATCCAGGTGTAAGAATCTTTAGCGGATCGCACTCTGTTTACGATAACCGGTTTCAGAGTGATAGCCAACGACCCCTACGAGTCCCCCCCCTACATCACTCCCTCTGTGAAATAAAAGTCTTACCTAGACTCATGTATGATCAGTGCTGTACTGTGAAGTAATTGGCTATAGACCTTTGGCAGGAGCCTTTTATGGTTCTGTAGCGCGTGTGTGTGTACTCACTAGTTGTGCTTGCGGGGGTTGAGCTCTGACTCTTTGGTCCCGCCTCTCAATTGTCAATCAACTGGTATACAGGTTCCTGAGCCTACTGGACTGTATCATATCTACATTTGAAACTGTGTATGGAGTCAGCCTCCACCACATCATATGCCTAATGCATTCCATCTGTTAACTACTCTGACACTGAAAAAGTTCTTTCTAACGTCCTTGTGGCTCATTTGGGTTTTCAGTTTCCACCTGTGTCTCCTTGTTCGCGTTCCACCCGTGTTAAACACTTTATCTTCATCTACCCCTGTCTATTCCTCTTAGAATTTTCCAGGTAGTGATCATTTCTCCCCGAACTCTCCTGTCTTCCTGTGTCGTGAGGTGCATTTCACGCAGCCTTTCCTCCTAACTCATGCCTCTTAGTTCTGGGACTAATCTAGTAGCATACCTCTGAACTTTTTTCCAGCTTCGTCTTGTGCGTGACAAGGTCCGGGCTCCATACTCCAGGATTGGTCTTACATATGTGGCATACAAGGTTCTGCATGAGTCCTTACACAAGGTGTGAAAACATCAGTGTGAATGCAACACAGTATTCCTCTATAGACGTCCATATATGCTAGTACTTGTAACGAACCTTACACACACACTCTCACAGCTCCCTGACAAGAGAGAGCAAGCGTAACTTAGCTGCCAACACCCACACATCGTGTCAGCAAGGCGGACAGCTCGCCTCCTGTCATAACTCACACTGTATTTCCCAGTTCCATACTTTTCCCTTCACTTGTGCCTCTCCATCCTCTTTATTCCTCCAACACCCAACCCCCCCCCCCATCCCCCCCTCCATCCCCCATTTTCTTCCGCACGCAAATAAAGGAATGGGTAAGGAACAAAAATAAGAAAANCGTCTAGTCGCCACTTTTTTTACATTCTTTCAGTTTGTTCCGGCAATCCGTAGATTCTTGCAGTGTTCCACTGCATATCTTCTTACATAACATGTTCGTCATTAGCCCAAGCACTGAAAGTAAGGAGTCTATCCCCATGGAAAGACAGTCACGTAAATCAGGACTAATATAGCCCACAGTGCAGACCCTTGTTGGACCCTGAATTCCAGCGTAAATAGCACTGTGAAGTCTGTCCTCTTAATGTGACTCCTGTTACTTATGAATTCCTAGTTTCACAGGCGCACTTTCGTCACCTGTCCTTGTTTCCTTAACTTGCTGTTAGTGACTTTCTGACAACTGAAAAAATGCATTTTGTCGCGGTTATCTGAGAGATTCAGTCTTTTTAGTCATAAAATTTTATCTTGGTAAACAGGATTTCCTGTCACTGAACACATGCATGCTGGCGCTCTGCTGGTTTACGGTGTTTGCGGGGGATGAGGTTCAACTGTTTAGTACCGCCTTTCAACAGTCAATTAACTGGTGCACTGGTTTTTGAGACTCTTGGGCTCTATCATATTTACATTTGAAATTGTGTATGGCCTCCACCACATTCCATTTGTTTACTTCTATGACTCGGAAAATTTTCTTTCAAATGTCTCTAGGCTCATTTGGGTACTCAATTTTCACCTCTGTCCCCTTGTGTATATACTACCCGTGTTAAATAGTCTGTCGTTATCTACCCCAAGCCATTCCCTTGAAAGTTTTGTATATAGAAATGTCCCATTTAACTCTTTTGTCTTCCGGGGACGTGAGGTTAAATAATTTAGCCCTTCCTCGTACCTCATACCTCGTAGTTCTGGGACTAGTCTGACGGCATTCCTATTAACCTTCTCCATCTTCTCCTTATGCTAGACTAGACATAGACTCCACGCTGGAGCCACATACGCCAAGATTGGTCTGGCATATGTTATCTACAAAGTTCTGAATGATTGTTTTCACAAATTTCTAACGGCGGTTATTATGTTAGCCAGCCAGACATATGCCGTTGATGATATCCTTTTGTTGTAGGATACAGAGGACAGGTCTGGCGTGATATCAACCCCAAAGATCTTTCTCTATACAGATTCTTGAAGGATTTCATCTCTCAGTTGTTGCCTTGTCTCCAGCCTCCTGCTCCCTTCACCTATTTCCATTACTTTACTCTTATTTGAGTTAAACTCGGACCATTCTTTTAGTTTGTCCAGGTCATTCTGTAGCATCTTGGTAACTTCGTCTGTCTTAATCCTCCTCATAATTGTTGCATCATCAGCCAACATTAAGAAGTGTGTGTGTCTGATGTGTGGGCTTGTGGTGTTGTTGTTCAAATGTTAGTATGAGTGTCCGAATGTGGTGTGTGTGTGTGTGTGTGTGTGTGTGTGTGTGTGTGTGTGTGTGTGTGTGTGTGTGTGTGTGTGTGTGTGTGTGTGTGTGTAACCCCCCCCCCCCCCCCCGTGTGTGTGTGTGACAGCGTTCGGGTTGCAGCCTCTGGTTCCTCGCTGCACCTGTCAACAAAACACATCTCTTTCTTGCCTGTTATCCGCCCTAAATAAATAATCTGAATTAACAGGGGCCCCCTCAGTCCAAACAGTATAATTAGCAAGTGTATGGAGGTAATGGGGAGACATATTTCCGTGATTAGCCCCGTCTGCCCTTGGGCAAGGAGCTGGTCACTCCCTTAGCCTCCTTGAATTTGATATTCTAATGAACAGCGGATGACCATGAAGTCCTTCCACTCCTCCCCGGAGTCCTGTGACACCTCCTTCATTTAGCTCACCTGACGTACTAATGCATAAATTTACCCTGATTACCCTAATGCCCCGAGTACGGAACCTTATGGAAACAAGAAACTGGAATTCGACTGATTTCTTCTGTAAGTTGGAGTCTCACAGCAGGTCACAGCTACAGCTCCCCCCACCACCCCTTCCCCCTGCCTCTAAAACTCCAGTCCCTGGAATTCAACCTGGCGGTCTGACTCCTAACAAGTCATCTGTAAGAGTTTTTTATTATTATTTTCCACCATAGACGTGGCCATATATTTATAATCCTAACTAGCAAGTCAATATTTTCTTCTGGGCTGAAGATCTCTCAGGCATCATATATAGTTACGTGATCTGTCGAACAAGCGACCAGAGAGGAGTGTAGTGCTTTTAAAATGCTAAGGTGAAGGAGAGAGGGGAAAGTGGGGGTTTGAGAGGGGGAAGAAGGATAGGGGGGGGGAAGAAGGATAGGGGGGGGGAAGAAGGGAGGGAGGGCGGGAGAGATCCCGAGGCCACAAGGAACTTACCGCCTCACTTTTTATGTTCTTCGTCCTAATCTGTGTGGCTTTTAAGCCCTGACGGTCGAGGTTCTTGTGCTGCGGGACAAGCCAACCAGCGACCAAAGGCGACACCTACAGATTACCGCCACAGTGCTTCGTCTGTCTCACACCTCTTCGTCGGCGTCCCTTCTGCTGTGGCCTCCCGCGTGTCACACAACACAACAATTTAACCTCCTCCCACACCTGCTCCTATGCCTCAGGCCTCATGCTCTAATCACCCTGAAGAGCAAGAATCCCGAGAACGTGTTGGCCCTCGACGAGAGTGAGAGACGCTGACGGAGGGGGGGGGGTAAGAGTGTGAACGCTGCAGGTGGAGCAGCTGGGTCCGCTGAGGGGGGAGGGACAACCACAGATGGTATCAAGGCATTAGAGGACTCACGCCAAAACTCCCCCGGCACGCCCTACGGCCACCAGCACGTCGTCTCTGGGGGAGGCTGCCTCCATACTCATGGAATAAGACTGTCCATGTGGATGGGATCCCCCACGCATGGGGGTTCGACGCGTGATCGTTTGCTATGGGGAAGCATATACGTGGGGCTACCACACGTCTGCCCACGCAGTCCGGGGAGGGGGGGGGGACAGAAATTTACAATCCCCATGCTAATGGGTTGATCCTACACATATAGTGCTATCCCCAATGGGGGATGCTAAACCTATGGTACCTTTCTCATGAGGGGATCCAACACTGACGGAACTCCTCACTTGAGCGCTCTACACAGACAGACACGCAAGCACCAACGGTTTATGATTCTAAAACCCGGTACTGAAGGACCCACACATAGAGACCGCTAATTCAGCTTCACTTCGCTCGTTGATCATCTCTCGTCTGTAGACTGATGCTCAGGCACCCTCATAACTTCCCTCATTTTTGGGATCCACTACAATCAACTCCAAGAATATATAACAGCTTGGGATTGGACACCATTTTGTCCCCCCGTCCCATCCCAAATCCTTTTCATGGTCTCTTCCAAGTGCTATATAATCGTAATGACTTGGCGTTTTCTCCTGATAGTTCCCCTCCCTTGGAATCATAAACTTAAAAATCACTCTTGACTATTATAATAAGGGACTTCATCTGCAAGTGCTGGTGTTGAAGGATCCCAAACCCTCTTAAAACACACACAAAAAAATTGTAACTTAATCCTATTTAAAATTCTCGAATACCACTTTGGGATAGGACAGTTACAGAATCCCACACTGGCACACTCTCATCGTGCGAGCTTTCCCATAGGGGATCCAATACTCTCTGGATCTTATCAACGGCTCAGGTTTGAAGGAAGAGAAAGAGGGCCGGAGGTGGGATATTCTCCTTTGTTTCATCATTATCCTTGTGGTCTTACGTTTTTTTCATTTTATTTGTCTCAATATTTACTCATCTCTTTCACTTGTGACGTTTTTAATACACCACATTTCGGTCCCAATATCATGTTGGTTAATTTTGTTTTTACTCGTAATTTACATTTGTATTTGTTTCATTCTTCTGTTTCATTATTTTTTATTTGTTTGGGGACGAACAAGTTTCTAATGTGGAAGTGACAGTGCGTGCCCTTGCTAACTGTGCTTACAGTTGCTTTGTGGGTTCTTACCTTGTAATTGCCGCAACCTCTGGAAGGTTATTATGACTAGTAACCTCTGGCAGGTTATGAAAGCCCTCCATTGCATGCTGACTATCCCGAAAGTATACTTTCGTCGTGAATCTGATCCAGGACTAAAGTAAACCAGTGTATGCGCACCGAGAACGGGGTATACTTGTATGTGTATATATCCTTTGGGAGGATATTTTCACTATCGGTCAATTCATATCTTATTGTAAAATATTATCAGTTGTATATGTCTATCCAAAATTTAACAATTTTCCTCGTGTATTCTGAAATATCCAATTTAGCAAGAGAATTCGTATGATATTTTTCAGTTGCTGCTAGCATCGTTTTCAACAGCAAAAGCAACTTCAAAAAACAAGATAATAGAGCAATAGACCGTTGGAAAATGTTAATGCATCAGATACAACTATAAGGTTGGGCAGTAAAATCCCTTCCATGGTAGCACGTTTAGGTAAACACAAGGTAAGCCCACACCAGCACAAATGAATGCATTCAACGTCGCCATGGACTACCACCTCCTCTCCCGCAACCCCACAAAAATACCACCCTCCCCAACCCCCACCAACCCCTCTGAAGGGTCCAAAAGCGCGATCAGTGAGACTCAAATTAACCCCCACGGACCCGAAGGGAGCACCCGGCAATCACTGTCTCCTTGGACCGGTGGTTGATGGCGGCTGCTCCAATGTACCAGGGCCAGCGAGTGTTTATATCTGACAATACAATTTCCTGCTGGTGAGTTATCCGCTCCTACGTCGGCCTCTCGTGGCCCTAGATCAGCTGATCCTGCCGGGGGAGGGCAGGATGATATCTACAGGACTTTTTGGTGTGCTTTGGGGTGCGGAGAGGGAGTTGGGGAGGTGTGATAAAGGTGGTGGGGCTGGGGGGAGGTGTGATATAGGTGGTGGGGCTGGGAGGAGGTGTGATAAAGGTGGAGGGAAGGGAGGGATTGGTGATGGCAAGCGACCAGAGACGTTCTCGGTGGCCACACCATGTCCCTGCTAACACCTAAATGCACTTACTGCACCCTCTACGCCCACTGTAGGACCAGACATAATATCACCATGGATACTAAAAGAGGGAGCTAAACCCTGTGCTAGCCGCTTACTGTGATATTCAACACGTTAATAGAATAACTTCCAGAAAAAGGGCCAGTGCAACAACATTGCACAACAAGGATGCAAGGCCGTAGATGCCAAGCTAGAGGCCAGTATCTGTTCGTTTATAACCTCACAGTTCAGGGGTATTATTGCGCCTTTTTACGCTATGTAAACCTCTCTAAGGAAGGGGGGGGGGGGTATTCAGTGTCCTGGAACTAAATGTTACTCTGCTTTATCTTCTTCTAATCAACCTCTTCAGTGACATTAGCATAGGTGATACTAGTTCAAAAGAAAGAAAATTTATTGTGTTTTGATAATTTTATAAAAATCAATGAACATTGAAAACGGTAATTCTTGGCATTGGCTTTCATGTCCTGGCCTAGAGTAACATTGTCTCGACCTTCTAAAGTCAGCAGTCTCCTTGTTACATATACATCTGCTGTAGTCTCTTATTTACCCATTAATGTCTTGTGTTTAATGTGATGGACGTAATCGGCCCGAAACTTGAAGGTATGTAAAGTAAGAATAAATCAATAAATACCTTCGGGAAGAAAGCCGCCGTCCTTCACAAGGTACCGAAAACACCCCACAAAGATTTTATAAATAATGTCAGAGTACAGAGTGGAGGTAGACTCTTTATAATGAACAACTTGAAATGTACATATGACAGAACCCATTATAATAGGGAATTTGCACACCGGTGCATTAAAAGTTGAGAGATAGGATAATAGAGCTGAAGCTCAACATTCTCCCCTTCCTCCCTTACAAAACACAATGAGGTTTATTATTATTAACATCTTTATTGACAAAATTAATTACAATTTTGCCTAATCTGAGGATTTTGATAGTCTGATTAAAGTGAGGATAATGCTAGTATTCACTGTCACGCAGGACAGAGGGTCATACACAAGACAATAGGTCTAAACTGTAGGCTGAAGCACATATATATCATGGTTACAATCAATGTTTTAATGTACGGATATGTGAAAACAACTTTCTACTGTGCACTGCCACACAAGGGCAGGGATGGGTTCATAAGTGATGCAGTTTAGAAGTAATATATAAAAATTGTTCTTCATTCTTTAAAATGGACAAGCAAATTTTGGGTAAATTGTTAGGATGTCGTCCAGAACACCTGAGTCAATAAGATAGTTACACAGTTGGTGGTACAAGAGGCCAGGAGGTCTAAAGTCCTTTACGGTTTCACATTCATCAATGTAGTGTTCTAGTGAATGCATTAAAGGTTTATCACAGAGTTTACAATCTGAGTATTCTGGTAGTGGCTCAGCCTCACTAACCTGCAGATGTGTCTATAGCCAAGGCGAATTCGCGCAATGACTACATCACATTGCCTGGTTCGGTTACTGTGCTGACCATACAAATACCTATTATTACAAAACTTGTCATAACTTTTAATACTGCAGCTTTCAGGTCTCTGGGCATTTCCTAATTCTTCTAAATCTGAATTAATTTCTTTAATTTGTATGTGAGTACCTACACCCATTACCTAATACCCGTCACCCGAATATGCAACTGACACTCATCCACACCCAGTTATCTTCCCCAATCTTCCCTACTCACCTTGCTATCTACCTCCCTTCCTCTCTCCAACAAATCCCCACTCCTTGAATATCACCCCCACCATCCTCTTCCCTTATTCTTTCTACAAGAAAAGAAAATCACAAGTTGAGTTGATCAAAACATGTTTGAATTAGCTACATGAACACTGAATCACCGCCTCTGTTCGCAACTGGTTCCTACAACAGTGTTTACACTTTATTCCAATACTTACCGAGCGAGTTCGTCATCAGTGTTTACTTTTGATGTCCAAGGTTCATAGATATACAAAAATAGACGGACATATAGATTGATATTTGTAAATAGAGAAAGACAGAAGATGGAGAAAGTGAGAGAGAGAGAGAGAGAGAGAGAGAGAGAGAGAGAGAGAGAGAGAGAGAGAGAGAGAGAGAGAGAGAGAGACGTTGTCAACGGTATAGTGAACAGACACGTTCTTAACGACCCCTGGAACAAAGGGAGAGTGAACAGCTCTGTGTGTGGATTAGAGTGTCGGATATTTGGTTTAGTGCATCTAAAGGTGTTCTGGAGCTGGTTTGTGTATGAGCGTGTGGTGTGTGGCGTGGGCCTGCAGTGTGGTGTGGTGGCGTGGGCTGCAGTGTGGTGTGGTGGCGTGGGCCTGCAGTGTGGTGTGATGGCGTGGGGCTGCAGTGTGGTGTGGTGGCGTGGGGCTGCAGTGTGGTGTGGTGGCGTGGGCCTGCAGTGTGGTGTGGTGGCGTGGGCCTGAAGTGTAGAGTGTTGGCGTGGGGCTGCAGTGTGGTGTGGTGGCGTGGGGCTGCAGTGTGATGTGGTGGCGTAGGCCTGCAGTGTGGAGTGTTGGCGTGGGGCTGCAGTGTGGTGTGGTGGTGTGGGGCTGCAGTGTGGTGTGGTGACGTGGGGCTGCAGTGTGGTGTGGTGGCGTGGGCCTGCAGTGTGGTGTGGTGGCGTGGGCCTGCAGTGTGGTGTGGTGGCGTGGGCCTCCAGTGTGGTGTGGTGGCGTGGGCCTGCAGTGTGGTGGCGTGGGGCTGCAGTGTGGAGTGTTGAAGAGGGATGTTGGAGTCACATTATGGTGTGGTGTGGTACCTTTGTGCCTACCTTTTATTACTTACCTATCAGCGACTACGCGATAGGGAGGTCTAGCTTTCTCTTCCTCGCCTACTAGTCTTTTCGTACACGTTGCTGTATCAAATTCAACTTTTCAGGTTGTGTGGTGAGATGACTGGCTTGGTGTTATGGTGTAATGGTGCTGATGTGATGTGATGTTGTGTAGTGATTGGTTTGTTTTTTTCTCATGTCATGAGACATGACATGATATGTAGCTGACATGACATGAGTCCCTTGTACCTGGACTGTACCTGGATATGGTTCTGCGATTTTTTTTCCTCCGGAGCTCGCCCCGGGGCCAGCTTGACTTAAGGGAGCTCACTGGGTCGTTGTGACGTGAGCCCATATAAGCGATCGATTATATATAAAAGTTTAGTGTTTCTTTGCAAGTGATGCGAGATTATGAACGGCAAATAAGTGACTTTCCATCTCATTCCTGTCTATTCCACTGCTATCCACTCCTCTCCTGTCCAGTGACCTTCATCCAACTCCCTGCCATTATTTTCTCTCCCGTTCTCTTCCCTTGCGTTCTCTTCCTTTCCGATCACTCCTCTCCCGTTTACTCCTTCTCGTGTACTTCTCTCCCTTTTGCTCCCCTTCGTTTCTCTTCCGTTCAGTTCCCTCCCATGTCTGATAATCCATGTCTCCTGCTCACACTCCTCTTCCGTCTCTTCTTTCCACTATATCTCTTCTCAATTCTGTGTCTAAATGTTCACCAGATGCAGCCTCTCTTTCGTCTCTCCTGCACCTTCCCTTCTCTTCTCTAAATACATAATTATCGTCCTCTTCCTCTTGTCCCCTCTGTTCCTCCTCCTCCTCTTCCTGTCCTTCTGTTTCTCCTCCTCCTCTTCCTCCTCCTCCTCGTCCTCCTCCTCCTCCTCGTCCTCCTCCTCTTCATCCTCCTCCTCCTCCTCACCTGTCTTCGCCCACCTAAAAAGTGAGGAAATTAAACTACTGAACTGTTAAGGAATTATCGGTGTCCCGTGATTAGGTTGTTAAGAGCCGNAAGAAATTATTGCTTGCCGGAGATAAGACCTGGTGTTTACCTACCTGGGCACGAGTGTGTATTCACCTAGTTGTATTCACCTAGTTGTGCTTGCGGGGGTTGAGCTCTGCTCTTTCGGCCCGCCTCTCAATTGCTTACTAACTACATTTCCCCCCCCCCTTCCTCCACACACACACACACACACAACACACACACACACACACACACACACACACACACCTCAGAAAGCAGCCCGTGACAGCTGACTAACTCCCACTACCTTGTTATTATTGTTTTAGATTCAGCTACTCGGAACAACATAATAGAACATAATGGAGCAGGTTGAACAAGGCAGCAGGTGGAGCAGGGCAGCAGGTGGAGCAGGGCAGCAGGTGGAGCAGGCCAGCAGGTGGAGCAGGGCAGCAGGTTGAACAAGGCAGCAGGTGGAGCAAGTTCCAAGTAGCACGGGCTATGGTGAGCCCGTAGCTTACCTGGCACAGGAGCGGGGCAAGTAGCACGGGCTATGGTGAGCCCGTAGCTTACCTGGCACAGGAGCGGGGCAAGTAGCACGGCTATGGTGAGCCCGTAGTGGACTTACCTGGCACAGGACTGGGCTCTGTTGCCACTACCTAAACCTATCACACTACCCTCTTTCACAATCTTGTCCCACTACCCTCTCTTACTTCTCTGTTACCTTCAGTTGACTGGTCTTCCTTTCTTGTCCTCTTCTATTCATGTCCTGTTTTCATTCCGTTCATTTCCCTCTTCTACTTTCCAGTTCATCTCACGAGGGTAGAGAAGTGAGAGATTAGTGGAGAGTGAATAAGGAGGAGATGTGAGAGAAGAGATCGAAGAGGAGAGAAGAAGATAGCCAGGAGAGGAAGCAAGTGAAAGTGAAGACGAGAGATATGAGAGGGGAGAGAGAGAGAGGATAGAGAGAGAGAGAGAGAGAGAGAGAGAGAGAGAGAGAGAGAGAGAGAGAGAGAGAAAGTGGAAGAGAGAGAGAGAGAGAGAGAGAGAGAGAGAGAGAGAGAAGAGAGAGAGAGAGAGAAAGGAGGAAGAAAAGAGGGCGAGAGCAGAGAAGGATGAAGGTGAAGGAGACGGAAGAGAGAGGAGAACGGGAAGACTGAAGAAGGATGCCTGGAGAGGAAACAGGGAGAAGGGAAAAGAGGGGAGAGGGAGGGGAGATCATGGGGAGGGGGAAATAGATCTCTTGCCTCCCGCCACGTAGCGTTGAACCAAATTAAAACCCCGTAGAGCACCGACGTCACGCCCTACTACACCCTCACGCCTCAGAATACTAATGTCAGCATTAAGAGCCTCTAGCAGGAGGAGGAGGAAGAGGTGGTGGTGGGGTGGACGAGGTGGAGCGGGGCATCAGGTGGAGTAGGGCAGCAGGTGGAGCGGGGCAGCAGGTGGAGCAGGGCAGCAGGTGGAACAGGGCAGCAGGTGGAGTAGGGCAGCAGGTGGAGCGGGGCAGCAGGTGGAGCAGGGCAGCAGGTGGAACAGGGCAGCAGGTGGAGCAGGGCAGCAGATGGACAGGGCAGCAGGTGGAGCGGGCAGCAGGTGGAGCAGGGCAGCAGGTGGAGCAGGGCAGCAGGTGGAACAGGGCAGCAGGTGGAGCAGGGCAGCAGGTGGAGCAGGGCAGCAGGTGGAGCAGGGCAGCAGGTGGAGCAAGACAGCAGGTGGAGCAGGACAGCAGGTGGAGCAGGGCAGCAGGTGGAGCAGGGCAGCAGGTGGAGCAAGACAGCAGGTGGAGCAGGACAGCAGGTGGAGCAGGGCAGCAGGTGGAGCAGGGCAGCAGGTGGAGCAGGGCAGCAGGTGGAGCAGGGCAGCAGGTGGAGCAAGGCAGCAGGTGGAGCAGGGCAGCAGGTGGAGCAGGGCGGCAGGTGGAGCAGGGCAGCAGGTGGAGCAAGGCAGCAGGTGGAACAAGCAGCAGGTGGAGCAGGGCAGCAGGTGGAGCAGGGCAGCAGGTGGAACAAGGCAGCAGGTGGAGCAGGGCAGCAGGTGGAACAAGGCAGCAGGTGGAGCAGGGCAGCAGATGGAGCAAGGCAGCAGGTGGAACAAGGCAGCAGCTGGAGCAGGGCAGCAGGTGGAGCAGGGCAGCAGGTGGAACATAGCGGTAATGGAGTACAGGCTACATGGAGGCGGTGACCTCGTGTTGCGCAACACTCAGACACTCGGTCTACCAGGGAATATGCACAGCCCTTCACTTGGAATGGTCGGCCGTAGAGGGGGTAGGGGTAGGGGGTGGGGGCGTGGGTGGTGGGGGCTGCTTGGTGGTGGTGGGGGCGTGGTGGTGGGGGCGGCTTTGTGGTGGGGGCGTGGGTGGTGGGGGCGGCTTGGTGGTGGGGGCGGCTTGTATGTGTGTTGATTGTAGTAGTTGTGTTTATGTTCTTGATGATGGTTGTCCTGGAACAGGTGGTTGTGGTTGAGATATTAGTGACAAGCGTTTCGAAGTGGTTAAGGGAGGGGGGGGTGGGGGGTGTGGGAAGAGTGAGGGGGTGTTGGCGGTTTGTGAACAAATGGTTCCATTGTCTGGTAATAGTGGAGGATGGTTTCATATTGGGTCGTAGTAGCTGCATCCACATATTAATAATCACTTGTTGAATTAACTGCTGTCTTACCAATTGTGATCAAATAGTTCAGTAGGTGGAGCTATGACAGGATTGCCAGTGCGATACAGTGGAAAAACGGATACCTGTAATGTCTTCAGCGTGTATTCCAGTAGTGTTAAACTGTACTATCTTATGCTTCTGGGATTTATTTAGAGATTCTGGCTTTGGTCTTCCTTCTGATAATTAACTTACCTCTCCTTTTTTTGTTAAACACAGACGTGCACACCAACACATACACAGATAACACATAATTTACACACACACGCAGAAATAATCATAGGCATACAAACAGTCAAACGTATTTAACATGCAATCAAAAGTATTCAAACAAAATGAAATGATTCGAATATTCAATCAAAAGTACACAAACAATCAAACGCATTCAAACACAAAATCGAACATTGACACACACACACACACGCACACGTTAATTTAGATTTTTTGTGGTTGCTAGGTCTTTTTCTTTAAGTTTTTCATGCCTTATGGCTACATGGAAAGTATGGGATTTGAATTTTGAGGCTTATTTGTACAAATCTTACCGTTCTATTGTCTCTATTGAAATTAGGTTTGTTAAAACTCTCTAAATTCTGGGCTAAATTTGACCAGATACCAAAATTATGCCACCTATTTCTAGCCATTTTTTTATTCAAATTATTCACATTGCTATTCAGAAATAATTATGAAAGAATACCTGTCTTCATGTCTTTCAGTAGTAATTTTAATTTCAGGTTTAGCTGATCAAGCCATTAAACATCATAAGGTTTTTCACAGGAACAGACGACTTCTGACTCCTGTTAGCAGGCTAAGAGCTTCACTTTCTCATAGCTCATGGTAAGACTTACCCTCTAGTTTTCTCTGGAACATGACTTGCTAATCGGTTAACACACAGGTGCCCTATCACTGCTTGGGGGGAATATGGGCGATCAGTTAAGGATTGATGCCCAGTCAATCCTCTATGGCCAGGACTCGAACCTAGGACCAGGTCGCTCGCGAGGGCGCGGGGCGAGTGTGTTTCCAATGCTCCACCAGAGTAGTAGTAGTAGTAGGCATCTATCAGTCTCAGGAGACTATGGAGCTGCGCTCTGGTTGTCGGTCTGGAGGGGCCTCACCAGGGCGCAAAGCCAGGGTAGGTTGATTCGGGGAGAAGCTGTTACCCAAGCAGCAGATCACCCCCTCTCCACGGCGCTGAAAGTCTCCAATGGAAAGGCATACGCCAATACGATTGGTTCCAGCGCCGTCGCAGGAACTGTGAGTTCTGGGGTTGACCTCGAAGGTGGTGAAGAAGGGCATAGGGACCTCCATCCCCGGAGACCGCCGTGGTCGGGGCTGGAGAAGAACCACCCCAACAAGGGCATGAACGACCCCAGCCTCCTGAAGCAGAGCCTGGGGGCCGCACGACCCTCGGGAGGTGGACGTCCCGGTCCCGCACCTACGGGTTCCAGACAAGGATCGTCACAGCCCCTGTTCACCCGAGGCCGCCCTCCGTCAAGACCAAGTAGAAGGAAGGAAGAGTGATAATTATTAATATTTACAATTATTATTATAATAATTATCATAATAATAATTGTTAATAATATGTACTTAATAATATGTTAATAATTGTACTTAATATGCTAGCAGAGACTGCTAGCATATTAAGTACATCATGATGTGTTAGTCAATGAGATGGAAGGTAGAGATTGTCGCCTCTTTTCATGAGCGAGACTTTTATGACTAAAATTTTTGTGTGTCTCGACCTCTTTCATCCAGAAGGATGTAGATCACAGTGACGGTACACACACACAGTAACGGTACACACACAGTGACGGTACACACACAGTGACGGTACACACACACAGTAACGGTACACACACAGTGACGGTACGACGTCACAGTGACGGTACACACACAGTGACGGTACACACACAGTGAAGGTACACACACAGTGACGGTACACACACAGTGACGTTTCTCCCTGAAACATACATGTGATTGCGTGTATCCAGGTAAAACAAAAAGGGGGATTTTTCACTTTGTCATTATTCAACTCTATACAAGAATATTTTCTCTCTTGTGTTAAGTACGGATCTTACGCTCTTCTTTTCGCAAAAGTTGTGAATCATTGTTCCATTTTAATATTTGTATCGTTTTATTTAATGTATGTATTCACCTAGTATTCACCTAGTTGTGCCTGAGGGCGGTTGAGCTCTGCTATTTCGGCCCGCCTCTCAATTGTCAATCAATCAACTGTTACTAACTACTAATTTTTTCCCACACACACACACACACCCAGGAAGTAGCCCGTAACAGCTGTCTAACTCCCCAGGTACCTATTTACTGCTAGGAAACAGGTGCATCAGGACGAAAGAAACTCTGCCCATTGTTTCTCGCCGGCGCCGGGAATCGAACCCGGGCCACAGGATTTCGTGTCCAGCGTGCTATCCACACAGCCACCGGAACCCCGTGTTGAACTCTAGAATCCATTTGTCTGACCGCTTTTGTAGCATGTTTAGGTCTCATTGTAACGTTCTGCTTTATGACCCAAATGAGCCACAGAGACATCAAAAATAGTTTTTTTTTTCAGTATCAGAGTAGCTAACAATTGGAAGGCTAATTTATTAGGGAGTGATGTGGTGGAGGCTGACTTCATACACAGTTTCAAATGTAGATACGATAGAGCCCAGCAGGCTCCAGAATTCGTACACCAATGTGAGTTTGTTTGTGTGTGTATGTGTGTGTGTGTGTGTGTGTGTGTGTGTGTGGTGTGTGTGTGTGTGTGTGTGTGTGTGTGTGTGTGTGTGTGTGCGC
>WNGS01166226.1:17544230-17555312 GCA_020271785.1 Procambarus virginalis | reverse complement strand
ATTTGTGCGTCATCGGAAGATCTCGTATATGCCAGCCGATGATCACGAATACGCCAACGGAAGATCACTTATACGCAAGCGCAACATCACACATACGCCAGAGTTAGGCTTACCATGAGCTATGGGAAGAGAAAGCTCTCAGTCTGTCAATAGGAGTCAGCAGTCGTCTGTTCCTGTACCCACCTGTGTAATATATAATATATAAAATATATACATAATGTCCCCAGAGAGTGGTGTCATGGGGGCACTGTAGTATTTCAAGCGTACCGTGAACTTTCTCGGAGCATTGACCAATGCACCGTGCACGAGGAAGGCACAATGCAATGCTCCCTAAGTACCTATGCATCCTGATAGTATATTAATACGGACGTATGCGCCAATAAATCTAGTGTAAGTCAAGCTCACTGGAGCGTGCTTGCTTGTTTGCTTGGTCTCCTTGCTTGTCTGGCCACGCTGTACACGAGGGCCGGTGATTTATAGGCGACTTAGAGAAGCAAGACTCTGTAGAAGCCGAGGCAATGTACCAGACTGTGCTAACTGACCCTGGCGGAGGATGTCTTTCAGGGTTAACAACAAACACAGTTGGCCTCACTTGCCTGCTCTGTTTACATGATTTCGGCAACCTCTCCCCCACTTCCTTCCCCACCCCCTTTCCCCCCTGATTTGCCCCCATTATAAATGACACGTTTCTCCCGTGTCGGAAGGAATAAATCCCCGTGGATCACGTTAAGTCCAGCTAGCGTGGCACTATTTATACAAATATTGGGTTTGTAAATGAGAAAATGTATGAGAAATAGAGAACTGATAATATATACAGTTTAATACGTGGAGTTTGGCTGGGCTCGCCCGTCACCTCCTCCTCCTCCTCTATCTCCACCCTCCGCACGCTGCCCACTAAGGCTACTTTTTCTCTGTCACTTGTCCACGCCTCCCAGATGGACGACTTTTCGTTTGTTTTCGTCCTCAGTCGCCCCTGGCTCTCTCTCTCAGAGCTTCGTTATTTCTGCTTGGAAACCACTGGAAGAGAGAAACTAGCTGAAAACAAGGATATATAAAAGTATTTTTTTTATTCCTAAACAAAAATATACTCATTCCTACTTTTGTTTAGGTACATATTTATCACAAGCGGATGAGCTCTTCGAATCTTGGGGCCAAAATCCGGATCTGTATCGAGCGAACGGCCAGTTTCTCTTCGCTTCGTCTACGAGAGAACATTAATCGTGTTATTTCAGGGTTGATTATTGTATATTGATGTTCTTTTTTATGGAAGTTAGCAAATTGTTGAGAAAAAAATCTTTTAATACATGATTACGATGGACTACGTCATCAAGGGCCTTTTAATGCATGTGTTTATAAACTTTTATCCTTGTTAAAGTCGTTATTCAATTAGAGTTTGCCATCGTTCATCACCAAGGAATATATTATAGGCAATATATAAGANCACACACAGGGTAGGCAAGAATGGATTATTTAACACGGTGGAACGCACACAAGGGGACACAGGTGGAAATTGGGTACCCAAATGAGCCACAGAGACATTAGAAAGAAATTTTCAGTATCAGAGTTGCCAAAAAATGGAATGCATTAGGTAGTGATGTGGTGCAGGCTGACTCCATACACAGTTTCAAATCTAGATATGATGGAGCTCTAGAAGCTCAAGAATCTTTACACTATTAGATTAACGATTGAGAGGCAGGACCAAAGAGCCTAAGCACAATCCCCGCAAGCACAACTAGGTGAGTACACACACCCCACACACACGTGGAAAATGGAATGAACTTAAGGAACAGGTTGTGGAAGCAAACTATTCATAATTTTAAAACTAGATATGATAGTGAAATAGGACCGGACTCATTGCTGTAAACAACCGATGGCTAGAAAAGCGGGATCCAAGAGTCAATGCTCGATCCTGCAGGCACAAATAGCTGAGTACAAATAGGTGAGCACACATGCACACGCAGTATCTAGGTATATGACTAATTCATAAAGGGAAGATACTAAAATATTATCATTTCACACATATACCTCTTCGGCATACTGGTCAAAATTCCTCATCACGTGCACGCAAAAAAAAAAAATCTACTCAGTGACACTCGGAATATGCACTCAGTTTTCGCCGGCGCTCGAGACACTCACGTTATGCATGCACTCAGGGCATGAAGTACACACGACTTGTCCACACAGACCTGGAAAATATACATAAGCTGCTTATTCGTTTCAGATTTAATGATGCTAAAAATGTGCAGAATATATCCAGTCACGTCAGGATGGCCAATGGTCAGGGATGTAAGGTTTTCTTTTTATTTCTTAAATATATCGTATACTGGAGCTGGAGTTGGATTAGCATGCGGGTACCTGGGTTTTCCTGCCTCCCACTAGGGGCCACAATCACCACCACCCACCAGGGGCCACAATCACTACCACCCACCACCCACCCGGGGCCACAATCACCACCACCCACCAGGGGCTACAATCACCACCACCCACTAGGGGCCACAATCACTACCACCCACCAGGGACCACAATCACCACCACCCACCAGGGACCACAATCACCACCACCCACCCGGGCTACAATCACCACTACCCACCAGGCGACATCACTACCAAAGTCCCTACCTAAACAACCACACGATCAGAGCCACTACAACCATTTCTTCTACCACCACTAAAAATGCCAGTACGATCACCAATACCACCACAACAACTACCAACTCCACCCCAACTACCAACTCCACCCCAACCGCCCCAAACAAACACCCCCCCACCACCACCACCACTACAACCACCCCCACCCCCCCTAGACAACCACCACCACCCTCAACAACCCTCTTCCCCCAACCACCACCGCCATCAGTGTTCTGCCTGGCCATATATCTCCGAGATGGGTTGTAATAACATCAGCACAGGTATAAATACTGGAAGTGTCTCCATAAACCTCTCTAGACAATCGATAAACCCGTTCGAACCCTGTGATTTGATCCTCGTGCCCACCGAGTGAACGTTTCCGATACGTCTCGCGATCGTTCATATCAGAGTTTATGACAGATGTTGAAACACCTCAGAACGTCAAGACTTCTCTGTTGATTGATATCAATATTTACTTGAAATATGACTCCCGCTTCCCCTCTACCTGTATTTAGATTTTTGTGTAATACTGTGCTAACTACTGTAGCAATAATTGATGTTTGGGCATATCCATTTACCTCAGTAGGTGGCGCCTGACAGCTGGGTGGACAGCGCTTCCTATTCGTAGTCTTGAGGTTCCGGGTTCGATTCCCGGTAGACGCGGAGACAAACGGGCAAATTGTTTTTTTTTCACCCCTGATACCTAGCATAGGTACCTGTGAGTTAGACAGCTGTTACGGGCTGCTTCCCGGGGGAGTGAGTAACAAAAAGGAGGCCTGGTCAAGGACCGGGCCGCGGGGATGCTAAGCCCCGAAATCATCTCAAGATAACCTCAAGATCTCAAGAAGTATTATTCTTCAAGTGAACATTGATCAGCGTGTGGGGACTTCTCTACTGATCCCGTGACAGATGTTTCTCATACGTCTCCTATTTGTATTTGGAAGATTTTCGTAATTATTGAACGCTGATGTTTTGGATACAGTTATTTTCACACACACAACTGTTCAAAAAAACATCAGTCTATGACCTACCTGTCAGAAATATTTCTTACATGAGCTTCTTGACAGCTGCTGCTCTTACATCAGCTTATTGACAGCTGTTATTTTCTTATCAGCTTGTCGACACCTATTGGTCCAAACACTCATGTCTGATAGGAAAGAAATTACTGACTCCCAACGACCTGAAAGCACCAGTATGAAAAGCTATGATTTGTTCAGATCTGAAACCTATATTTATGAGCAGCACAAAACGTCCACTAGACTGTGCGACACAGTGGTTACCAGGATCAGGTTGGGTTACCGTTAACTATGGCAGGTGGCTACAGTTGACGGATCTCCCAATCCTGAGCACTCTAGGTGCAAACTCTGTGAGCAGGAACTGCGGCATGATCTCCCACACTACATCACCGAATGCCCAGTTATTAGACTATTTAGACCCGTTGGCATGAGGTACCTGGAGCTTTGCAATTACTTTATTCACTTTCGTGGTCTTGAAGATATCCTCATAGTGCACCCAGAGTTTGCCAGTGCAGACTACTTATCACATGCCTCTGTATAGCTAACCATCCTGTGTGACTGGGACTTTTTTTAGCACCACATAGCTAGCTTTATGACACACACTGTACTCCCCTTCATATAGTCTGGAGTAGCTGCACAAATGTAGATGTACCTAATGTGTTAATAAAAAACTACTCTGGGAGAAATAATGAAGCCTTGTGGACAACTTTTTACTTCAGGGGCAAATTGTCCGTAAGGTGTCATGCTTTTTAGGGAAAAGTTAGACTTACAGAGTCACTCCAAAAAGACCTTTTTTTTTTATCCAGCATAAACTTTGGTGCATATGTTACATCATTTAAAATTATGTCATGTGGTTGGAATGTTGAACGTTAGTTCTAGGTCCACCTCTACATGTTAATGGTTACATTTTCGTTATTAATAGTTCAATTAAAGTGAAATTTAAAACCGTTCTGTTTTGGGCGGAGTAAAAAGAACGCACACCCAGTACACAAAAGGACTGTATTCGAGGAATCGTTCACCCAGAGGCCCCTGTTTTCCCCTTCAACTACGATTCCTGGTACTGAACGCTTGGCGACTCTCCTGTCCCCGGATAAACCTAGCTTACACTTGTACTAGTGACCAGAGACATTGTATCCCTGCTGACGTTGTCACCCCAGACAACGTTGTCACTCCTGGATGCCACAGCACCTGCCGAATTCTTCCCAATATACCTTTACATGAGAATATTTCGCATATGAAGTGACTTTCTTACACGACTTTTCCTAAGTGGTGAGTAATTACTAGTCATCATTATATGGCAACCATGGAAACAGAAGGAAATATTAACGTACCTTAAAAATGGGTGGAATTGTGTTCCTTGACGAATTATAAATATGAAGTATCTACCTGAAATGGCAAAAAAACGAATTATAAATATTCTTTATGACATGCTTTTATTCACTAAGATTCTCATATTCCACATGAATAAATCATATTTTAATCCACATATGTATAAGCAGCGCAGGTAAATGTGACGCTTGAGCATCAAGGTGTTGTTTACCTTAGCCTGAAGACGAGGGCGCTGGAGTACCACGTCTTGTGAGGCGAGGCAGGACGAGTGGGTCACGCGACACGCGCACACACACACACACACATATATAGCAAGACTGCCTAATATTTCCAGCATAAGACGAGAAACACTGCACGACAGATTAGAGACACCGACACGTGTATAATTTTGTAACAGCAGTTAACTATCCCGAGTCAACACTTCGCCAGGCACAGCAGTAGCGCTGTTTTCTAACCTGATGTCTGCCTTATTCCTCACCGCTAAGCACAATGCACTTTATAAACTATACTTAGCAAAACGAATATTTGAAGTACCCGCATCCATTATAAAAACAAATGTAATTTCACATCAACAAACTAGTCGCAACATGCACTTATAAGGACGTTTTCATTAAAAAAGACTGAATTATATGCGTTAAAAGTAGGTGGATGAAATATTTGGGAATATGCGCTTAGAAAACACAATATGAATAATGCATTTGGCCTATGTTTTGAGGCGAAACTGCAATGAAACACGAACTTTTTTCGAGAGGGTTTTTGAGCGTGTTCATTCGAATCTTGAAATGAAGACCTGAACCCCTTAATTCCACGGGGCAAATCACAGCCTTTCCTTATAAACAAAGGCCACATACTCATTAATCTAGCCGTCAAACACCCTGTTTACGACCGTAAAACACTTTACCTACTACTCATAACGGATGACGTTCGAACATTTCTCGATCAGTGCTTTGCTGACGTTCTCTGTTCGAATCACACCTGTAAATGCTTCACCCAATAATTTCCAATAGAAACTAAACACCATAACTTAACCTAGAATTATCTATACAGCAAATTCTTATATATAACCATATTAATTTATATGTGAGAAAACGCCGATTTTGAGTCCATGATGCGTTAAAATGTAGAAATGCGTCTTCATGGTGGCCCGCCGCTTGACCACCACACCTCGAGGAGGCGTTGTCAGAGCTTTGAGTCATTATGTAGAGTTAGTGAGTGCTTTGCTGCGGTGAATGTGACGGAAATATGAAAAGTTTATCTAAAAAAATGTTCAACGTTTCTGATGAATAATAGAAACAAGTGTGTATTCATAGTGATGGACTGGATGTGATAATGTTAAGGCCAGACTGTGTACGCTGCAATTATAATGTCTTAAAGGAGGCATGAAGCTTAATTATTCGATTCTTGTCTGATAAAGTGTACTTTAGTTTTCATCGAATTTTGTGTGAGGCACCAGGGCAGAAAAGGCCGCTACTGCTGTACGAGTGAAGTGTTGACTCGGGATAATTTAGTGTTTCACTGGAAATATTAAACTTACGTGCTGGCTGCAGTTGCAAAACTATTTGCGTGTTAGTGTCTAATCTTTCGTACAGTGTTTCTCGTCTTGTGCTGGAAATAATATAGTGTTTTGCTATATATATATATATGTGTGTGTGTGTGTCGCGTCACCCACTCGTCCTGCAACCTGCTCAAAACAACACATATATATTACTTATTGCTTATAGTCACTATTTCTCTTATAAATAAATAAATATGTGACATATTCCAAGCCATATTATTTTCAAGGCATCAACTTTTCATCTCAGTTTTATTAAACAATAGAGATTTTATACAAAATTTGACAATATCCTGAGTTACTTTACAATTTATTTATATATTTTAGTTTTGTTTTATGATTTTTAGAAAACTGTAATATCAATTTAGGTATAGGTTCAGTACTAATTGTAATATCTTAACATACTAAGAAGGTTGGGTTGTGGTTTTCTATTCAGCATTTCAAGGTAAACTCAAATATTCACAATAAGTTAGTATGTCACATATGCACTTATTCTTAAGTAATATATTGACTATAAGCAAGTGCGAGAACGGGTTGCGTCCTGCCTCGCCTCACAAGACAAGGTACTCCAGCGCCCTCGTCTTCAGGCCAAGGTAAACAATACCTCGATGCTCAAGCGTCACATTTATTTGAGCTGCTTATATATGTGGATTAAATATAATTATTTTTGTGGTAAATGAGTAATTTAATGAATAACGACGTGTCATAAAGAATATTAATAATTAGTTATCATTCAATTTCAGGTAAATAAATTAATAGCTCCTCGCCCAACATAAATCCACGAACTTTTAAGGTACGTAACAATTTCCTTCTGATTCCATTGTTGCCATATTATAATGTCTAGTAATTTAATCGCAACTTAGGAAAGTCGGGTAAGAAAGTCACTTCATAGACGAAATATTCTCATGTAAAGGTATATTGGGAACAATTCGGCAGGTGCTGTGACATCCAGGAGTGACAACGTTGTCTGGGGTGACAACGTCAGCAGGGATACAATGTCTCTGGTCACTAGTACAAGTGTAAGCTAGGTTTATCCAGGGACAGGAGAGGCGCCAAGCGTTGAGTACCAGGAATCGTAGTTGAAAGGGGAAAAGGGGCCCTGGGTGAACGATTCCTGGGGTACAGTCCTTTTGTGTACTGGGTGTGTGGATAGTGCTTGTGAACTGAAATACTTCCAACAAGTGGCGTCAAGCTGCCTCGGGAACCAAAAGTGAGCTGGCCGGTGAGTTTTCGTGGATTGAGCCGGAGGCCGTTGTTGACAGATCTGGTGAAGGGAGCACCAGCACGGAATATTAGATAAACTGTTGATCGACCACCTGTTAATTTGTTTGGTCTGCCTTGTATTTTTGGTAAACCAGTAAATTTTTTATAAGCTTCTAAGTGAAAAATGAGCAGCTATAAACTTGTTCGGAAAGACACATAATGTTACACAATTGTCCAGAATTATCCAGAAAAAAAAGTTAATTCAACATTATTCAAAAAGCGGCAATTCGTACACTTAAGGACATGTAGCAAACTACAAAACACTTTGGGGCTATAGTATCTGCAGGGTCGAAAATGTAGCAAGCATCAAACTAATTTATGCTGCTTGAGGCAGGATTCATCCTAAATACAGGATATTAGTGTAGTGTTGAGCAGAGCAGATCAGACTGCCGCTCGTGGTGGGTGAAGTGACTGGTGAGTGTGTGTCGGGCAGAAGTAGCCTGAATAGTGGTGTCGGTCGACGTGAATATGTAAGGAGAAGCGGTTGATGAGGGCAGGACAGGTTCCTGCCCTGTTAGAGGGTTCAGTCGTGGGACACCATTTGTGGGGCTTCTAGCTGTAGTAGAGATGAATGGAGTTAGAAAATGAAAGGACGGAAACGGCCTGTTAGTGAAGGGTCTGAGAGCAAACCAGAAACATATGGGAGAAGGAACGGTTGAAATGGAAGCTTTTAGATTAGTGTATAAGATTTAGTGTCATAGAGCAAAGAATCTCGGAATTCCAGCACGAGAGTAAACCTGGAGAAACAGAGAATTCTATGTAAGAAGCAGAGAAAGAACTGTCTAAGAGTTATATTCCAAACAACTTAGGTTTTGGGATGAAAGTCAAGACTCTAAATTTCGTAGCTGGAGATAAGATACTTATTTTTTAAGTTCAGGGACAGCTATGTGGAGGTCGTCGAGCAGTGTGTAATGCAAAGGGTTTGAAAGTTTACTGGGAAAGTGAGAACAAATTACGTACCACTCTCATTATCCCTGTATTTCTCCAAGGTATGTATAAACACGTGGTCTCAGACTGTGGTCTGTGCTCGGTGGTCTGCATTGAAAGAGGATGCAGAATCAGAAGGCTGTGGTCCATATACAGCCTTCAGAGCGTCATATAAACGCTTGGTATCGTGACTGCGTAACCTTGTATTTCATCAGCATTCTTGCTGTACCATGCATCCTGCATCTCGGATTCCTCTGCACCTTTCTTCGGGCACTGGCAAAAGCTTCTATCTTCGTTGGTGATGCGGGGTCATTCTGGTGTGTTGGGAACAATTGATGTTTTTCTGACAGCAGTGTCTGTATCTCTTCATCGCTTTCGTCGAACCAATGCTGGTTTCTGCGGGGTACTGGTCAGAGGTGCTCAAGAGCAGTAGACTGCATCTCTGAAGGCTGCCCACCTCATCTCGATGCTGTCCTGGTCGTTCTGGGGTGTGTCTAGCATTCTGCCTTCTATGTCGTTGGAAAATTCTTCAGCAACTTGCTGTACTTCAGCTTGGAGACTTTGAGTCTCTTTGCAATCACCGTGTCTTCCAATGGGCCCTTTCCAGGTCTGGTGATCACTACCTACTCTTTCGTTGAAGTCCCCGAGAATAATAAGCTTCTAAGAATTTGGGACTGTTGCAATGATGTTGTTGAGTTCTTAATAGAACTTTTCATTGATATCGTCTGGGTTGGTCATGGATGGGGTGAACACGCTGATCAGTGTTGCACTCCTCTTGTTTCCAAATGGGAGCTGGAGCGTCATTAGGCGATCGTTGATGCCCTCTGGGAGCTTGGCCAGTTTTTGGGCGAGGTGGGATCTGATGGTAAATCCAATGCTAGCCTCTCTCCGTCCGGCGCTACTGCGACCACTCCAGAAAAAGGTGTACCCACCACCACTTTCTGTAAGCTGACTTTTCTCCGCCATGCGTGTTTCACTGAGTGCTGCTATGTCCACATTGCAGCGCGCTAGTTTCTTTGCGACCAACGCAGTTCGCCTTTCAGTTCATTATGTTGTCCAGCTGAGTTCGAACGCTTCAAGTGCCAAGATTGAGCACCCTCACTTTTTTCTTTGTATTTACTCGACCGCTGTGAGGGATACCCGTCTGCCGTGGCTTGCTAGCCATGGTGAATTGAAGCATGGTATGTTTGAGGCAACTTTCCTAGCTTCTTCCTCCATAGTGGTGAACAGCGTGTGTTCTGATGAGGGCTGCTCATACACCCAAGTGGCTGCCAAACTCCGTTGTTGCTTCAGTCTAGGAGTGAAGCAACTGAGCCCTAGACCCTATGCCCCCAGCCGCCTGTGTGCAGGACTGTGGCTACAGCTTCCAGTGTATCCTCACCTGCTGCTTCGCCCATCGCCACAGAACTTATGGTTGCGTTGTATGGGTTGAGGTCATGATATGTACTTGACTTGAGTTAAAGTAAATTTCTAAATGTGGAAATTTCTTTCCACGTGTTTTCTGCTTTCTTAGTCTATCTTACCGTGGTTGGTCTGCAAAATATAATCGGACTCTTTTTCTACAGGTGACTGAAGCTGCTTTTAAAAGTTTAGTAAATGCTACCACGCTGTTTCTGCCATACTCCTGTCTGAGTCCTTGGTCATTTAATGGTTCATGGTATATTACTGCTACTACTATCTTGAACTTGAGTCCTCACATTGAAATGGGTTTATCATGTAGTCCTGGAGTCCTTCACAGCCTACGATTGTCATCTCCTTGAGTCTCCAGTCCTTTATAAGCAGCAGGGCTACTTCCTATCCTTCTCTCTCCTTTCTTATTACTTGGTAGCCAAGAGTGGTCACTGTATTTGTTATGACCCGATAGTTGTCTCTGTGAGTGCATATCTTATATGTGAGTGCATAGTTATATCTAGGATCTACTCATTTATTTGTTCCTTCAATTTGTTTGCTTTGTTTGTAATTGCATCTGAGTTTGTGTACTGTACTTTAAAACTTGCTCCCTTCTGTGCCTTCAAAATTTCACGTTTCTTCTGATCATGGAGTGGGATCAAATGTGGTTAGATTGTTGAGGGAGGCTGTGTGTGTAACTGTTTTCTGGAGGTCGAGGTGGGTGCTAATAGTGGTTAGGTGGGGGTGGGGAGGGGGTGGGGTGGGTTAAGATGGGGATGGGTTCTGGTGCTGGTGGGGTTGGGGTGGGTTTTGGTGCTGGTGGGGTTGGGGTCGGGTGGGTTGGGGTATGGGTGGATTCTGTTGCTGGCTGGGTTGGGGGGGGGCGGTGTGGTGCTGGGGGTATGGTTTGGTTCGGTGGGGGTGGGGTTGGGGTGGTGGTTGGTTCTGGTACTGTTAGGGGTGGGGGTGAGTTCTGGTG
>WNGS01166226.1:17519429-17532539 GCA_020271785.1 Procambarus virginalis | reverse complement strand
CCACACGAAATACTAGGAATGAATTTCACAGCCATGATCAATTTATTTTTTTTCACGAAAATGATTCCCACAATGCAGGATATGTGCTCAGGCTACTCCTATAAAAAGATAATCTCTTCAAAACCCTTTCTTATCTACCAGGAATATCTCACCATTGTCTAGTTGTTCAATTTGTTGTATTACCCGCGGATTATTAATTGTTGATCATTTCAGTTAGTTTAGTTTCTAAAATAACTATTACATCAATGTCTTATGTTTCTCTTCCATTTATGAGTTCATCTACTTTAAGGCAGATCCATCTGCATTTAAATTGGATATCTCCCAACTCTCCATTGTGTTTTTGTTCTCTGATTGGGCAACTCCGAGCCTAGGGATTGGGTACTGAGGGTCATGGGAGAGATAAAGGGAGTGGATGAAAGTGGGGATGGAGTAAACGGTTGCAGTGGAAGTACAGAGACTTGAGAGCTCAGAGAGGGTTGAGGTGGTAGAGAATCATAGAAGTCTAAGAGAAATGTGTGTGTGTGTTGTGTGTGTGTGTTGTGTATGTGTGTGGTGTGTATTGTGTGTGTGGTGTGTGTGTGTATGTGTGTGTGTGTGTGTGTGTGTGTGTTGTGTGTGTGTGTGTGTTGTATGTCGCATACATATGCGTCCCAAACTCTTTAGGTGTTATAGCCTAAACTCTTTCCATTTCTCCAACCCTAAGCACTGCTTCTAACCCATCCTTTCATAACCCCCTTTTCAACTTAACCCATCCCATCCAAACCTCTCCCACTCCAATCTAAACCTCTCTCTCCTCCCCCAGTCCCCACCACCCTTACCTATCCCACTTTTCCACTCCCCATCTCCCCATCTCTTGTCCCAGTGACACAAACTGTTGTATATGCTTCAATTTTGGCCGGGGGGCTCAAAATAACGTTTATCGCTAAAGCGAGACAAAACAGAGAAAAAAACAGGTACTTGCTTGTTACCAAATGCTGGCATGGTCGGTTGCTTTCAACACCCTCCCCTTCCCTTTCCCTTTACACACACTTTCCACCCGGTACACCTCACCCCCATTCCCCCCCCCCCCACTCCAAACCATCTCTACCTCCACCCCGCCCCATTACAAAGGCGAGTTAACTGCGTCAATATTTTCACAATAGTGACCTTCGGAGGCTCCTACTGGCCAGCATACCCATGAAGATCTCTCTCTCTATCCTCTCTCTCTAAAAAAAAAATGGTGTGAGAGAGATAGTGGATTGTTGTACAATCAAACAAACTAGGTTTGTGATAATTGAAGAGTATGGGGAGTGGTGAGTAAACACACACACACACACACACACACACACACACACACACACACACACACAACACCACAGGGGCATCGCGACTGAGTGGACAGCGCTCTATTGTCGTAGTCCTTAGGGCCCGGGTTCGATCCCCGGCAGAGGAAAAACAAATGGGAATTTCAAATGGGATTTCAAATGGGAAAGACAGAATTTCTTTAACCCTGGGGCCTCTGTTCACCTAGCAGTAAATAGGTACCTGGGAGTTAAACAGCTGCTACGGGCTGCTTCCTGGGGGATGTGTATTCACCTAGTTATGTTTTGCAGGGGTTGAGGTCTGCTCTTTCGGCACGCCTCTCAACTATCAATCAAATGTCACTATTTTACACACACACACACACACACACACACACAACACACACACACACACACACACACACACACACAACACAGGAAGCAGCCGTAACAGCTATCTAACTCCAAGTTTCCTATTTACTGCTAGTAACAAGAGGCATCCATTGTTCCTCGCTGACGCCGGGAATCGAACCCAGGCCACAGGATTACGAGTCCCGCGCGCTGTCCACTGAGTGACGCTGTCCACTCAGCTACCAGCGCCTCATAGTGGGTGTGTGTGTGTGCGCGCGCGTGTAAGAGAAATATATTAGTAGACTTAGAGGAAAAATAAATTGTTAGAAAGGCGGGGTCCATGAGCTAATAGCTCGATTCTGCAGATATAAATAGTAAATACAATTAGTAAATATACACACACACACGCTATATATATATATATATATATATATATATATATATATATATTATATATATATATATATATATATATATATAACCTAAAAGGGGTACCACTCTGGTGCAAGTGTAGGGACCCATAGCCTCGGAGAAGAAAATAAGAGTACTCAGAGAAGACCTTGTGGATCCTCACTGAACACTTTTATATTTCTTCTCCTACCACCCCTATCTTTTGGTATGTGTGTATATTATCTAACTTTATTTGAAAATGTCATTACACAAAAAAGTTAAAAATTGATTACATGCCGGGTACAAGGCTGATTGTCACAAGTTGAATAGCTCCTCAAGCTCCTCAGATGGCGGGCAGGAACCATGGATGCAGTGAGCATTTCCTTCTGGATTGCCACACTAAGGCGCTGAAAAAGAAAAAGTGGCAGCCCTAAGGTCTCTAGTTGTTTCGATTAGCTTAGACCCCCCCCAAAAAGTAGGCATCCATCAGTCTCAGGAGACTATGGAGTTGCGCTCTGGTTGTCGGTCTGGAGTGGCCTCACCAGGGCGCAAAGCCAGGGTAGGTTGATTCGGGGGAGAAGCTGTTACCCAGGCAGCAGGTCCCCCCTCTCTTTCAAAAACCCCAACTCCTTCAAAAGCTAGCAGCACTTTTACCCCAGGCACCAAGTGTCTCTGAGGCAATGGGGACAAAATTGTAGTGGTGCTCATGGTCTCTGTATTACGTGACTTGGCCGCTATACTATAATATATATATATATATATATATATATATATATATATATATATATATATATATATATATATATATATATATATATATATATACACACCCTGCAAGCAATCCTAAGCGAGTATAAGTGGGCGTACACGCACGCACTCGAAATTCCCAACAGATATAACATGGGAAACAGAGCTCAGAAGAAAGACGGTCCGAGACATGATGGTCTACATCCCCATCAAGTGTTAAGAGGCAGCAGACAAGTTTGTCACTGTCCAAAAGGAAAAAAAAGGAAAAGCAAATGAGGCACCAAGGTTTAACAAGTAAATAAGTACGAGGGCGTGGAAACTAAAGAAACAACAGGACACCAGAAAGTAGAGAAAGATACTAGAGGCCCTGGAATAAGTACCTGAATGAACGAGTAAAATGATCTTCACAGTAGAACTCTTCACATTAGAGCAAAGAGAAGTTACTTAGATAAGAGAGGGGATATCTAATAAGGCACCACTGGAGGAGTTTGAGACTATCAATGGGGTAATCTCAAACTCCTCCAGTTTGAGATTAGTGGGGAGGTAAGGAAGCACTTGCTTGAGTTGGACGTGACAAAGGCTACAGGTCTGGAAGGAATCTCACATGTATACTAAAAGAAGGAGCAGAAGTACCGTGCCTACCACTCTCAATGGTATATAACATATCCATGGTAACAAGAGAACTTCCAAAACTTAGGAAGACGGCTAATGTTGTCGCGATATAAAAGATGGGTTATAAACAGGACGCACAGAAATACAGGTCTGTGTCCTTAAATTACATATCATGCAAAGTGATAGATACGATTGTGCGAAATCACTAGTAGAACATCTGGAGCGAAAGTAACACATCATCAGCATGGGTTGAGAGATGGTAAATCTTGTCTCGGAGGATTAATTGAATTCAGGCGACAAAAATTAGGCAAGAAAGAGAAGGGTTGACAGACTGCTTATTTTTGGTTTACCAGAAAGCCTTCGACACAATACCCACAGGAGACTAGTGCATAAGCAGGATATGCAGGCAGGAGTAAAAGGAAAGATATTCCAATAGATAAGGGAATACCTAAGCAACAGAAGACAGTGAGTCACTGTGAGGGGTGAGGTCTCAGAGAGCGAGACTTCACCAGTGGAGTCCCACAGGGTTCAGTCCTTTACCTATCCTGTTTCTGATATATCTAAATGGTCTTCCAGAGGAAATAGACTTGTTCTTCTTTGGGACTTCTGGTCCACCCAATGAATACCATTCCACCCTGCGTTAAATGACCTACACTGCATTAACAAACCCCCTTCCTTTCCTCTTATCAACCTGTTTACCCTGTGTACCAGCTTACCCTGTAGCACCCTGCCCACCTTGTAGCAACCTGCCCACCCTGTGGCAACCTAACCCACCCTGTGACAACCGGCCCACCCTGTGACAACCGGCCCACCCTGCTATACATGCCCCACTCCACAATAACCGACCCACCCTCTCCTGTGTTTCCAGCAAAAAAAGTCTTGATAGACGGGCCAACACCGCACTCCAGCGGCTCCCTGTCCCAAACCGAACCAGGAAGGGACCAGTGGCCCAGAATGGTCAGCTAAATAAGTTGACAAGGGGGCCTAGGCTAGCGAATTATTATAGGCCTACGTAACAACCGTTGCCATTCGCACAATGTTTTGAGGAATGGTTGAACGTCTCTGAACACTGAATAGAGGTGTTTAGTTAAATGTTTGGATTTGCATCTTTTGTTTGTATATAACTTTTTGTTTGTGTTAAGCCTTTATAGCCTAAAGACCGAGGATGCGGTTTAAGCCTTCAGCGTTGTAATTATCGAGGTGGGTGAGGTTGGTCTGGGAGGCTGTAATGAGGTGAGGCGAGGGAAGCACCCCGGTACACCACTGTGACCAGGGAACTGACCACAGGTAGAGTCATTACGTCAGGTAAGGTGGTAGGAGAGTGGGGGTGTACTGGAGGGGTAGGATGGGGGTGGGGTGCTGGGTGACAGGGGAGGGGTCAAGGTTAGGGTGTGGGGACTGTAGGGGGGGCAAGGGGCCAAAGACTTTAGAGTGGGTGAGAGGATTCAAACAAGGAGACGAGGTCGGTATGGAGAGGTTAGGAGAGCAGAAACCGAACACCTGCTTAAGGAAGGAGGAAGTAAGAGGGATTTAAAAGATTTGCGGAAAATTAGAGGTAAGATAGGGAAATTTTTAATTTGAGAAAAGGAGGTAAGGAGACAGGGAGGAAGAGAGAGTAGGAGAGAGAGAGAGAGAGAGAGGAAGGATGGAAGAAGAGGAATGACCGATATGAAACTAGAAAGAACGTGAACTCACGATCGCATTCCAGTCTGAGTTACTCTTGCTCTTTTTCTCCATATGCTGAAGAGCTTGTCCTCCAGGTTTCTCCTCTTCTTCCTCCCACCTACCAACATTACCTCCCACCTACCTACGACTCTTACCTTACTCCCACATATCAGTCTTACCCGTTTTGTCCAGGAATGTGGAATTTTCCTCTCCATCTTCCGCCACAAGAATTTACACCGTGTCTCCTCCCCCTCCATTCTCCTTCCTATTTCTCCCTCCCCACCCTCCTCCTCCTCCTCCCACATTTCTTTCCCTCCTCATTCCCTGTTATGCCTCGACCCCGCCCTCTCCCTTATCTCCTTCCTCCCCCACACTACATTTCGTTCCCTCCCTCACTTCTTTTGTCCCTTCCTATCTCTTCATTTATTTTTTCATCGCCAACCTTGTCACACACTGCTCCTTTTCCTCTTCAAACTCCTCTTCTCTAGCCTTCACTTTATCCAAATCCTCTGCCTCTCCCAATTCTTCTCACACCTTCGATCCTCAACCGCTTCCTTCCCATCTTTCCTCCCCCCTCTTCTCCTAACCCCCTCCCCATTAAGAGGTAGCTATGAGAGTTCAAGTGTGAGGGAAGGGGGGGGGAAGGGTAGGGGGTAACACGAGTAATTACTTGAGTCAAAACAGTGCTGGAGAGAGAGAGAGTTATTGCCTTCCTGATCTAAGTATTCTGGGAAAATGGAGACAACATTTCTCAGAATTCTTCGTGTATGGTTCTTCTTTGTTGGAGATGCTGTTGCTATTCTCCTATTTTCCTCTTCTGTAGCTTTCGATTCCTTAGCAATGACGCTGAAGTCTTAATTGAAATCCTCAGATTAGGCCAAATTGTAATTAATTTTGTCAATAAAGATGTTTATAATAAAAATGCTGTTTTAAGTGAAACTTGAACCTAAGAGGTGTTATACAACACCAACTAATCTGAAGCCTGGTCGTAGGACATTATTTAACTTTTTGTTTTATTAAGAATATTATTTACTTAAATATTATAATCACGTATAAGGTACGGGATGAATTTACAACCAAATGTGTACCAGTCTATTCAGAGTTGGTTGACTTGATTTCACGTGATCCAAATTCGAGACAGCCTAGGAATGAATGATCGTGTTTTTTATGGGGTTGTATTCTTGAAAATGACACGGTAAGCATGAGGCCGTGGGTGGCTGAGCGCCTTGTGTTGTGGTTGCCACCTTCTGGATCTCCACAAAGGTGGGTCAGGTGGGGAACTGTTAGACATTGACATTTAACATTAAAGTATGGACACTAACATCTGTCACGTATTGACCAATTCCACCAAAAGGGGTCATGAATAGATGTACAGAATCAAGATTAATAATGGGAGTGAGGCCATCCAGGAGAGCAGTGAATACTCAAGATGGAAGCAAAGTTGTGCTTATTCTAAGATTTAACCCCAGCTGTCGAAGAGACACGAGATGCTTCTGCTGTGCCTGCTAGGTACAGCAGCCGGATACAGATACGAAGGCTCTAGAGGATGTGTCCGGCTACAACGAAGGCTCTGGAGGATGTGTCCGGCTACAACGAAGGCTCTGGAGGATGTGTCCGGCTACAACGAAGGCTCTGGAGAATGTGTCCGGCTACAACGAAGGCTCTGGAGGATGTGTCCGGCTACAACGAAGGCTCTGGAGGATGTGTCCGGCTACAACGAAGGCTCTGGAGGATGTGTCCGGCTACAACGAAGGCTCTGAAGGATGTGTCCGGCTACAACAAAGACTCTGAAGGATATATTCAGCAACAACGAAGGCTCTGAAGGATATATTCGGCAATAACGAAGGCTCTGAAGGATATATTCAGCAACAACGAAGGCTCTGAAGGATATATTCGGCAATAACGAGGCTCTGAAGGATATATTCAGCAACAACGAAGGATATATTCAGGTATACTCGAAGGGGCATCATTATTGTATTTTTCAACCCTGAGGCAATTAACGACCAAGAGACCACTAGAGACTCGGACGATCTCATTAATATGGTAATGATGTCATAATTCCTCTCTTAGACACCATCCCAGGGTTTCTTTTTTTTTTAAGTCTGTTATTTAAGATCGGTTTTTGCGTCTTGTCAGTTGCGAACAATAGCTGAAAGCGATTATTTCATGATGTTTAATTTTTTTTTTGCTGCTTTTTTAATCCTGTCTTTGTCGTATCGTTCCTGGTACGATGCTTTATTTGTTATGTTGTGGTTGTAGGAAATGCAATAAATAAGATTTTTTTAATATGTAATTTATTATTTAATAAATCTCAGATTTGTCAAGCTCGTTATATATCATTCTATTTCTTCATTTATTTTAGGTCTTGTTATTCTTGTGTTCTTAGATGTTTAGGTAGTGTCTTATCCGCATTTTTCTTATGTGAAATGGTTGTATTGAATAATAAGGTTTGTGAAATTACTTATTTACCTAAGTGTATTTATAGGATGAGAGCTTTGCTCGAGGCACTTAAGGATATGCTCACGGTTGAACATTCCCACTGAGGTATATGCACACAGAGAAGCATGCCCACTGAGGGGTATGCTCACAGAGGAGCATACCCATTGAGGGGTATGCACACAGAGGAGCATGCCCACTGAGGGGTATGCTCACAGAGGAGCATACCCATTGAGGGGTATGCACACAGAGGAGCATGCCCACTGAGGGGTATGCTCACAGAGGAGCATACCCACTGAGGGGTATGCACACAGAGGAACATGCCCATTGAGGACCGAACAAGTTTAATAGCCTCCCAGCAGAGACAACTTGCCAGAGCGAAGAGAAAAAGAAGCCGCCCTTACACGATGAAAAGGCGCGGAGAGGCAACAATTACGAGATAAGAGATGCACAATACATGACGGATGACTGGATCAGAGGAGGAGGAGGAGGATGAAGACGAGGAGGAGCAGGAGAACGACTGACTGTTCATGGTCAAGGAAATGACTGTCCAAGCGAGACAGCAAACAAAGAAAAGGGGGATTCATATTTACTGTTTTTTTTTTAGACAACTGTAGTTAAATATGACCGAAAAAAGTAAGATTAATAATTCTAACACGAAATTTTTCAATATTTCTTATGTTTCTTTTTACTGTCGATGGTAATTGAAAAATCAATTCTCCAAAATTCATTTTTTTTTCTAGTCTGACGCGACGCTTGAACGCGTTTCGTAATAACTTATTACATTTTCAAATACTTTAGTTTACACACATACACAACTGTAACCTGAAAACACTAAACAGAGTTTTACTGAATGCTAACACTGAACAGCTTGTCTTATATACTCGCATTTGGGTGAGGTGATATGTTGCAACATTTTTGGATGAGGTGAACAAACTTTTGACCAACACAAGACAGAACATGGTGCAATGGGTATAAATTGGATAAATGAAAGGGAAGAATGGAAGTAACTGCAAAGGGTCTATTGGCCCATACTTCCTCCTGATGCTTCTATATTGGAGCGGAGTCTTGAAGTGGGTAGAATATAGATGTGCATTAATTGGCTGTTGATTGCTGGTGTTGACTTTTTGATGTGTAGTGCCTCGCAGATGTCAAGCCACCTGCTATCGCTGTATCTATCGATGATTTCTGTGTTGTTTGTTATGACTTCTCTGGAGATGGTCTGTTTGTGGGAAAAGATTATATGTCGGCCGGTCGGCCGAGCGGACAGCACGCTGGACTTGTGATCTTGTGGTCCCGGGTTCGATCCCAGGCGCCGGCGAGAAACAATGGGCAGAGTTTCTTTCACCCTATGCCCCTGTTACCTAGCAGTAAAATAGGTACCTGGATGTTAGTCAGCTGTCACGGGCTGCTTCCTGGGGGTGGAGGCCTGGTCGAGGACCGGGCCGCGGGGACAGTAAAGCCCCGAAATCATCTCAAGATAACCGCAATATAACCCACATCACACCAACACCACAACATCCCACACCACACCAACACCACAGCAACCCACACCACACCAACACATCAGCAACCCACACCACACCAACACCACAGCAACTCTCACCACACCAACACATCAGCGACCCACACCACACCAACACCACAGCAACCCACACCACACCAACACATCAGCAACCCACACCACACCAACACCACAACAACCCACACCACACCAACACCTCAACAACCTCACAAAACAATCAGTTCTATACGTTTGTATACTTGAAAGTAAAAAAATAAAGAAAATATAACAGCTTCCGTTCCACGTTACATCAATAAATTTACAACCCAAATACAATTTTATGCTTCACAATAGTATGTAATTTTTGTATCCAATGACTTACGTGATTGTCCGGGTTTTAGTGGCCAGAACAATACAGAGTAATTTCAGTGGTCTCCATGGCAATCATCGACTGCAACACTCGTAAATATGATTTTTATAATTCTTTTTAAATATATAAATGTTATAATGATAATTAGTACGATAGAAATAATAATAATAAAAGTGATATGATAAAAACCTACACTTGAGTATATGTGACATTTATGTAAGGAATTTACACCAAGTAAATCATTTACACGAAATAAAAATAGTGATAATAATGATACCAATAATATTAATAAAAAAAATGAAGATGAAGGAAAGACCCAATAATATGTTTATGTAATATTAAACCACACCATGGGACATATTTACACACGTATTGGGTCTTTTCTTCACCTTTAATCAGACACTACGGAAGTGTATCAAGTTTCTCAACAATAATAATAATAATTATGATAACAATCTCTACAAAGGAGCTCCCAGACGCGGATGCGAAGTGATGTACAACTCTCAACAACTCACCAATCAGAAATACAATGATGAGCTCACCAGAAGTGTGTGACTCAAGTCCACTGTCTTATCATAAGATGTTAGACATAATTCAAGACAGATCTGAGCACCGAGTGAGGAGCAACGTGAATGGGCTTGACGCAATACAGTACATGCAGAATCTTCAACATAATTTGGCTAGTTTGCGTGTTTAATGCAAACTTCAGTAAAGATTTATCCTTAGGGCGCCTGACAGCTGGGTGGACAGCGCTTCGAATTCGTAGTCCTGAGGTTCCGGGTTCGATCCCTTCCATTTAGCTTCTCATCAAAATCCACCATAAAGAATAGACGATCGTGCAAGAGGTGAGACAACACGTTATGGCATTAACTACATTAATTGGCCAAATTTGACGTCTTGTCACCCGCAAAACGCGTAGTTAAGAAGCTCATTAAGACAACAGACTGGGGACAAAAACCTACTGTCACTTCGACAATTTAAAAATCTTTTAATTGAATGGCAAATAATACGCAAAGATATTAAATAACTGTACGGATATCTGTACAGAAATGTAGCAAATCCTTGCAGACTTCACCTGTGTATTTAAATAACATTATATATATATATATATATATATATATATATATATATATATATATATATATATATATATATATTACATATATGTATGTGCACGCAATTGGTGGCTACAGGTAGGCAATTATGACAGGTAAGTTTCACCATGACCTCAATCTTCGACCTAAGAATATCTGTATTGCATTAAATCTTCTTATAAAGGAGTATTTACACTTGCTGATCTCTCTGAACCATGTACAATATTTACTCTCTCTCTCTCACTCTCTCACTCTCTCTCTCACACACTCTCCCACACACATACACAGACACTCACACTCGTACACAAAAGATTAATAGCTCCCCCACAATCCCCTAAACCTGAAACGGATATATAAATAATTCCCGCCAAAAGTGGGGGCGGGTCTCAGCCTTCAGGGCAAGAAAAGGCGGGAAGAATTTGGGCGGGAAGGATTTTGGGCGGGAAACGGCAAGGAGACGCGCTCGAAAGATAGATGACCCTGGTCCTTGCTCTCCTCGGAGTGGGTAAAGAGAAAAGGTTTTTCAACTGTAGAGTGACTGAGTGTACCTACTGAAGTTTCCATGCCTGTGTGTGTGTGTGTGTGTGTGTGTGTGTGTGTGTGTGTGTGTGTGTGTGTGTGTGTGTGGACTCACCTAGTTGTGCTTGCGGGGTTGAGGTTCGATTCTTTGGTTCCGCATCTCAACTGCCAATCTTGGTTCTTGAGCCTATTGGGCTCTATCATATCTACATTTGAAACTGTGTATGGAGTCTGCCACCACCACATCACTGCCTAATGCACTCCATCTGTTAACTACCCTGACACTGAAAAAGTTCTGTCTAATGTCTCTAATGTCTTCTAATGTCTTACTTGCGCCGTAATTCAAAGTCGTCTACAACGTTGAGCTGCGGTTTCGTCCCCGTCACATGACAGAAGCGTTTTGGCAACGATTCACCTTGTGCCCCTGTTTAACTTGCCGCGAATAGGTTCCTGGAGCTAGACAATTGTTGTGGGCCGCATCCTGAGAATAGTCAGCCTAGGAGATTTGACGATGGAGCAAATAAACCTCAATCATTACATTATATCTCCGATGGATGGAACGCCGGGGTCCAAGAACTTACAGCTTGATCCTGCAGTCCTGCAGGCACTAACTGATGAATACCAATAGATGAATGCACACACACACACA
The DNA here is from genome assembly GCA_020271785.1 of Procambarus virginalis. Classification (NCBI taxonomy): domain Eukaryota; kingdom Metazoa; phylum Arthropoda; class Malacostraca; order Decapoda; family Cambaridae; genus Procambarus; species Procambarus virginalis. Next base: position 17,520,922 of record WNGS01166226.1, on the reverse strand, counting down.
CACACACACACACACACCACACAACAAACACACACAACACACACACACACACCCAATTTTGTTGATTGACGGTTGAGAGGCGGGACCAAAGAGCCAGAGCTCAACCCCCGCAAGCACAAACTAGGTGAGTACACACACATACGCAGGGCGAGACAGCTAGGGCGTCTCCTTGCACCCGTTGCCTCTGTTCACCTAGCAGTAATTAGGAACTTGGTTGTTAGTCGACCGTTGTGGGTCGCTCTCTGAGGAATGGTCAAATACCGTTCATATTCGAGAAAACTTCGAATTTCCCACAAAACATGGAACAATTAGGTGAGTACACACACACACGCGCGCGCTCGCGCGACAAATCAGCGACTGATGGCTTCCTTTTCACACACAATCCAAACCTACTTAAGGTGAAAATCGGTCTTACTTTGTCTCTTGCAACGCCGCGCTGGAAACACCTACAGATAAAATTAGTATAAATTCCTCGCGTACACGATGATCTACGGTCGAAAATCAATACCAACGTCCCGGCCTATAATCAGCTGCTTCGGAGTTGCCCCGATAATATATTACTACGGAATTATCTATTGATTTATAGTGCCAACGATTTTTCGGGTAGGTTAGGTGGGGGAGGCCAGGTTGACGTGTTACTGGCTTGTGAAGATTCCGGTTGTCGTATGCCCGCAACTCTTATTTCTCGTTTTTTGGTTTCTCTGGTTAATGTGTCTCTTGTCTAACTGTACTTGCCCTATTGTACACGCGAAGGTTTAACTCCATCCATGGTTCAGCCTCTCGACTTTCAATCGGGAGTTACTATACTCACTAATACTTGGAATTATTTGTTTCTTCGTTGAATTCACGTATGAGATTGCCTCGACTGCGTCATTCCCACTCTTCAGTTCCCTTTCGGTAAAGAAGTTTGGTCTAATACACTTTGGCTTCCCATTTTAAACTCAATACAAAAAGATTTTTGTATTGAGACTCCTGAGCAATTTATATGTTGATGTCAGATATCCTCCATTTCTTCTCTACCCAAAAGCACTACGAGGTCCATCGTTATTCATCAATGTTCATAACTCATTCTTTCAATATTGGTTCCAATCTAGTTGCAAGCGTCGAGAATTTATATTTGAGTGCTTTATGCAGGCACTGCACACTCAAAAATTGGTCTAACGATCGTGGTATAAAGCATCTTCAATTATCATTAACTTAAATTCCTCAATACAGTACTTAATATTAATCTTTAATTTTTATCACTCTAATCTTATACAGTTTAAGTGCGCTCTAGAGAGTTGTACTAATGTCATTTCCTATTCCCATTCTTTCTCCTTCCTTCTCTCTTTCTAACCATATTAATCCTGACGGCCACACCATGTTTCTTATCCACTATCCCTTGACCACACCGTCCTACACTACCCCCCCCCCATAGATTCCCCTCCCTCCCTCCCTCTCTCCGTTACTCATCGCCTTACCAATCCTAACTCATGGGTAAGGGAAGTGATTCA
>WNGS01166226.1:17488690-17511858 GCA_020271785.1 Procambarus virginalis | reverse complement strand
CCTGTACTCACCCACAGAGCGCGATCAGATTATCTGCGCAAAAGTACATCCTCCCTCCACTCATCTACTTTCCCTGACTCAGATCATCGACTCGTATCCATAACGAGTTGATAGGTAGAGCCCCTCGACTCAGCCAGACTCACTGCATGATCCAGCAGGCAATGAGTCACCCTCAGGAGCTGCCGAGTCACCGCCGGGGTAGCGAGGACGACTCACACTAGTGGCAGTGTTTACTGGTCGTGCGCGTCGCGTCTCGTCAGTGGGTATGGCATCAGGTGACTCGACATCCCTTGATACGACATCGGGTGACGGGACCTCAGTCGGTGTAGCTGACGGGACCTCAGTCGACAGAACATCAGCTGATGAGACATCAGCCGGTGTAACTTTATCAGGGGAACGTCTGTTTTCTGAGGTTGGGTTGGGGAAGTAGCTACTGGTGAGGCATCAGACTCTGATACCTGGCAGATGGGTTAGGTTAAGTTATTATTATTAACATCTTTATTGATAAAATTAAATACAATTTTGCCTAATCTTGACTTTAAGGCACATAAGCACATAACTTATGTACATAAGCACTTTAAGGCTTATGTACATAAGTGGTACACTGGGTATACACCTGTATCAGTGGACCACTTTTACAATGATCTTGTCAGTATCATTACCGGTTAGGTTAAGTCCGCTTCAAAGACGTAATAAGAGACACAGAAATGTGGTCCATCAGACCGATTGTTGTAAACAATCAGATGTGGGATACAACAACTATCAGAGTTAAATTGTTTGCCAAACTGAACTGATCATTGAGTTGTATAACCGGTTTCTTATCTGCCAGAAGCTGTATTTGAACAAATTCCACTGTTGTCAGCTAGCCCGTCTTCTTAAGGTTTCCCAACGTCAAGTAACTTTCGTACCAAAGTGCCCTTATCCTAACCTACCAGAGGACCCAAAACAGAAAACGAGACTGTATGTCAATTTCGCCAGTCACTACCATTTTCTAGTACGTCAATTTTTGTTGGCTTAGGTAGAGTATACGTCAAAATGCGACGTTCTATTAGGAAGACGGGTTGTGTCAGCACTAGGGGGAAGGGAATTATCAGAGGGAAAGCGCCAAGAAATTACGACTACATAACACTGGGAAGAGGTCAGGATAAGGATTTGGGATGAGACGGGAGGGAAGGAATGGAACCCAACCACTTGGACGGTCGGGGATTGAACGCCGACCTGCATGACGCGAGACCGTCGCTCTACCGTCAAGCTCAAGTGGTTGGGCCAGTAGCCTGTGTCAGCACTAGTTGTCAGATTCAACTGTCAGAATCAATTTTCGTTGGAGTCGCCAGTTACTTCACCAGCCAGTGAGACTTAACCGGTGATCCCGAGACTGCTCGAACTCCGACCCTTAGAGCTGCACTTTTTATGCGCAGGTGTCTGTTACAATTTATGCTTTTACATTTAGATATTATTTGTGATAGAATATCATTACATATCATTTTGTGCCATTAATCAATCATTCATATGGTAGTTGACTTGGTGATATGAATGTGCATGATGAGCTCAAACGTGTGTAATAATTTGACAAAATATTCACACAACATATATAAATTCCAATGTTAATTATACTTAATTATTATATATTATCATTGTTATATTATGGTTATTATGGTTATTATTATTATTATTATTGTTATTAATATCATTACTATTTTGAATAATAATAGTTATTTTAATTGTAATATATATAATTAGGATAATAATGCTTGCAATAATGATAATATTGAAATATAGTCGAAGATCGTGATGTGGGTAGGAAACTTACTAGGTCTACCCTGATGGTAGTGCTGATGTCTAACACATACCTATTTGTTTATTTTGAGCAAAATGCGCTCTGTTTGTTTCCTCATCCATGTAAGTCTCTGATGATGGTGTGTGCTTGTGTAAGTCACTCTTCCATGTAAGTCTTTGATCACCGTGTTGGCTTGTCTAAGTCACTCTTCACCCATACATCCGCCATGAGGTTCGGACACAACATTCTTTCCTAATTTCTTTTCAATTTTCTGTCTTTTATTGCTAGTGATGTTTTTAGATTATTCTTATAAAATATAAAAGAGATGAGAACTGGTTCCTCTGGAACCCTGTTTATGATTAATCTGCTATATTTATCTTTGCAATATTTGTTGTTTCACTTTAATAAAGATCTATGGAGGGTTTTTAGTGTGCTGCAACTATTTGCACCTTTGAACAATAACCTGAAAATCGAAAGTTAAAGTTTGAGGAGTAAAATCTATTTAGTTCATTATAATAGTTATCTCTTAAAATGTTAGGATCATATCGCTATTATTAGTTTGACATTATTTTACCCTGTAAGCGATATTAAACAATATAATGAGCTCTATTTTTTTTAAATATCAAGCAGAGGTGCAGGCGATGAGTCACAATAACGTGGCTAAAGTATGTTGACCAGACCACACACTAGAAGGTGAAGGGACGACGACGTTTCGGTCCGTCCTGGACCATTCTCAAGTCGATTGTCTGGTCATCAGGTCATCAAGCAGAGGTGGGTAGATTAGGGGGTGAGAGCGAGATGATGTAGTAAATGAAGATAACTAGAATGAAAACAGGAAGGGGGGATGGAAAAGTGGAAAGTAGGGTAACTATTTAAAATTGTCTCCTTAAATGTTTATGGTGTACATAACATCCAAATGGTGTCAAGAGGTGGCCCAGATACTGTCATCAAACCATTATGACTTCTCAGTAAACTCTCAACTTGCAACTAAACACGGTAATAAACTTCAGACATGAAGGCTATCTAACAAACTCTAGAAATTAAAGTAAATGACATTTAATCATTTGATATTAAATCTTTGTCATTTGATATTAAATCTACTTTACAATGCATGAATCACCCTATTTTTGAATAAATGCTCGTTAATGGAGTGATGTTCTTCACAACGGTAAAGTCTGCATGACGCTGTTGACGGCTGAGCGCCTTGTGTTATGATTTCAAACTTTATGTTGTTCTCGAAGTTGAGCCATCAGGGGGGAACCTTGAGAACATTGGCCTTATACATGACAGTAAGGCCATCAACATCTCGCCGGTGGTGTTCTGACCAGTCAAACAAAAACAGGTCACTACTAGAAAGTCTTCTCACACGGAGGATATATTTTGACCAGAATTCGGATACAAGGTAGAAGACAAACCACCCAAGAGAGTGTTGCATACACATGAAGGGAAGTGAGCTTGTGCTTTGTATATAATTTTGCACCCCATCCTCTCTTGTTCTCGCTTTCTCTCTCTCTCTCTCTCTCTCTCTCTCTCTCTCTCTCTCTCTCTCTCTCTCTCTCTCTCTCTGATTTTTTCATTCCATTTGGGTGTGTCTCTTTCTGTAACTGGTGGTCTTCAAGGCGTGTGAATTTCACCCTTGTGTCGTAGCTCTAATAGAGTGGTAATTGCACAATGTTTATTAACTGGGGCAGTCAATGCCTGGAGAAGTTGGCGGTGTGGTATTACGACGTGAGGAGTGGAGCAGGGAGGAGAAAGAGGAAGTAGGGAAGCACAACAAGGAGAAGAAAGGAGATGAAAGAAATGGAGACAGCACGAAAATTAAATTGATAGGAATATGATAGAGAAAATGAGGTTAAGGAATGAAGTAAAGGAGAGAAGATAATAAGAAATTGAAAGAAGAGGTAGAGGTTGACGATATGAGGGGCGAGATTGATGGGGGAAGGAGGACAAAGAATGAAGAGAAGGAGAAGATAGAAGTGTCAGTAAGAGAAGGAACCGGAGGGGGGAGGGAGGGGAGGGGGTAAGGCCAGACACGCCAAGAGAGGTGTCATGGTCGCATCATGTACCACACCCAGCCGCTCTCACCTGTGTAATTACCTGTCCCCCAACACCACCCCAGATCCCCTATTCCCCACCCCAGTCCCTCATTGCCCACCCCAGTCCCTCATTCCCAATCCCACCTCATTCCAAACTTCATCCCAGTACCACATTCCTCCAACCACAACTCAGTCGCTCATTCTCCAACACCCCAAGTCTATCATTCTCCATCAACGCCTCAGACCCCACATTCTTATTTCAATTTCAATTTCAAATTTCAGACCCCACATTCCCCAACCCCACCCCAGTCCCTTATTTCCCAATTGTATATTTTTGAAGTCTGAAAGCCTCAGAACCTCACAGGAAAGTGGTGCAAAAATGGAGAAACACGCCGAAGTGACGGAGGGAATTCTAGTGATTAAAGGAGTACCTCAGCAACAGAAAATAAAGAGTCGGAGTGCGATTAGAGACCTCAGAGGAGCGTTATGTTACCAGTGGTGTTCACCGAGCGTGAGTATTGGGGCCGATCGTATTCCTAAGTTATGTGAACAGCCTACCAGAGGAGGATATATTCCTTTCTCTCAAAGTTCTCTGACGATGTAAAAATGATGAGGTTAAAACTTCAAAGAGAACTTAAAGGACTTATAAGTAGAGTCCCTAAAGTGGCTACTAGAGTTCAGCTTTAGCTAGTATAAAGTAATGAAGCTGTGCACGGGAAATGGGAGACCAGACACTAGGTATCATATGGGAGAGAAAATCTTCAGGGAATCGAAAAGAGAAAAGGATTTTTAGGTTGACATTACCCGCAAACTGTGAACAGAATCCCATGTTAAAAGAATACCTTCAGCTGCATACAGTAGGTAGGCTAATATAAGAACTGCCTTTAGCAATCTAAAGGATATGTCAGTGGTATTGCAGGAGAGGTGGTAGATGTCAGTGGTATTGAAGGGGAGTTGGTAGATATCAGTAGTATCTGAAGGGAGGTGGTAGATGTCAGTGGTACTGGAGTACGTTAGAGGTGGGTGGTGGTGGTGGTCAGGGATATTAGAGGGATGGTAGGGGAGGTGGTAGACAGCAGTGAAGGCAGCCAATCAGGACTTTGTCCGATAAGGCCGATACCCCGTCTCCTCCGATAGGCCGGTGACCTAATGCATTCAGTTAATTAAAAACAGGTATTCTCACCTCAACGGCATTCCTCTTGCTGTCGTTTTCACCCCGTTATTGTGAACCGGACGGCCGGGAGGGCAGGAGAGGCCTCGATTTGTACTGGTGTTTATCAAGGATGTTATTGTGGACGTTGATTTGTTTGTTTGTCTATGTATGTGTGGTTACCTGTTTGTGTTTGCCCATTTGTGTTTAATTATCTTTGGTTGCGGGGTGCTTGTTCTACCTGGAGCTGGAATGTAAACATATTCTAAAACCATTGTTTTATACATGCAATGCATCTGAAATTAGCGTTGATGTCTCGCCTTTTACTTCTATAAGCTTTAATAGTTACCATCTACATGAATCTGATATCTTCGTTTCAGGTCAGAAATCCATTTCAACGAACATGCAAAATATCTTTTTTTGTCTCTATCTTCATTGCTTCATGTGAGGTCACCACACAACAGCTACGCATTCTAGCTTTGTCGGGTGACTTAACCATTCGAGTCCAATATATATAGAAAACCTGAATATTTTTGAGCCGTTTTCTTAATAGGTTGCATCTGTAATGTTGGCTACGACAACGTAAAGAATCTCGACCTGATAATTGAGAGGGGCTGGGGTACATCTTTTACACTGATGCCCGCTAATGTCGCTCAGAATTAGGAGTTGATTTGCAAAACAATTGAATTTAATCTTTTGGTATACAGTGTCCTGTGTATTATGTTCGTGGTACACAGTCTCCTGTGTATTATGTTCATGGTATACAGTGACCTGTGTATTATGTCCGTGATAAACAGCGTCCTGTGTATTATGTCTGTGGTATACAGTCTCCTATGTATTATGTTCGTGGTATACAGCGTCCTGTGTAGTATGTCCGTGGTATGCTGTCATCTGGGTAAAGCATAATAACGAACTGTTCCCCGTTATCACTAGATCTTGGCCATCCCTTTAATACATGTGAGAAAGAGCGATTTTTCCAGCTCATTTCCTCACATATAATGGTTATGCAAATTTCACAGTTAAGGCCATCATTCTCCTACGTTAGTGTGAACCAAGCTTGCCAGGTACCAAACAAATTCCTCCATTACCAGTCACCCTGATTAATAGAAGGATTGAATCTATGTGTCCTTTGGCAGTCTCTTTTCTCAAACTCCGGGAGGGAAATGAGGGCAAAATTGGAGCCCATTGGCATGACCAATAGAGAGCTTCTCAATCACAAAGTGGTGCCATATCTGGACGCAAGCAAATGCTACCATTCGCTCCAGTTAGAAGGAGACCTACCTGAATGTATCACCAAAGACCTATACCCCAGTGTCTCACCAAAGACCGTGTGGACAGAGGGCTGGGGTGCCCGCCCACGAGAAGCAACTTTCTAGTTCCGCCCACCCACCTGGAAGGGCGTGTCCTTCAATGCTAAAACGCAGAAAAGCTTGCACTCAAATCCATGCAAAACCTCAAGTTAACTAACAAGTTACAGTATATTAGACGAACGTGCTTTTGGTACTCTCGAGGTCTGTACTAGAGCGATTGATTTGTCAATCTGTAGAAGCCGCCAGTGAGAGTACCTGCACTAGCTGCTAGGCGGCCCTCCTCCGCCTGACTCTGCCACCCACCTCTCATATGCTGGAACTGTACCCAAGATTGGCCAGTTACAGCCCCACTCCTGTGCCAGGTTAGTCCACTACGAGCTCACCAGAGCCTGTGTTACTTGGAACTTTTGTTCCGAGTAGTTGAATCTAAAATAACAATATCTCAAGATTGACCATGCAATGTATGTTATGTAACTGTAACTTGAGCTTGATAAAGCCCATATATATATGTGTGAGTGTGTGGGTAAGCTGGTCAGAATTGAATTTCACCTTTGTAAACGCACATTATGTGTAAAAGTACATCCCTCGAACACTGTATATGAAAGACAAAATTAATTGAGTGTATTGTATGTATGTTGGGTAGCAATGCAGAAGCACCCCAATCATCTGCTGTGGTTGACTGCTCAATAAATCGCAAATATATTTACAGAACGTTAACCCTGTCCATGGAGGACAGAAGAAAATGTATACTTGCTGGTTAGAATTGTAAATGTCTGGGGAACGTCTGTGGCAGAAAATAATAACAAACGCTGCCCTTCTCCATGTGTCTGTAGTCGTTACACACGTCGCTCCCGAGGTCGTGTGGAAGCCTAGTTGTCATACTAGTCAAGTTTTGAGCTGTATCGTACCAGGAGCTTCGAAGACACCCCTCTTGCGAATGTACAAGTGTCTGAAGGCGAGTAGAAACGATTCCAGTAGAAGTATGCCTAGTAGAAGTAGTAGTTGTAGCAAGTGAGAGTAATAGTAATCGCAGGACGTTTAGCAGTAGAAGCATTTGGAATGATAAAAGTCTTACTGTAATGCCAACTTTTATTAAATAAAAACTAGATCGAACGCCCACAACAGCCCGTTTGTGTTCCCGACTTAACATCTAAGCATGAGAGTTACTCTTGATCCTTTTAGTTGATATTTTATTGACTGAATAAACACTGTAATTAATGCGGTCTGGCGTTTTAATGCAACCTTGCAGGTAAGGGAGTGTTAAAATAGTCGCATGTGCATGGGTTCGATCTCACGCATGACTGCGGTTCATGCGGGACGCGGCCCTCTCAACTCTGAGACTGTATTTAAATTTAAGGTACAAGAATTCTATGTTATTCGATGTAATATTAAGTTTAATGTAATAAATGGACAATAACAGATTATATATATATATATATATATATATATATATATATATATATATATATATATATATATAAATATATATATATATATATATATATATATATATATATATATATATATATATATATATATATATATATATGAGAGAGAGAGAGAGACAGAGAGACGGGCTCATAAACAGGCACGCACACACTCTAGTGTATTCTGAATTTCAGCCCACGCTAGCAAAATTAGATTAATACTATTGCCTTAGTACACATATGCACAAACCTAATCATTACTCTCGCAAATGGCTGCTTGAATTTACCTGGCGCAGGTGCAAAGAGATAATATTGAGCGCTGGGAACAGAAGGCTGGTCACAAGGCATCAAATGGGAGATGAATTCCTTCAAGAATCAGAATCAATCAGGAATCAAGACTCGAAGATTTGTATAATCAGCAGCTTCTGCTAGGTTGACAGATATAAGAACCTCCTTTGGAAATTCTCCTTCAGATTTTTTCCAATATGTACCACATACGTCAGACAAATCATGAAATATGCAGCGCCATGGTGGAGCCTTTATAAAATAAACGCAAAACGAAGTTCAAGAATGACTAGAGGAATACAACAACACTGATTCCCTGAGTCGAGATGCACGAAATTCGAGGAAACACTAAATTCATTTCATATCATGAAAATAAAAGAGCGATGAGTTAAAAAAGACATGATTTTCGAGTACAAAATCCTTAGAGAAACTAAAACGGCAGAAAAAAGGATAAATTATTTGTGATTTAGGAAAAAATTATCACATAATGAGCAGTACATTATATTGTATGTATTTTGTCATAGTATACAAACGGAATGCGTCAAAAGTGAAGTGCTGGAGGCAGACTACATACAGTTTCAAATGTAGATATGATAGTGCCCAATGTGTTTCGGAACCTGTGCACCGCAATCGCGCGCGCGCACACACACACACGCACACACACACACACACACACACACACACACACACACACACACACACACACACACACACACACACACATACACCGGCAGGGAGCCGGTGGCCGAGCGGACAGCACGCTACACACGTGATCCTGTGGTCCCGGGTTCGATCGAACCTGGGCGCCGGCGAGAAACGATGGGCAGAGTTTCTTTCACCCTATGCTCCTGTTACCTAGCAGTAAATAGGTACCTGGGAGGTAGTCAGCTGTCACGGGCTGCTTCCTGGGTGTGTGTATGTGTGTGTGTGTGTGTGCGTGTGTAGTATGGAAAAAAGTAGTAGTAGTAGTAGTAGAAACAGTTGATTGACAGCTGAGAGGCGGGCCGAAAGAGCAGAGCTCAACCCCCCTGCAAGCACAACTAGGTGAATACAACTAGATGAATACACACATAAAAGGAGTGAAATAAACTAGGGAGTGAGGAGACATACACAAAGAAAGTGCAGGTATCCGGTTCTAAGCCGCAACTTAACGCACCAAAATAAGATGCAGAACCAGTTGCATGCGCAAATGTCAGTGTGTGGTGCGTGTCAAGCGGCGATCACGAGGCGTCGTAAACCAGAAGATGATGCATATACATCATCTTCGCTAGGTAATATGAACCAGTAATACAAAAAAAGAGGACTTGTTAATTACAAATATCGAGCGGAGTCTTGCAACAGCATTGCAAATTATGAACTGTTTACGCTTAGGAAAATAAATTGACACTCGTAGATTAGAAGGCACAGAGCGCCAGTGTAAAATAATGTCAGTCTTTAGTTTAAAATAACAAAGACGACTAACTTCACATATTAAACTGTTCCTATATCAGTATCACTGGATGTAAATATATACCTAGATAATGTTACTCACCATGCTAGCATAAACTAAGAGCATTCAGTGAAAGTGAATGGGCAAGTATGAGTTACAGAGCATCCAACTGAGCCTCCACTTTCCAAACAAAGTTGTTTGCCATAATACTTGCACACAAACGAGTATAAGAATCCAAAGTCGACATGTTAATTGCGCGTGACTCCGTGTCATCCTTGACTGCACTCAGCTTCCCAAGGCATAGCTGTGACATGCTTGTGTCTGAAGCTAGACACAGATATAATGAAATAATCAGTGATGGAGTCAGGGTTGGTCTCCTGTGAATCCCTTCCCATATTAATCTCCGAATGCAAAACAGAACTGATGAGCTGGCTAAAACATGTGCTCGTGAAGAGGGAATTAATTACCATCTTGGAATGCCTTTGAGCAGCCTGAGACTTCCAGACTTCCAGACGATACCACTGCTAGGCTAAGGCTCAGCTAGAAGCTGAACTGTTCACATGCGTGGCGTCACTATGCAATCAAATGCGAAAATATCGCGGAATTCAGAGATAACACCATCAGTGGTGTTCAAGAAATGTGTAAGTACTTAATGATGATGTACTGCCAAAAATCTTAGCCAAGTATCAAAAGCTTGGTTACTGTAGGTGCAGCCTGCAAATGACTGTAAATCTGCCGCCCACTTGAGTAGGTGTGGAGCAGGATTAGTAACTGTGTAAGTGACACACCGCAGATGTAAATTGCCTTGTATAGACTGTTGTGGGCCCCTTCGTGAACCATGTGTAATACAAAATAACTACAGATATGTGTACAGTATATACATGTGTGTGTGTATTTACATTTTTGAAACTAGTTTCGCAAGATTGTTGCTTGTTTACGTAAATGAACTGTGGAGTTCAGTTCCTGAACCCATTGTGTGCCTCTGTAACCCTTTCCACCATGCACCGCTCGCGGGATGGACATGGGGTGCATAATAAATGACTAACAGCGGAAGTCAATTGAACAAGTATGAGGTCCAGAGCACCCATGAGAAGTCAATTGAACAAGTATGAGGTCCAGAGCACCCACGAGAAGTCAATTGAACAAGTATGAGGTCCAGAGCACCCATGGGGAAGTCAACTGAACAGGTATGAGATCCAAAGCATCCATGAGGAGACAAATGAGCAGGTATAAGGTCCAGAACACCCATGGGGAGTCAACTGAGCAAGTATGAGGCCGAGAGCCTAATGAGGTCCCATGGGGACCTCGAGAGTTCATCCAGTTCATCCATGGGGAGTCGACTGAGCAAGTATATGGTCCAGAGCATCCACGGGGAGATAACTGAGCACGTATGAGGTCCAGAGCACCCAGGAGAAGCAGCAACAGCAGCAGCAGAGGGTCCCAGGGACATCAGTATTCACCTTGTGGTTCGTCACTGAGGCGGTCTGTACGTGTGGTGAAGCACGAACACAGGACCTCGCCCGGTTCGTGTCATCCCGTTGAACCTCCCGCTGGGCTGCAAACGTCCTGATTGATTCGGTGGATGGATGGATGGCTAGGCGGAGTTTACGTGTCGTTTATTGCTGTGTATAGATGTTGTGATTAATTGTATTGTTTTCCCCCTCCTACCGAGACATACTGTGATAAGGCAGTCGATTTGATAGATGAGTCCAGGAGATGGATGTATCGCTGTACGGTATATATCAACTCTGTGTGTGTGTGTGTGTGTGTGTGTGTGTGTGTGTGTGTGTGTGTGTGTGTGTGTGTGTGTGTGTGTGTGTGTGAGAGAGAATTAATGCATGAGATGGATGCATCGCTGTTCGGGTTATAAAAACAGATGCATCTTAACGGGAATATGTTCATCAAGTACCGTGAAGATGAATATAATTACTTCTCCAACCTTTTGCCGTACCGCTTTCCTGTTGTTTGGTACATGAACCGTCTCCTTGTTTGTGACGTCATTATTTATCAGTGTCTTTCTCCCCTGTCTCATATTTTCATTTCTACACGCCATTCTTCCACTTCCCAAGCAAAATTGTTTCATTCAGGGTTTTCCTCGTCTTTCTTTCGCTATTATTCCTCTGTTTTTCACAAAGAGTACAAGAGTTTATTATTATTATTATTATTTTCTACCATAAACGTGGCCACACATTTACAAGAGTAGACGACTTGTGACTAATCTTACGAGGTTGAGATCCTTTATTTCCGATAACTTATGGTATGCATCACCCTACTAGTTTCCCCTTGGACACGACCCCCCAAATCAGCTTGCAACCAAGTTCACAATTAATCCAGGGTGAATAGGGGCGAACAGTTATCTGGTGAAAAAAGGAATGTTATCTATCTCCCTTTCTCTCTCTCTTCTCTCAATTACTCTTCCTCTTTTTACATCTGGTCCTGAGAGCGCCTCCAGGTCTTCAGCTTTCATTCTTTTTCCAGGAAACTTTTTGACTTTAAGAACACCCTCTGGCGCCGAGAACACCTGGCCCTGAGAACACCTGGCTCTGAGAACACCTGGCCCTGAGAACATCTGGCCCTGAGAACACCTGGCCCTGAGAACACCTGGCCCTGAGAACACCTGGCCCTGAGAACACCTGGCTCTGAGAACACCTGGCCCTGAGAACATCTGGCCCTAAAAAGTCCCATTGAGGACGGACCTTGCGGCCTTCAACACGTCGCCAGAACACCGTTCCTTAAGAATGGGTCATTAGAAAGGCGAGTTTGCCCACTCAACAGGACACAACCTTGGAAGAGGAAAAATATCATCGATTTAAAAATAAATCTCCTGAGACGCTTCTTAAATAACAGATCAAAGGAATAATGGTAAACCGCGGATGGTTGATTGTTTCCCAAGACGCTGTCGAATGGAGAAGAAAGACAATGTAGTCTTCAATCCCTTAGGTTAGAGACAGACACTTTGGCTGTGAGAAGAACCACAGTGCAAATGTTTCGAGGTCCTACTTAAAGATCTGCACAACCAGCAAGTTGTTGAAAGCAGTAGTCTTAGTGTTAGATTAAAGTGGGAGGTGTGACTTTTGCTGCTTGGATGTTATGTCAACCGAACTAATCAAACGGGCCAGCTTAGATATCATTAAATTGAAATGATAAAATTTAGTTGAGAAAGGCTTCCCCCACATGTGAGAACAGTACACCAAACAAGAGCGAATGAGACTTCTAAGGAGATAAAAAGCACGGGAAATTAAATATTTTCAGAACCTTATGAGGTTTAGAAAAGCTCTCTAGAAAATCAACCTATTGAAAAGCTCTCTAGAAAATCACCGAGATGCTAGGTATCCAGAAAATGAAATATTATACCTCTGAAATCTTGAATATTTATGCAGGATATTCATACGAATTTTTAGAAAGAGTTTACTCAGCTTGAGCATTCATCTAATGTATTTTGCACCACCTGTGTTGTATAGGAAATATATTTAACTGATTACAGGTGTCCCGAATACTGGTTAGGATCATGCTCGAGAAAATTAGACTGTGAAGAGAAGGATTTAGCTGTGGATGCAAGTACAGTATTCCACATGAAATGTGAGGAGGAGATCGAAGTGGAGAAATCATCATAAAAATTAATAACATTGGATGTAGTGTAAAAGATTATTGAGGAATAAATGAATAACACATAAGCAGGCGACAGTATGGAACTTGCAAGACAACATAGCGGGAGATGGAAGCTGTAGTTGAACCAACTGCAACAGCAGTGATAGATCAGAGAGGGCGCTGGAAACAATACTTAGGGAGAATGGTTAAAGAATAGAAGCTAAGAGAATAAAGATTTGCCCCAAACTACGTAAAATGCCTATTAAACATCAATAGCTTTAGCAGATGATTCCCTATGAAGAATAAGCGGGTTGAACTATACGTGTCAGTTAGATACCATATAAATTACGTAGATTAAATTCACGGTAACTAATAGTAAGCAGAGAAATGGCTACAGCGTTCTCTGTGTTTAAGAATCCATTCTTGAAGGACTGATTCAACCATCATTGAGCAAATATAAGCGTAGGTAATATTAGTACAGTTAGAGCGAACTGAACAGTTACCTACCAGCTGAACATACTAAAGCCTTTATCCAAGATGAGGACAAAGTCATAATACAACAGCGAGATTGACGAGCTATTAAATAGAATAGATGCAATCTCGGAGGTAATCTCCACCCGCACCCAACACATGGGGGTGGGACACAGACTGGCCGATCATTCTCTTCCTACAGTCAAGAGGTTTCAAGAGATTGAATACTAACTTATTTGTGATGAAAAAATGAGCAAAAGCTTGTTCAGAGAAGAAATAGTAGATACGGAAGGTTTAAGTTATTTATCTTAACTTATAAGAAAATGAGAGGGTCCTGAAATTGGTTTTGTTTAATTAGAGGAAGAGTCAACTTTACGGATGTCAGAATGAAACAAAGGAAGAGAGTAAAGCAGGATTCAGATTCAGGTTATTTGTCAGATAAAAATAAATTGATGCAAATTAATACAGATAGTAATTTTAGTACTTCAAGTGAATATATTAGTATTTAAAGATGACAATTAACTATGATTTTAAGAAGTTATGTTTCATGGTACATGAAACCCGACTTAGAAGAGGTATTGAAAATGGTAAATTGCAGATGAGGACACGATGAAGGCGATGAGTCACAATAACGTGGCTGAAGTATGTTGACCAGACCACACACTAGAAGGTGAAGGGACGACGATGTTTCGGTCCGTCCTGGACCGAAACGTCAATCATAAATCAAACATCTGATGCCCTCGATTCTACACAGACCAGCTGTGGGATAGACTAAATATGGGATGATGTACCAAGTCTCGAAGCAAACAGACAAGCAGAGGGAAGACCTCGCTATCCAGTCAACTCTCAATAGGGAAAGGTGTTTCAGCTTTGCCAACAACACACACACACACACACACACCAGAGAAAGGCATGCCACCAGACTACTCCCAGAGCTGAGAGGCATGAGTTATGAGGAAAGATTAATGAAGTTAGATCTCACGTCACTGTAAGAGAGAAACATCAAATCCCCCACATACAAAAATTCTGAGGAAAACTCAGGACAACCAAGGAAAATTTATTTTGCGTGGGTTATACGCACGAATAAAGATACATAGGTGGAGACTAAGTGCCTGAATGAGCCACAGAGACATTTGAAAGCACTGAAGAGTCAAATAAGTGAGTAAATGGATTACTTTAAGCTATAATGTGATGGAACCAGACTCGATACATAAGTGTAATTGCTTGTATGTCAGAATACAATGAACTATGGAAATTTTACCCCAGTCGATTCAAAGAGGCGGGACCATAGAGCTGAAGCGCTATCCTTACAAGCAAAACTAAATGAGTACACAGACACACGTACTGTGCCACACAGGAAGCTCTTTCACAAACTGAAAGATGAAGCAAGAGGAACGGGTAGGATACTGAAATGTGACGGGAAGTGACCAGGGGAAAGCAGTAGGCTGAAGCAGTAGGCAAGCAAAGTGAGACAAAGATTAATATTAGAAACCAAGTACAGTAAGGATCAGTACTTGTGCTTATCCTGTTCTTGTATGTCTCTCTGACAAGCAAAGTCCAGCAAAGATCATTGAATAATTGATAACACTACATTGTGCATAATCAGTGCAATTATGCACTACTAATCAGCGCATAATTGATAATTATGTAGTGTTATTCACTGTAGTGTTGACCAAGAGACATAATCGTGACGTACAAGATTAAAATAGACATAGTAGCTGTTTAAATGTTTATTTAAACACGTACTTATTTAAAAGAGCTACATATCTAAAGAAAATGTTTCAGGGGCACAGATGGAGAAACTTTCATTTCTCCTAAAGGAGGAGTTATCCAAGAGTAATATTATATACAGGTTTAAGCGTGTGTATGATAGAAACCAAGTCTGTCATGAACCATGGAATTACGCAACTGAAAGCCGATAAAGGCCGGGTTCAAAAGATAAAGCAAATTCCTACAGACACAGTAAGGTGAGTGCAACTGTGTGAAGGGAAGCAGCTACACGCACTTTGTAACTAGCTCATCAGTGTTGAGGTAACAGAAAGGAAAATATTGAGAATCAGTTGCCGAGTCCCATTTTGTACCTTTGTAACGAATTCCACCCACACTCACGCGATGGGTAGGTATGGGGTGCAGAATAAATGAAATAATCAAACTGGACACACACATATCTGAGTGCATTTATGGTGTTTTCAGAAATGCACACACACAAACACACAAACACACACATCCTGGAGTATGCAGCCCCAGCATGGAGTCCATATCTAGTCAAGCATAAGACTAAACTGGAAAAGGTTCAAAGGTTTGCCACCAGACTAGTACCCGAGCTGAGAGGTATGAGCTACGAGGAGAGACTACGGGAATTAAACCTCACTTCGCTGGAAGACAGAAGAGTTAGGGGGGACATGATCACCACATTCAAGATTCTGAAGGGAATTGATAGGGTAGATAAAGACAGGCTATTTAACATAAGGGGACACGCATTAGGGGACACAGGTGGAAACTGAGCGCCCAAATGAGCCACAGAGATATTACAAAGAACTTTTTTAGTGTCAGAGTGGTTGACAAATGGAATGCATTAGGAAGTGATGTGGTGGAGGCTGACTCCATACACAATTTCAAGTGTAGATATGATAGAGTCCAATAGGCTCAGGAATCTGTACACCTGTTGATTGACGGTTGAGAGGCGGGACCAAAGAGCAAGAGCTCAACCCCCCGCAAACACAACTAGGCGAGTACAACTAGGTGAGTACACACACACACACACACACACACACACTAGGGTAGGGTTGAGGTGTGGGAGTATACCAGGTCACCAGCCGAGATACAACCAACACTTTCACCAACTCTGATACATACAAACCCACACACACACACATACTCCCAGATCCTTATTCTTCCACCTCCTTTCTGTGTGCTTTGATCTCTCTCGATCTCTCTCTCATTCTCTCTCAGCATCTCCATCAACTTTATTGCGTTCCAAGTAGAAGGGAAGGATGACACAACAGATCATAAGAATAAGAAGATAGACCCAATAAGAAAAACAATAATAATGAAGTCAGTGCACACAAACATCAAGATTATAACTGTCAGAGACAGTGCTGAACCACGTACCACTTGGCTCTGTGGTCAAGGAGACCGTAAGGGACTGTGTGACTCCCTTAGAGAACGAAATCTGAAATGCTATCTTGACTGAAGATGCAAACAGCCAGACTTAAGAGTTTACATCACAACTGAACCACCAAAATGCACATATCCTCAAAGAACTTTACAAATGAAGAAAACAATTAACCCTTGTTTGGGTAACAGTGTAAAATTACTACCAATGACAAGAGCCTTGAATCGCTTGAAAGGATGACCAGTCTATCGAAACAAGGTTCTGTCTAATAATTCATGAAGATATTTGAAACAAGTGGAAAAAATGGGATATTGCCCGGTGGCTCGAAGACTCAAGATGAAGCACACTATCAGGTCGATCAGTGGGTAGAGTAGCCCGGTGGTGCATAATACAAGAACAACGAAGACCAGCATCTGATAACTCCATAACATCTCAAACAAACCAGATGGTTTTGTAGCTGTCAGTGCCATGGTGAAGGCTGACCTCTCTCCTCACTCCCCTGGCTCTGTAGTTGTCAATGCTATGCTGATACTAATAATAATAATTATTATTATTATTATTATTATGAGTATCATCACACATAAATCCCATTAGCGTGATTTATCAAAGAAAAAATCCACTAGGGCTGTGAGGTGGGCTCTAACCTACGCAAACTACGTACAGTATGCGGTTTTGAAATGCAGTGGTCGTAGGTTCATGCCCATCTCATAGCCCTAGTGGATTTTCTCTTCAATAATAATAATGTTCAAAGAAACCACACTAACGTGATGTATCAATGAGAAATTCATTTCGAATCCTCTACATGGTTCCTGCTGATTTTCTCAATAATAATAATAATAATAATAATAATAATAATAATAATAATAATAATAATAAAATATTATTATTATCATTATCTAGTTAATTATGGTACAAATATTTTAAAGTTCAGTCAAAATCGATGAATCGTAGCGAGATCCTTGGGAGTGTCAAGACTCTTTTAAAGATTACATAGAACACAGATTAGAACGTTCTCTTATTGCTTAATTACCCGTGTTCATATGAACATAATTCATCTAAACTGTTATATCTAACTAGATATGTTAGGTACAGATGCAACAATACAGGTGGTCACGCTCGCGAGTGTAGCAGAAAGGTACAAATGTTTATGGAAGAGGCGAGAGCGAGAGAAAAATACAGTAGAGAATACAGAGATGGAAGTGGAGAGAATGAAGAGAGTGGAATATAGAGACCACCTTCCCCATTTCGTAGCGCCTTTCAAACACAAGTATATGTGAGAAAACCACCCATACCCCTTCACCTGACTCCATCCCCTCCCCCCTTCCCTTCCCGGTTTCTTTCTTCATCCCCCTCCCCACCCCCCATCCCCTAATGTCCCCTCGTTAGTTAGCTT
Source organism: Procambarus virginalis (assembly GCA_020271785.1). Taxonomy (NCBI): domain Eukaryota; kingdom Metazoa; phylum Arthropoda; class Malacostraca; order Decapoda; family Cambaridae; genus Procambarus; species Procambarus virginalis. The sequence goes on along the minus strand of WNGS01166226.1, from coordinate 17,493,877 downwards.
AACGACGGCTCTTATGGGCTTGGTCCGCCGTGGGGTTGTGAGCCAATCAGAGCAGCTCCTACATGCGTTTTCTTTTTTCATCCCCTATCTCTCCCTGCGGCGGATAACCTCATAGAGAAGTGAACGGGACGCACCTGGCCATGCGTGCCAGAGGACTGTCTCGTAAACGAACCTGCTCTACGAGTAGCTTCAGAAGGGGGACACTCAGACCCCTCGCTAGCGAAAACTGAACGAACGAAACAGGGTTTGGTAATCGGGTTGTGTGTATAGAGCTAAAATTGCACACGAGCGCGCGTGAGATTAGGTAATGAGTGTGCATAAATGTTCTCTGGTGGCGTCCGAATAAAATACTCCAACAAGTGGCCACTAGCGAATAGTTCAAGGTAGTGCAAAGACAGAAGGTTATTACACCGAATCTGTCACAAAAACGCCTCTTTAACAAATATCATCAGCAGCATTTGCAAGGTTGGCCAACATAAGAACTACCTTAAGGGATCTAATCAACGCGTTGTTAACAACCTTGTATACCACGTATGTCAGACCATTTCTAGCATATTTGCACCAGAGTGGAGTCTTCATTTCGCTAAACACTAATCTATAGTAAGTTGAGAGAAATGCCTACCAACTAGTTCCAGAGCTGAGTGGTATGAGTTACGAGGAAAGGCTAAGGTAATTAGGACTCGTGTCACTGTAAAAGACACAACAGGGGAGGTAAGATCACGTGCAAGATTCTCTACCGGATAGACAGGGAAGCCAAAAACAGACAGTTTGGCAAAGGTAGTAAACGAACAAGGGGGATACGGATGGAAACTAAGTAGGGCGCCTGACAGCTGGGTGGACAGCGCTTCGGATTCGTAGTCTTGAGGTTCCGGGTTCGATCCCCGGTGGAGGCGGAGACAAATGGGTACAATGTTTTTTCACCCTGATGCCCCTGTTACCTAACAGTAAATAGGTACCTGGGAGTTGGACAGCTGCTACGGGCTGCTTCCTGGGGGTGGAGACCTGGTCGAGGACCGGGCCGCGGGGACACTAAGCCCCGAAATCATCTCAAGATAACCTCAAGATAACCCAATTGAGCCACAGTGACCTCAGAATTTTTTAACTTTTTTTGTCAGAATAGTGCAAAAATGGTATTCTATAAAACGTGAACTGGTAGAGGCAGGCTCGATAAACAGCTTCACCTGTATATATGGCATATTCCAATATTCTCTGAATCTGTCTATTAAGCGTAGAGTCGAGGCCAAAGAGATTTTAACAATACTCCCACACGAAATACTAGGAATGAATTTCACAGCCATGATCAATTTATTTTTTTCACGAAAATGATTCCCACAATGCAGGATATGTGCTCAGGCTACTCCTATAAAAAGATATATCTCTTCAAAACCCTTTCTTATCTACCAGGAATATCTCACCATTGTCTAGTTGTTCAATTTGTTGTATTACCCGGGATTATTAATTGTTGATCATTTCAGTTAGTTTAGTTTCTAAAATAACTATTACATCAATGTCTTATGTTCTCTTTCCATTTTTGAGTTCATCTACTTTAAGGCAGTCCATCTGCATTTAAATTGGATATCTCCCAACTCTCCATTGTGTTTTTGTTCTCTGATTGGGCAACTCCGAGCCTAGGGATTGGGTACTGAGGGTCATGGGAGAGATAAAGGGAGTGGATGAAAGTGGGGATGGAGTGAACGGTGCAGTGGAAGTACAGAGACTTGAGAGCTCAGAGAGGGTTGAGGTGGTAGAGAATCATAGAAGTCTAAGGAGAAATGTTGTGTGTGTGTGTGTGTGTGTGTGTGTGTGTGTGTATGTGTGTGTGTGTGTGTGTGTGTGTGTGTGTGTGTGTGTGTGTGTGTGTGTGTGTGTGTGTGTGTGTGTGTGTGTGTGTGTGTGTGTGTATTCATATCATATGCGTCCCAAACTCTTTAGGTGTTATAGCCTAAACTCTTTCCATTTCTCCAACCCTAAGCACTGCTTCTAACCCATCCTTTCATAACCCCCTTTTCAACTTAACCCATCCCATCCAAACCTCTCCCACTCCAATCTAAACCTCTCTCTCCTCCCCCAGTCCCCACCACCCTTACCTATCCCACTTTTCCACTCCCATCTCCCCCATCTCTTGTCCCAGTGACACAAACTGTTGTATATGCTTCAATTTTGGCCGGGGGGCTCAAAATAACGTTTATCGCTAAAGCGAGACAAAACAGAGAAAAAAACAGGTACTTGCTTGTTACCAAATGCTGGCATGGTCGGTTGCTTTCAACACCCTCCCCCTCCCTCTTCCCTTTACACACACTTTCCACCCGGTACACCTCACCCCATTCCCCCCCCCCCCACTCCAAACCATCTCTACCTCCACCCCGCCCCATTACAAAGGCGAGTTAACTGCGTCAATATTTTCACAATAGTGACCTTCGGAGGCTCCTACTGGCCAGCAATACCCATGAAGATCTCTCTCTCTATCTCTCTCTCTAAAAAAAATTGTGTGAGAGAGATAGTGATTGTTGTACAATCAAACAAACTAGGTTGTGATAATTGAAGATATGGTAGTGGTGAGTAAACACACACACACACACACACACACACACACACACACACACACACACACAGGGCATCGCGACTGAGTGGACATCGCTCTATTGTCGTAGTCCTTAGGGCCCGGGTTCGATCCCCGGCAGAGGGGAAAAACAAATGGGACAGAATTTCTTTAACCCTGGTGCCTCTGTTCACCTAGCAGTAAATAGGTACCTGGGAGTTAAACAGCTGCTACGGGGTGCTTCCTGGGGGATGTGTATTCACCTAGTTATGTTTTGCAGGTGTTGAGGTCTGCTCTTTCGGCACGCCTCTCAACTATCAATCAAATGTAACTACTATTTTTTACACACACACACACACACACACACACAACACACACACCACACACACACACCACACACACCACACACACAGGAAGCAGCCCGTACAGCTATCTAACTCAAGTTTCCTATTTACTGCTAGGTAACAAGAGCATCCATTGTTCCTCGCTGACGCCGGGAATCGAACCCAGCCACAGGATTACGAGTCCCGCGCGCTGTCCACTGAGTGACGCTGTCCACTCAGCTACCAGCGCCCTCATAGTGGGTGTGTGTGTGTGCGCGCGCGTGTAAGAGAAATATATTTAGTAGACTTAGAGGAAAATAAATTGGTTAGAAAGGCGGGGTCCATGAGCTAATAGCTCGATTCTGCAGATATAAATAGTAAATACAATTAGTAAATATACACACACACCGCTATATTATATATATATATATATATATATTATATATATTATATATATATATATATATATATATATATATATATATATATAACCTAGAAGGGGTACCACCTCTGGTGCAAGTGTAGGGACCCATAGCCTCGGAGAAGAAAATAAAGAGTACTCAGAGAAGACCTTGTGGATCCTCACTGAACACTTTATATTTTCTTCTCCTACCACCCCTATTCTTTTGTTATGTGTGTATATTTATCTAACTTTTTTGAAAATGTCATTACACAAAAAAAAGTTACAATATTGATTACATGCAGGTACAAGGCTGATTGTCACAAGTTGAATAGCTCCTCAAGCTCCTCAGATGGCGGCAGGAACCATGGATGCAGTGAGCATTTCCTCTCTGGATTGCCACACTAAGGCGCTGAAAAAGAAAAAGTGGCAGCCCTAAGGTCTCTAGTTGTTTCGATTAGCTTAGACCCCCCAAAAAAGTAGGCATCCATCAGTCTCAGGAGACTATGAGTTGCGCTCTGGTTGTCGGTCTGGAGTGGCCTCACCAGGGGCAAAGCCAGGGTAGGTTGATTCGGGGGAGAAGCTGTTACCCGGCAGCAGGTCCCCCCTCTCTTTCAAAAACCCCAACTCCTTCAAAAGCTAGCAGCACTTTTACCCCAGGCACCAAGTGTCCTCTGAGGCAATGGGGACAAAATTGTAGTGGTGCTCATGGTCTCTGTATTTACGTGACTTGGCCGCTATACTATATTATATATATATGTATATATATATATATATATATATATATATATATATATATATCTATATATATATATATATATCTATATTATATATATATATACACACACCCTGCCAGATCCTAGCGAGTATAAGTGGGCGTACACGCACGCACTCGAAATTCCAAACAGATATAACATGGGAAACAGAGCTCAGAAGAAGAGACGGTCCGAGACATGATGGTCTACATCCCCATCAAGTGTTAGGAGGCAGCAGACAAGTTTGTCACTGTCCAAAAGGAAAAAAAAAGGAAAAGCAAATGAGGCACCCAAGGTTTAACAAGTAAATAAGTACGAGGGCGTGGAGAACTAAAGAAACACAGGACACCAGAAAGTAGAGAAAGATACTAGAGGCCCTGGAATAAGTACCTGAATGAACGAGTAAAATGATCTTACAGTAGAACTCTTCACATAGAGCAAAGAGAAGTTACTTAGATAAGAGAGGGGATATCTAATAAGGCACCACTGGAGGAGTTTGAGATTATCAATGGGGGTATCTCAAACTCCTCCAGTTTGAGATTAGTGGGGAGGTAAGGAAGCACTTGCTTGAGTTGACGTGACCAAGGCTACAGGTCTGGAAGGAATCTCACATGTATACTAAAAGAAGGAGCAGAAGTACCGTGCCTACCACTCTCAATGGTATATAACATATCCATGGTAACAAAGAACTTCCAAAACTTAGGAAGACGGCTAATGTTGTCGCGATATAAAGATGGGTGATAAACAGGACGCACAGAAATACAGGTCTGTGTCCTTAAATACATATCATGCAAAGTGATAGATACGATTGTGCGAAATCACTAGAAACATCTGGAGCGAAAGTAACATCATCAGCATGGGTTGAGAGATGGTAAATCTTGTCTCGGAGATTAATTGAATTCAGGCGACAAAAATTAGCAAGAAAGAGAAAGGTTGACAGACTGCTTATTTTTGGTTTACCAGAAAGCCTTCGACACAGTACCCACAGAGACTAGTGCATAAGCAGGATGCAGGCAGGAGTAAAAGGAAGATATTCCAATAGATAAGGGAATACCTAAGCAACAGAAGACAGTGAGTCACTGGAGAGGTGAGGTCTCAGAGAGCGAGACTTCACCAGTGGAGTCCCACATGGTCAGTCCTTTACCTATCCTGTTTCTGATATATCTAAAT